>RJWH01000071.1:1743380-1802720 GCA_004363575.1 Solenodon paradoxus | reverse complement strand
CTGGAGAGGTGACTCGGAACTGGAAAGTGTGGTGTTCTGACAAGCCCATGTTAATTTCTCAGGCACCAAAGTACAGCCAGTAATGGCTATGTTGAGGGCTCAATGTCGTATATTCCTAGAAACTCCCTAATAACTACTCCCAGTCACTTGACTTCTGAAAACACCATCAGATTAAAGTGTGGCTTTTTAACTTCTGAAATTAGTGCTAAAATATATGCATGGAAATTATGGTGATACCTTTAGTGATGAACCAAAATACATTTCAAAAGAAATTCTCTAAGACCTCTCCCTCCAGCCCCACCCCTCACCTCCCACGTTCCAGAGGCAGAAAAGAGAGCTATTGAAGTCTAATCAACATTTATTTACAAAAAAATCTTTCAGACAAAGAAGTGAGTATCATAGAATTTTATCTAACCGTGTTGAATTCCCTTGGAAGTTGCCTTTTGGGAAATTCTGATTCTTTAGTTTTATTCCAATCTCTCCACAACTTGAAACAAGTTTCCTGCTAGGAATATAATAGTATTAAATTAAAAATATAAACAATTATTAGAAATATATAGTCTTAGAAACCATTAAATTTGTTCTTTAAGCAGGTTTATTACTTTTCTGCATAGTTGCATGAAAATTTGTCTTCTACCAATCTGACATAAAGTAGCCAAGATTGGATTTATTCATCTGATCAATACCATTATTTTGTACTGTCAGGTGCTCAGAATATTAGCTGGGTACCAGGTCTAGTTCCTCAAAAAGCAGCCTTTCCCTTTCCCCTCCCAACAGCTCACCAACCTTGAGCAATTATTTTACTTGTTGAAAAATAAGCTGAGTCTTATATCAAAGGCTCTGCTGCACCTTTAGTGATTTAGAATTCAAATGTGGCTAATTCATAAAACAACCACATATCACTGTTCACAGCAGGAATCAGGTACTTAAAACAAACTCCTCTCAGATCATAACCTCTTTTCTTGGGTCTTTTGCTTTCAGAAAATTTTCTAGCTATTTACTAAGGGCCCCTTCCTTCCTTCTGGCTTCCTCAGAAATATGAGGATGGTATTTTGATTTCACGCCCGACTAACCCAGACCAGGCTAGAACAGAGTCACCTGATTTCGGTTGTCAAGAGGATTCTTAACCACTGCCTAGAGGGGCTGCTTGGGTGGTCCCGGTGTGACCCCCAGCAAATCTACGCAAACAGTAAACCATGTCCAAGAGGTAGTATTGGGAAAGCAAGTTGGGAAAGAAAGACTATAATCTGGATTAGGATCCTGGTCTCATGAGTCAAAGATGAGTTTTGCAGTTGGTTCGGAACAAAGTGGAGGGCATGGTGCATGCTATAAGAAGAACAAGGGAGTGGGGTTTTCCTAGATTCTATTTTATCCACGAGTCTCAGTCAGAGGTACTGATGAGGCAGGGGAGGGTGGAGAAGGGGGAAGGTGAGAGGTAGTGAGTGACTGGGAAAGTCATGTCACTCAGTATCTCTGGGGCTTTGAACCAGTCACATTTGCTTGTCCTCTGGATGCTTGCCTAGAAACCAGGGGTGAGGCCACCCACTTTAAAGAATTTGTAAGGACCAAGCGAGAAAGTCTGTAAAAAGTGTTTGGAAAGCTAAAACTGAAAATAAATTATCATCATTATCAGCATATCATATCATCATCATCATCATCCTCTTTCCCTTCCTCTGGGGATCTTACCTCCTTTTCTTGGTTCCCTCTCAGTTAAGTCTTTTTTTTTTCTATTCAAAGTCCTATGTGTATCACGATAACTGGTTCTTTCTCTCCTCAATTAGAATCTGTGTTACACTTTTCTCATTGAATTTATCACCCTACTGGTGTCAGACACTTGACCTACGTTATCTTAAACAGTTCAGAAATACTATTCTATTTAGTTGAAACTACCAAGGAGAAATTGCTTGCTGTGTTCATATTCTCTCCTACATACAAGTTTAGAATTCTTCTAAAGAAAGAGGAAGAGGAGGAATATGAGGACAAGGGCAAGGAGAAAGAGAGGGGAAGAGAGACCATTGTTTGTAGAAGTTACATAGATGTTGATGCTATCACAGGGAATAGGCTGATGGATCTTGAAGAATGATCCAGGAAAATGTCTCTGGATCCATTCAGCACTCAGCCTCTGCAGGAACCAGGCTAGTGTACAGAAATCTGGGTGAGGGACACACGGTCCTCTGCAGATGATTCTGCTTCAACTAGCTTTTCTCATGCCTTTCTCTGCACAAGATAAAAATCCCCAAAAGACAGGATAGCCCAGTTTGGGACACAGAGTTGTCTTTAATCAAGGGGCAGAAATCGGAAGTGGGTCGCAAGAATACTCTGATTTACATTTCCACCAAGACAGCAAAGAATGGGGTGAGTGTAGATAGTTCCAAAATGGGATGGAAAGTGCTGTTATCAAGAAAGATAAAGAGAACATGAGGAAACAGATGCTCGGCTTCTAAAAATCACAGATTCCTCCTTTGTCATAGAGAAGTCTTACACCTCTGCACTCAACTTTGTGGTCTCTCTTCCCTTTAAAAAAAAAAAAAAGACTGATTTATTTATTTTCCAATTAGCTCTAATTAGGATCTAATATATCTAAAATGCAGTGGGACTCATCTACCTGATGCTGGCTTATGCCTAAAATTGCATAAGCTTCTTGGCAGTCACCTTACATGATGTGTTGATATGAGTGCAAAGTCAGCTGAAGCCCCTGAGTCTTTTTCACATGAATTTCGTTTAAGCCAAGTCTGCTAGCATCCTTCCATATGTACAATTGATTAGACGTAAATGGAAGATTTGCCTTTATCTCTGTTAAATTACATCATCAGTGTCGGTCCACCAAGACCTTTTCAAAATAATAATCCTATCAACTGATGGATGCCTCTCCAAACATGAGGCATTGTGTGTAGATTTATAAGCTTCTGCATAGAGTAGTGGTTTAGAGAGAATTAGGGAGGCAGACAGTCGTCATTACACCCACACTTCACCAGTTACTATTGAAAACTTGGGCGTCTTTCTTAACCTGTGTCTCAGTTTTCTCATCTGTACATTAGGGATAATATCACCCGCTTTGTAGATCATTTAAATCATTTAAAAAAGATTGAGTTAACTCATAAAAAAAAGCAAACACATAATTTGCACTTAATTCTTAGTTAATATAATATTGTCTGTCCATCCAACTCATGATGAAAATGTACACATTGGAATCTTAATAGAGTGCTCCATTCGAAATCACTGAAAATTATTGACATGCCATCCTGTTTTGTCAAGTCAGATCCATAAGCAACATCAATATTTACCCATGTCTCCCTGTATCATTTGAGTTGGACTTTGGTCTTCGTGCCACTGCATCAGAGCAGATACTCCAAAGGCTGCTTGTCAACACAGAAGACTCTGCCTCCAGTCCTGGACTCCAGCTCTTAAGTTGGAGTTAAGTCATTTTTGGTCAGGCATATGTGCTCTCTGGCTCTCATTTGTCTGACCTGAAAAAAGAAAAAGAAAAGAATGGTTAGATCAAGGTTTATTTTCCTGTGTCCTTTGCAACAATCTGGATAAAACTGGAGGGGACCGTGTTAAGTGAACTAAGTCAGCAGGAAAAAGACACATACAGGATGGTTTCGCTTATATGTGGAATATAATGAAATCAAACAAATAGACAGTTACACTCCAGCAAAAACTCACAGGCACAAGATGGTGGCTGCCAGGGGGTAGTAGAGGGTTGGGGACAAGGAGTGATAAAGGACACTGGGACTCTGGTGGCAGGGTCTGTGTGGAAGACCCAGAGTCTGAGAAGCAAGTTCAATATCTTAAAATGAGTATGACTTCATAAACAAAAAAATAATGATAACATTATTATTAAAAACGTCGATTTTCTTTAAAGCCCTGGTTACTTTTGAAATTCTTCACATAGCTCCTTCGTGTCTCAATATTGGCCACGATACTCTGAGATTCCTATGACTCAGGATCCCTGGATGGTTCCTTTTTTCCAGGGTGTCTGCAGGATTTTAGGATCATCGGTGTCTCCTCTGTGGACCAGAGGACCTCATCTGGCCACTGCTACTGAATGATTCTCCATGAGGAATGTGCACTGTCCCCGCAGCACAGAGACCGTGGTGGTAGGGAAGCAAGGGTGCTTGTGAACCCCTCCAGTAGGATCAGATTCCAAAATCTTGCAAATCTAAATTTGCTGAAGAAGTATTTCTACCAACAAAGCCTCAAAATGAGTCATTCAATAAGCTCCCAGGTGATCCTTAGGCATATCAGTCGTTTAAGAACTACTGATCCCTCCAGGGTGACACCCTCCCACCCGACCCCAGGAACTTCACAAATGCTTTGGAAGGAATTTACCTTCTGCATGTCAAGAGGAAATCTGCCACATATGTTGTTAGGAATTGAACTCGGTCTCTTTATTTTGTGTCTGCTTGCTCAGAGCCACACAAAGGGGCTAATGCACTCGTATGCATTTCCTCCTCAGACGCTGCCTCTGTGCGATCTTCCACAGAGCCACTCAAACCACAGAATCTACTCTTAGAAATTAGTGCTGGAAAACACTTTCCAAAATAGTCAGCCATGAACTTCCCCATCGGGGATTTCCTAAGTCACTTCTGCAGTAGAAAATAGATGATCTTTTCCCCTCCGGCTCCTGAAGATACATTAGAGACAGCCCTCCTCTCAGGCCCTTCTTACAAACCTCAACCAGAGCACTCTCAGGACACCACACATCAGTCACCACCAAGCTGTTCAGGAGAGCAGTCACCCAGCAGACATGAAGGGAGGGAGTAACAGATGAGGTCCCTTCCCTAAGAGTCTGTAGTCCCAGCAGAGAAACATTCAGTAATTCTGTAGTAGCCTAGTCCAAAGCTGTGAGTTCTGAACCCAATACTGTTTATACCAACTCAGTTCCTATACTTGGATGATCATGGCCCTATTTGATAATCGGCACTCAGATATCAGGAAGGGATGTGGAGTGTATTAATTAATGACTTCCAAGCACTAGGAAGAATGCCAAGTGCTTGTATTTTTAAGTCTATTCTACAGAGAGATGTCATATTTTCAGAACTGTCAAAAGAACATTTTCATTCACATTGGATTCCATTTAAAAATTAGCTTAGTGAAATTTTGCGAGCCCCTCCAAGGAGTAAAAGAGAAAAGAATATTATTAGTTTCTTCTTTGTTCAATGTTCTCTCTAAGGTGAATAAATCCTGGAAGGGAGACTGAACTCAGGACATGGCCTGAATTTTTCTTTTAATTATACTGATTAATCTCTGCCAGCACCGCCACGTTCTTGAACGCCTTTTCTCAGGGTAAATTGTTCTCTTTACTACTCAAATTCTGTTTCTTTGCTGGCATGAAATCACGTCACTGAAGGGCCAAGGAAAGGAAGGGAGATCTGGTTAAAGACATTTGCGTAATAGGACTTAGACTATTTAATGTTGATTGGTGTAGTGATTTGAAATCATTGGTAGGATTGCCTACTCTTAATTATTAATTAAGATTTTAGAAAAATATTTAGTTTTATTGCTTTCAAGTAGATGTAATAGCTGTATTTAACACTTGGGCATACTTTAATGAATAGATGTTAGAGTCTCATCATGTCTCCCTCTCTTCTAAAAGCTGTTTGTGTTTTCAAAAAGGTTTTAAATGGTGCTCTCTGACCCTGTTTATGCTATCAATTTTCTCATCAAGCCATTCATTGTTAATTGTTAAAGATAAATTTAGTATGGGATTGTTATACATTCCACATAATTGGAGGAAGACAAATTTTAGAGATTTCTAGGAGACTTATTTATGTCTGTCCATGAGGATAAATATAATCAGGATAAATTATTAGGTAAAATATTTGAGAGATTTAGATTTAGAGTCTTAACTCTAGAGCAGAAAAGAAACATAGGAATCCACTAAAATGACTGTGTTCCTTCAGAGATGAGAAAAGGGAGGCTCAGGGGAATGTAGCTAAATATATAAAGGATAATAATCAGGCTCCAGGTGGCAGAGACCCAACTGAAATTAGGGAACTGTGCTGCCAAGCATAACAGGGAAATCCAGTAGTGACCAACTCCAGGGATTCAAATATGTATCAGCCAGCTCTGGGCTTCTCAGATCTGCCTTCCTCTGGGTTATCTTCATGTGGCAACGACAGAGATCGGCAGCTTCTCAGTTCAGATTATCCTTCCAATCCATAATCGTAATGAATTCAAGTGCCTTTTTCCTGATAGTTACAGCAAAATCCCAGGGAAGACCCCAATGAGCCCAAATTGGTCTTGTATTCATCCTTGGCTCAATCACGTGGTCAGGGAGCTAAAATACTAACTCGTGGTTCACAGCCCAACTAGGTGTGGGGGTGAGTCGAGGAGACAACTCCCAAAGGGAAAGAGGTGCTATCCAGGTAAAAAAGTAACAACCATGCACTGACCCCAGTCTGTGGTGCGGTCGATACCACAGCAGACTTCTTGACTCTGGCCTCGTGTGTCCCTCCATAAAGTTACATTTTCTTTTACTTCGTTTTGCTCTGCTTGGCTTTCATTCGAGAGCCCATTCAGTTACTGTCTGTTCTGGCATCATCTTGGGAGAGGGAAAGGGTTACATCTTAAATAATATCATCTCGTGCCCAGCAATATTTCTTGCTTTTATTTTTCAAAAGGGTCAACCTGTCTTTCTCTCTGAACTCTGTGAAAATATATGCTCCTTTGTCACTGAAATTCCTCATGGGAGAGATGTCCAAGAGAAGGTTCTTTATGGCTGCTTTTCCAGTTTCTAACATATGGTCCAACATGTGGCCAAAGAAATGCGAGGGTGTCTGGTTGCCCCAAACTGTCCTGCTGCCTAACATAAAGGCAAACACGGATAGATGTCCCAAGTGACCCAGACCTTTGGAACCTTTTAACTCTTCTTCCAAAAGCCTTTTATAAAAGAGTCCACATCTGCCCTAAATGGGGCCTGTTAGAAACGGGCCACCTCTGTGATCTTGCTGGTTTTCCCTGAGGCTGGCACATGGTTTCTTCACTAAGAGTAAAAGGGAATAAGTGCACTCCATCAGCCTTCTTCCCTTTTCTATCAAATGTAAGTGGTGTTATAATATTGATATGATCAAGACTAATGAGCCATTAATTCTAATTCAAAAAAAATGAGGTAACTGAACATGGTCTTTTGCAGCGCATTGATCTGATATGCCAGATGAAGGCAAGGTTACATTTCCTCTTGGAAATATGCCTGCTCTTCACAAGCAATTTTAAAATGTTCCCCATATGGATGTGCTCTTCTGTGTGCCAAAAATAAATCTAGTAGAAGGAGACAAATATAATGTCTGAAGAGAAAATATATCTACCTTTTAGCATTTCTTCACCCTCCTCCTCCCTCATTCAAGGGTTAGGCCCGGTGGCAAGTCACTTTTGTGGGTCATCAAAATGTGCTGGGGTAGGCACTAATTTCTTAATGAATGCATGTATACACAAAGGTCAGAAAAAGTTTCTATCTGTTTTCTCTTCCCCATACATACAAGAGTGAACACCAAGAGACTTGAGTTTTAATTAGCAGCATGAGTACCATTTGGGGGCTAATTCCACATGCATGTGTTTTAGGGTGGAGCTGACAATAAAGACATTTCATTCTGCCAGGTTTAAGAGTTAATTTACTATGAGAACTTGAGGCTGCAAAAATGCTTGGGATACATTATCAGAAGACTTCAGGTACATTTTCCATGAAACATCTTTCCCTTCCTCTGTAGGAACTAATTTTCAAAAATTCTATTTCTTAAGGGAAGAAAGGACCAACTTGTAGGGCATAAATTTGATTTGGCTCTAGTGTCTAAGACAAGTAGAATGCTAAATGGTAATTTCATACAAACTATTTTGAATGGCAGTCACATTTTGGTCTCCCAAGAGCTTTGAGCCAACTACTTTTGCACATACTCAGATAGCAAGTTGAGTCTGTCCACTGTTATGAGCTGAATTGTGTTTGCCAAAAATGTGTGTATTGAAGTGCTACCTAGCCCCTCATATCTCGGAAAGTGACTGTGTTTAGAAATAGGATCTTTAAAGAGGTAACTGAGCTCAAATGAAGTCATTAAGGGTGAGACCTAGTTCAATTTAACTGGTGTTCTTATAAGAAGAGATTGGGTCACAGACATGCACAGAGGAAAGAATATGTGAAGGCACAGAGAAAAGATAGCCATCTGAAAACCAAAGAGTAAAACCTCCGAAGAAACCTTGATGATCCCTTGATCATGGATTCCTTGCCTCCAGATAATAGGAATATATATTTCTGCTAGTTAAACCACTCATCTGTAGTAGTTATCGCAGCCCCAGCAAAATAATATATACACCAACAGACTCTTAATAAGGTTCTAAATCTCTTAGTGATTAGAATGTTTAGAATGTGAGTATAAAATCTTTAAAGAAACAAAAAATAACCCTGTCAAGAATACAGTGATTAGAGTTATTCCTAAGAGTGGAGGGGTCTAGTCTTCAAATGTCAACCATGCATGAAAGAGCAACAGATATTTAAAATATCCAACAGAAATGAATCACTCATGAATGTTTGAAAAGGGAGATTTAAGAACCAAGGCAAGTCAGTCACTTGGTTATCTGCTATAAACTAATTTGGAGACGTATAATTAAAATGAAATATTCTCCCAATGCAGAAATCCTCTCTATATAATGGTAGTGGACAAAGAAAACATTTTTATTGTTAATAAACATTAAATCAGATGTGATGAACATCATTAGCAATTTCAAAGATAGAACTTTCACCTGTTTATGTATCCAACCAGATACAATCCAACACATACATTTTCTCAAGACAAACGATAACTAGACCTTAAGTCAGAGGACTTGCTAGCACCATTTTTCACTCAGAAGCTATATTAATTTTACCTGGTAGTTGGAATAGCCACCTGTACTAGTTAGTTGACTTATTCAGAGGAACAATTTCACATATCTTTAGAGCAGAAGGTCATTTTTCAAGTTGGAGCCATATGCCTGTTGAAAGTTGGGCTCCCGCCCTCCCACAGAAACTGAAAAATTGAGACTTTACCTCGCTTGATGAATACATTTTCAAAAGATGGCACTCATGTCCTTGAGCAAGATGTTCCCAGGTCATAAAGTTGAAAAAGACCAGTCTAGCTTCCAAATAATTTACATATTTTCAAAGAAAGGAGAAAGTATGTAAAATGACAAGTTTTCTAAAGGAAAAGTTTCAAAGGAAAAGAGGAAAAGGAAAGCCTTTCCATAACAGAGAGAATTAAGCCTGTTATTTTCAATTTGTATTTATTCCTAGACTATCCTTTGAGAATTGAAACACAAAGAAATAACTCACATTTTCTCTAGCAGCCAAAACACACAATTTTTAATGCTGAGAAATATTCAAGCCCTTAATTTAAAAATTCCCCATGGGTGTGGCTATCATCTCCTAAACCAAAACCAAGCTTGGATTTAAGGATTTCATAATTGAAAGGGCCAAGAAACTAATATCAAAACTGAATAAGACATGTTATGGCAGAATCATCTCCACTCCTTGATTCTGTCAACTCAAATATTATAGTCTAATAGAAGAGACACTCAACTCCATTAAACATTGTATGTATTTCTTACTCAGATTAGATGATTTCTCCAAATTCATGGACCCCAATTACTTGAGATCATATTTTTATCCTAGTATTAACTATTCACATGCAATTTTAGGAATCGGTGAATATTGTCATTGATAGTAGAGTCAGAGATTGTTTCAAAAAAATGAATGAAATCAAGTGAATCGACATGTAGGAAATGAAGGGTTCACAAGACAGAAACAAACTCTTCCTTGACACCTTCTGGCAGGCAAGCTCCATGAAGAAACATTCCTCATCTGTTCTGCATCTCTGCCCCAGAATCTAACACTCTCTGGGAGATACCACCTATCACCCAATCCCATAGCTTTAAATGCCATCCATATGATGTCAATACTCAAGTGTATACAACTGAGGCAGACCTCTCCCAAACCTTCTATACTTAATTGTGTACTCGACATCTCCACTGGCATGCCTCACCCTTCATATGCTCCAAATTGAACCTGGTCTTCCCTCACAACTGTCCCCTTTGTAGCCTTCCCCATCTCAGTTAATGGGAACACTCACACTTTGAATTTTTCAGGCCAGAAACCTTGGGAAGGAGGAAAAGAAGGGAGGGAAGGTGGGAGGGAGGGAAGAAAGAGGGAGGAAGGGAAGGAGGAAGGAAGGAAGGAAGGAAGGAAGGAAGGAAGGAAGGAAGTTTCATTCTACAAATTATAATTAATATATTTGAGGAACTAGGGAAATCGAATAAAGAAAGTTACTTGACTATACTGGCTACAATGACAAGAATAAGGGTGATTTATCAGGAAATAATATAATAAATACTTAATAGCATTTGGAAGAATTTGAGTCGTGCCATTTGGTGAGGGAAAACCTACAGCATGTGGTATATCAACAGTGAAAAACCGTACCATTTGAAATCAAATCCTGCTTTAAACCACAGTTCTACCATTTACTAACTGTGTGCCCTTGGCCCAATTATCTAGTATCTCCAATTCTCAAGGTTCTCATTAGTCACATGGGGATACTGGTACATGACTGACACTATCGTTGAACAGAGTGAGGCCTCAGGAGGCACAAAGAGGCTTCATAGTAGAGTCAAAAAGCTAACACCAGAGAAACCAAATAAGTATGCCAAGCTGAATTTGACTGTCCTTGGAAACAATTCAATTGAGTTAGAAGCTGGTTTCACACCCCAAGATAGAGGGCTTATCTTGATGGCACTAGAAGCTAATGTAGGGTCTTAGGAGAGTCACAACATCTAAGTAGCACCTTAAGAAGATAGCACATTGCCCATGGAAGAGGTTGAGGTGAATAGAGGCTGAAGGACCAGCATGGATATGCTGGTGGTGGTGAAGACCAGGGGACATCAATGATCATGGTGATTTTAGTCCATAACCAATGGCATCTGGCTATTTATGTTAGAGTGTTACAGAGCAACCAACACCAGTTAGTCCCAGGGACTCTTGGCATGGACTTTTATTTATATAGTCAAGTTTGGCCACTTAGGAGACATCAATTGTCTTTTAGCTTTTAGTGACTTTCCTCTCACAATAGGAAAACATTATCCTTAATGGCCCAAATAAAATTATTGACCAACAGAAATTCTAAAGAAAAAAATTTCTCATTTTTTCACTAACTCAACTAGCCTCTGAGTCAGGTTGAGTTACATCATTGCAAATCCATACTGTTCTCATAAGAACAATTTCTTCCTCGAAGATAGTACGACTTACTTCTGAAACTCTGGTAAACTTTCATTCTTCCTCACCCCTACTTAATGTAATATAATATTCCTTCACAGAGTCCTTCACAGGTTTAGACTTTTTAAAATACAGATTTTCTTTTCCAGGGTTTGGCAAATAATCATCGGTTTGAATTTCTCTTGTATCAGTCCAACTTTTCCAAAGTTTAGAGATTTCAAAAAACACAAAAATTTTGACTACCTCTTACGAGTTGTACTAGAAGCAAAACAGCTCCATTCATGCTTCACACACATTGTCTCATTAAAGCATCACACACATACACACATGCACAAGTTATGATATATTATCCACAGGTCATCGATGAGAAGGCTCACTTTAGAACCATGATTCATATTCTGGTTGTCTACTAGAATAACCTGAGTAATTCATACTAATAGTTCTGTGCTAGGTTGCCCCACACACCACTGAAATCAGAATCTCCAAGGCAAAGACCCAGCCCCAGGAGCTTTTAAGTCTGCAGGTGATTTGAATGTGCAAAGTCAAGCACCACTTTTGGAATACATTTTCCATTCAGGTTGAAAGTGGCAGAGGACACTCTAGACCTACACTCTTGGTGCTGATGGCAACACTCATTGGTTCTTGAAACCGCAGTGACACAATTAGAATCATCTGGAGAGATTTGTAAAATTACCAGCACAGAACCCCACCCGCTAAATTCTACTTGACTAGGTTGGAGTTCAGCCACAAGGATTTAAAAAAATCTTCTCATGTTCTTTTACTATATAGTCAGGTTTAAGAATCATTCCCTTATATTACTCTAGCAGTTTAATAAAAAAAATAAAACTGTAATATTTATTATCATGCATACCTTGAAGGATTTTTCAAACCAATCTATACTTCTGCATGCTTTCTCAGTGGACTTTTCTTGCCCTAAGAGAATGTATTTAAAGTTCTTGACATCCATCTGCTAATTAATATGATCAATGATTTTAATAATGAGTATATATTGAATACTTCCAATATAATATATAAACCCAAACATCAGAAAGTGCCTCAAAATCTAGAGACCTATTATAATATAAATATTTCACTGATGGACTTTTTTTTAACAAACAAGACCATAAAAAGAATTGTTCTAGACTAGGTTTAAATAGTTTCTGGAAATGAAGAAGGGAGTGACTACCATCAATGAGAAACCCCAAACCTGAAAATTAAAGAAAAGTGAATCTTACACCCAGATATACACTGTCAGTAAATATACACTTTTGTGAATAGGAAACAAAATAAAAAGGAAATCAAAGAGGGCAGTCAAGATGCTCAAATGGAGGGGTACCCTGGTGGAGTAGTGGTTAGGTTTACTTCCTCTGGCTGAGCGCAGTTCACATACATCCCAGGGACTCAGGTTCACCTCCTGGGACCAGGGAACAACCAAGATGAACAACTAAATATTAGTATATGCTTCTTCCTCCTCTCTCTTCTTGCCTGAATGTTTACCTGTATTCCTGCACCTTTCCTTTAAAATAAAAAGATACTCAAGCGGGTCTCAATAGGAACAAGATTCCAAAGTTTTAAACAGTTGAAAATGCTATGCTTTTCTTGCAAATGATTATTTTCTTATGATTTGTATCCTATTTGTGCTTTTGTTCTTAAAGGCTTTTTAGTGGCTCTACTGAAGGAAAAGTGACATAATAAAGTGAAGGTTGGCAAAACGTAAAACTGGATATTTTGCTATAGCTATGTGTTCATGAAATCATAAACACAATCAAGTAAGTAACCCTCAGAATTTTCCTCCTGCCTCATTATAATTTCCCTCACAACTAGGTAACCACTAATCTAATTTTTGTCACTATAAATTATTTTGACATTTCTAAAATTTTAAGTAAATGAAATTATATAGTATGTCTTCTTTTTCGTATGTTTGTTTGACTTCTTTTACTCAGCATAATTATTTTCAAATTGATGTATTTTGCTGTATTTATCAGTAATCTATTCCTAGACATAATCATGTATTTATCAGTTCATCTGTTAAGGGACATTTGGATTGTCTCCAAGTTGTTGCTATTACAAATAAAACAGCCATTAACATTTGTACAAGACTTTGTATGAGCATATTCTTACTTTTTTCATGAGTAAATTTATGGGAGGTGAGTGGTTAGAGTATATGCAGATGTGTGTTTTCAATTTTTACCAAACTGCTAAACTCTTCCAAAATGGTGGCACTATTTTACATTCTTATCAACAGTGTATGAAAGTTTTTGTTCCCCAATAACTCATAACAGTGTTTTAAATTTAGTCATTCTAATATATGCGTAGTGGTATCTCATTACACTTTTCGTTTTTCCCTAATGACTAATGATGTTACCATTCTTTCATGTATACCCTATTTGGTGACAGATCTATGAAAATTTTTGCACATTTTTGAAATGAATTGCTTCCTTATTAAAAGTTTTAAATGTCCTTTATATATTTCAGCTACACATCCTTTATAAGATATATGCCCTGCAATACTTTCTTCCTTCTGAGTAATCTATCAATACCCCACAAATATAATGTTTTCCAGTCTGGCTGGGGTACTAGCTCTGTGTGTGTGTGTGTGTGTGTGTGTGTGTGTGAGAGAGAGAGAGAGAGAGAGAGAGAGAGAGAGAGAGAGAGAGAGAGAGAGATCTGTTCTCTAATCCTTTCAGACAGTCCTTTCCTGAGCTGTGAGTAGTTTCTTCCTGTCTGTGCAATGATCAGCTGAATACTCAGCTGAACACTCAAGGAGGACCCTCCATAGATCTCTGAGGTTCTTTCTCAAAACCTCTCTCCAGTGACCTCCAGCTGCCTTGTTTTCTTGGTTCATAGCTCTGTTTCTCAATTCAGGGAGTCTTCCAGTTCAGCCTAAATTCCTCTTTTCTGAGAGTTAGCCTGGAAACTCTCCATGCAGCTAGTTGAAGCATCATAGAATGCATCTCATTTGCCTTCTATTCCTGGGGATAATTGTCCTTTGTTGTTTCAGATACTTTGGTTTATTTTGGTGGAAAGGTAAATTTGATTCTTAATACTGGAAAAAGCAATTTCCAGTTATTTAAAATTCTCTAGCTATAGATACTCAACACAATTCTCGGTCTAGGATGGCACCAAGGAGGTGGCAGATGTAAAATGCCTAAAGAGGAGCAGGATGCCCTTTTGGTTAGTGACACACACAGTGAACACACTTAGAGATTTGGTCTACTCAGCCGAATCAATTACCACAATGATAAGGATTTTGTTTTACATCCTTCACATATTCTTCCACTGTCCCTTGCTGGTATTCTGCAGAAGCAGGATAATTAGTAATTTGCACTCTTCTTTTACATCCTAAATCTGTTTCTTTCTGTTTGGTTGAGACAACGTAGAATCATGAAAGCTTACCAATATGCCTTACTATGTAAACAGATCTTGAAAGAACTTCTTTAACATGTGTAATAGGCAGATATTTTTTAATGAAAGATTCCAAATCTGGTTCCTTTTTAATCCATATGAAAGGACAGAGGCTAGCTCATTTGCCTTCAATAATTCTTACTGTTAATCTGAGAAATCTTAGAGTATCATGGCTGCTTGGAAGAAGTAAACATAATGAGACTTCTTTTGGGGGAGTTCATGGAAAAGACACTGAGGCAATATAGAGTTTTAATGTGGCCTTGGGGCCACTGATAACCCCCAAGCAGCCTGGTGTTGAGCAGAACTCTTGACCTCACTAAACTTTAATCTGATCATCTCTAAATAAGCATTGCAATCACTCTATAGAACTGCAATAAAAATCACAAATATTCACATGACACTTAGCACAAACCCTGCCACCTAATAGGAAGATGCGTTTTGGAATTTGAAATCAGGCTCTGCTGTTAATTAGCTACAGGGTTAATGATATGTCATTTCAACATGAGATTTAGCTCCTAGATCACAGAGCTGGTATGAGGATGAGACTGAATCATGCAGGTAAAAATCACTTGGCAAATAGTCTGTAAGTACTTGTTGGTTAATCCCTGTCCAGTAACAAGCCCTCCACCTACCCATAAAACCTCTGTGGGATTCTTGAAGAAAATTAAAGCAGTTGGGGGTGAGAGGTGACAGTTAATATTTTAGTCTCTCTTCACCCAAGTATTTATTTCTTCCAGATCAACAGTGCATTCTCCTCAGAAGCAAAACACAGTTATTCAAGGACTGTCAAGATGAACATCCCAGTCTTCGTCAGACCTAATTAATTTTTGCATTATTATTTTTTAAATATTTTATGCATTTTCAATACAAATTGATATAATAAAAACCAAGCAAGCATACAGCATTTTGCATTATTATTTTATCAGGGCTCACATTTTGGCATTAAATAATGATATAAATCAACTAGGAAACAGCATGAAAACACCAATAAAGACAAATATTATCTTAACTTTCTCATATTGTTCTCTTCGAATGCTGTGTATTAGAAATGGTTAGGAGGGAAAAGAAAAATACCTTTTAAAGTGATCCCTTCCATAAATATTTAAATTTTGATGCGGCTCATGCTAGACTAAAAAATAAAGAAAGAAAAATCTCAGAAAGGAAACTGCAGTACTGTCTTCAGTCGTGATGTAGAGCTAAACAATAATAGCAGTAATGCACTATATAATACATAGAGAAATAAAATTGATAAAGAATCAGAAAATAAAAGTCCCTCAAGAAACCTTTTCATAAAGTACATAAAAACAGGAATTCTGAAGCAGTTAGAAATCTTCTTTTATTTAATCCCATGCTGACTATACTCAGAGCGGTCATGACGGTGAAAGAGCAAATAGTATTTTCTCTTACTCTAGCAGTCAGAGATGAAAATAAGCCAAACAGACTAAATATTACAGACACCCATTTCAAAATACAAGTTTACAATGTTACCATCATCTGCTACTTGTATTAGAAGTGGTTAGGAGGAAGAGAAAAAATTTTCTTGAAAAAGGACCTCTGATACAACAAAACTTAGTTACAGGAATCTGAATTCATTCAGAGATTTTAATGAAAAAAGACTTGTTAAGTTTTGAGTTGTTCACAAGAAAAATTGGAAAAAAATTGCTAAAAATACTTAGACCCATGTACATGCACGCATGCTATCATTTCTACTTATTCTTTTAATCTGGTGCTCTGCAGGGGGAAAAGAGTCAGAATTATCTGGGAAACTGGGTCATCAAAAGCTCTGTGGCTTGATCAGACTTCCTATGTGAATTTTCTTTTCCTTTTAATTCTCAATATCGCCTTTTTTAATAGTAACATTTATTATGTCTTTAGATTACAATGCTAAATTTATTTTAGAATGCTGATATTACATCTCATTCTATATTTCACAGCACATCCACCACTTATGTGAATTCTAAAAAGTACCCAAACACTAAATAGCTTTGCTCAAGTTTCTCCTTTTCAAAGAAAAACAAAAACTTGTTCAAAAAACTCCTCATGTCTACTTAGATAATATCTGGCTCTATCTAGATTGTTGCTAACTTATTTCCTAACCGAGTTCATTATTTACAACTTGTCTCTGAAAGGTTCCAAGTTAAAGAAAAGCCCTCCCACATCCAAGAAAAAAAGCAATAAGCATGGGCTGGTGGAGGGAGGGTGAGCTAACATTCTGAATAGCAGACCGAAGTACCAAGTCACTGCCCAGCTGTCATCTGACACTGGCTTGTACTTGGTGGGCAAGGAAAGACCAAAGGAAAAAAGGCAAACCACTCTATTTTGGTGGGTAGAGTTTCAATAACTAAGGAAACCTGTTTAGAGGTCCCAACTTGCGGGGTACAATATAAGAGAGTTTTTTACACTCACCCGTAACATCTTAATAGAGACTTTAGCAGGAATTGATGATGTGTGCCATCCAGAACATCTTAGCAGCACATTTTTCCTTGGGGATTTGTCCTTGGGGAGCTTCTGGGAGCAAGGAAGGCAAGTGAAATAGGCTGTCATATTCTTTTGATTGTCTTCCCCCATCAAAAAGATAATTGCCTCCATCTTCTGGGTGTCTTGAATCAGAAAGACAATACCCAGGGTGACAGCAAGGGAAAAGCAAAAGTGAGCAGGACCAGTAGATAGAGGCATCCATGCTATGAACTATGACTGAGTCTTCCCCCTGCCTCCTCTTCCTTCCTTCCCCAACTGTGTTCTGCCAGCATTTCCAAAGACTGGGTCAGGGTCTATCCACTTTCTAAAATGGAATTTCTGTTTGATCAAATGATTGATATCAGGTCATTTTTGAAATGGTTGGAAAGAAAAGAAAGGCAAACACTCTGTCCCTCACGGTAGGAAAACAAGGATGCTATTGCCTGTTATTCAGCAAACAGCTGTGAGAATCTATGTCAAGAAACTGAAGCTGATTTTTTTAACATGACTAATACTTAGGGAACATGTTAGCATCTATCAGGCACTGTCCTCAAAGTTCTTCATAAACCATCTCCTTTAATCTTCATAGCAATGCTGTAAGGATGACTATCGTTCCTATTTCACAGATGGGGGAAACGAGGACTCAGGAAGTATAAGCAACTTGCTTGATGTTGAATAAGTAGTGATGGAAGTTATTTACACCCAGGGAATCTGACTCCAGACTCCCTGTCTTTATCCACCATGCTATATTGCAAACTGATGCTATGTTGTGAAGTTTGTAATGTTTTGAAGGGTGAGAGGTACTGACATCATCCCTTGTGGACACAACTTACCACGGTCTTTAAGCTCTCCTGAATTTCAGTCACTTCATAAGATAACTATAGGTTAACTTTCACAAGCTTTAAACAATGTGGTATTAAGTTTTCCCTGTAGATATCTGTTGACACACACACATACACACACACACACTCAACCATCACATAGCCATGCTAATGAGATGAGACTTGGTTCAGAAGAAGGGATTTGAGTAAATTGTGCAATGTAGATGTTTCCTTATGTTATTGGTAAAAAGAATTTGATTCCCTGATGTCATTGCAGCTGATTAGCAAGGAAGCTTCATGAGGGCCCCACTGGACAGCAGAGAGAAACCAGCATCAAGTAACATGGAGGTAGCTGGGATTAGTGGTCTTAATCCCAGTTCTATCACAGAATTCCTGGGCAATCTCTTGACAATCACAAACCTCTCTAAGAAGATTTGCCCTATGTGCCATAGAAAAATGAGACATCTGCCCCAGCAATATGGTGGGAACTAAAATGAACACTATGAATAAAGAAGCCTAGTGATGCTGTGGTCACTTTAGCCTAAATTTCATAAGATTTCCATGTGGTGCTTCTACATTTTACTGCCTGTTAGCCAGTCTTCTGTCCTCTTAAATTAAATGTGAAAACTATTTGTACTGTGAAAATTCTACACTGCTAGATTTCATATTTTACTGTATGTACCTGTCAGCTATGGATGTTATTAAAAGTGCAGATTCTCTAAGTTCTACTCATAGAGAATCTGATTCTGAAAGTCTATGGTGGGGTCCAGGAATTTGTACTTTTAGCAAGTCTGCTCAGAAAGGCACACTGTGAGCACTGATAGACATTTATCTATGCCACAGATAGATAGATAGATGATAGGTCATTTATATACACATGTATGTATATATAAATCACCTATATATCATATATATATGCATATATATAAATAATCTGCATATTTTTAAAGTTTTCTATATAATATTATTTGCTCAGTTCAGACTACTCTCAAATTCTCTGATACTGCTGAAGCCTCCTAAGGCTATGTTAAGACTGTACCTTTAAAGTCTAGATGATAATTGGGAAGGAAGACCATGGGCTTCCTTAAAAATGCAAATCTATACTAACACAGAATTTCAGAAACTAAATCTTGAATTAGTATGTCATGAAATGAGAACAACCTAGTTGAAAGTGTACGAGAATTTTTTTTAAAGCTTCTGATTATCATACCATTTTTTTCCTTGAATGTGCTTTATAAAAAGGGATATGGGAGAAAGGTTAACTCTAAAAGAAGTTTAAACAGAATGCAAGATTTTAGTCAGAAAAAATATCAATAAAATTATAAAACAAAGGTGAAGGAACCAGTCACCTGAAAGAATTTCTTAGGTCTTAGTTATGTTTGCAAGTTTTTAAAAAAATGTTTAGGCGTAATCCTTAACTTACTAGCAGCACTGGCAGACTCGCGTTGTCCTAAGCATTTTTCTGGACCACTCTGCGGTTCTTCCATTTTCTTCATGCTGTAAAAGGATTTATCTACCAAGGAGTCACCACTGTTCATTAAGAGAAGATTTTACTTTGGTCAAAGGAAATTATATTTGATAAATGATGGAGAAAGTGTCAAGTTCTACTAGAGGATCTGCCCACGTGGAGACAGGTATTTGAGCAGTAGCTTGAGAAAAAAATTGACCATGGATGGAAACTGTCCCAAGACTTTAAAACTGTATGAAATTTAAATGGAGTCAATACATATGAGTTGTTAATTTCCTAGATCTAGAAAATCAGCCTTTAATCTGTCTGTGCCTGTTTCAGCATTGCTGTAGACATGCTAATCTGGAATAGCGTCATCCTAAAACATCACTAAATTGGCTCTAACTTTCAGAGTGAATAGAGATTCTTTATTTGATGCTGATTAACACCCAATTATAAACCTTCCATGACATTCCCACTTCAGTCCCTTGACTCACTTCATTCCTTCTCCCCCAAAGTCTTCATTCCTATCCAGTTCTGTCATCTGAAACTTGGTCAGATAATTCTAACCCAGGGTGACCACTCCAGTATCCTATAGCACTTGATGCCTGTCCCACATATTAAGAACCTGGCCATTTTTAGGCTACACTTTACCCCTATTTGTCTTCCTAACAAAATGCTAAGCTCCTCTGAGGGAAGAAAGTATAGCCTCACTTTCTTCTGAAACCCTTACAATGCCTTGCCCACATCTTTGCGCATTGTAAGTATTCAATAAAGATTGATTGAGGAGAAGCGAACACACAGAAAATAATAAGGTGATGTTGGTGGCTTAGAGGTTTAATACACCAAGCATAGTCCACATAGATCCAAAGGTCCCGTGTTCAAGAAACCAATCCAAGAGGAACGAATAAGATGTACTAAATAAAATAAAGTGCTTCTTCCTCCTCTCTCTTTCTACCTGCCTGCTTATGCATCTTCATTCATGCCTGTACTTAAAAAAAAAAAATAGATAAAAAGGTAGCCCCCCAAGGTAAAACACTGTTCCTGAAAAACACCAGCCCCATTTGCTAAAATTGAAACCCCTCCTCCATGACACCCCCTCTCTTGCCATCTAAGCTCTATTTAGTGACGTGGCATTATGAGAATCTCATCTCCTAGGGCAGACATCTCAACCTAAGTCTGGACTCAATTTAGTCATATATATCTGTTAGTGAGGGAAAGAGAGAAAAATGCCCTATAGCCCCTCCTGGTCTCTACTGGCTTCCAACAGGTATATGCTACTGGTAATGCCAACCAGGTAGAGACCTATATTTCCAATACATGAAAAATATCACCCCCTAAAAAAAGCTTCCATAATAGTAAACTTTCAAAATCAAAATAAGATGATATCTAATGTGGAATATTATTTCATCTACTCATTATTGGTGAAGCGCATGAGTCTACACTATGAGAATCTCTAGGACCAAAGAAACAAGGAAAACAAGACTTTACTCCTTTCTTGGGACTTCAGGGTGCCTGCAGTCTATACCCAATAAACCACAGAAGAACCACCTGCCAGTACCATTCACTCTAGCATGACATGATGTATAGCAAATAGGGTGGGTGAGCAGGGAAACTCCATTGAAAAGGACTGGTCACTTCACATCTGAACAGGCCTGTTATTGAAGGGTTTTTCCTACAAAGATGTTCCTTCCCTAAGGAATCATAGAGAAATTGCCTGTTTTATAAAATCAAAAGTTGCTTTTTGTCCCACATCTCAGATTTTCAAAAGAATAAACTTGCTCGAGTCCATGTGACAAGAAGAGTTAAAAGGACAGTAAAGCAGCTGCCTGACATCAAGCAGTGGAGGCTAGAAACAGACACACACGTTCTCCAGTAGCATCAATCAAGTTGAGTTTTTCTGTTCATTTTGACTAAACGCTGAGACAGTGATTGGAATAATGAGAAACAACACTGCACAACAATAGAGAATTGCTGGCTCTTTCCCCCTCTACGACCACTTCCAAATGATAGCAATAATTCAGCAGAGATCATTGAGGCTGGCATTTATGTTGAGCGTCACTTCCTACCAGCCTTTTATTTACTAAATTCCTCCTAAATGAATATCTGGCAGAGGGGAGTAAATTATCTGGGAACATCCCTATCAATAGCAAGCTAAAATATATTGGCATGATATCAAATAAATGGAGTGGATAAATATATTAGGCTGGCACAAGATGGCACATGGTGAGCTGTTTTATAGGCTTGTGGCAAAGAGAAAGAAGGTGTATTACAAAGAAAGGAACTGTACTTAATATTATTGTCGCATAGGAGGACGCTCAATCTTGCTAAAACAAGTAAGAATTTAAGGAAAAGATTTGCACCACACTTTTAAGTGTTTAAATCTGAAGGTAGCTCTTATTCTAAGGATGCAGCCTCTCATAGCTGAATGAAGAAGTTGCGTCAAAACTGGCAGAAATAATGAAAGCTGCATCTAAAAAAATGAGTTGTAGATCCTCTATGGAGAGAGACATGGAAATGTTTGCTGATGAATAAATTTAAATGCATTATTGAAAACTGAAACAGCAGCGCATTTGTTAAAATTAGCCTTCAACTTTAAATGGGGCGAGGGAGAGGCGGAACTTTGCGCTCTGCAAGGAAAATGGTGCTAATTTGTGAAACATGGACCTTTTAACTCTTTCTTAGATGAAATGGCTTCAAAATCCCCCAAAAGAAATATGACTCTTGTTTTGTTGTTAATGTTTCCAGAAAAGAAGTCCAGACAGAAGAAAACATTTCTTTCTCAATTAAGGAAGCTTTCAAGCCTTTTGGCCTAAATTTCATGAATGCCTCATTTCATCAAATCAATCATGTTGCCCTACTATTATATTAAAATGTACTTTAATAGCAAATGTTTGAAATCAGAAGTGACATTTTTTCTAAGATGCGTTACTAATAAAGTAACACGCATTTTCATCCTGCGTGAAACAGCTGGACCATGACGAGATCACATTAGCACTAATTAAAATGATATTTTTTGTGCGGTTTTTGCTAACCCAGCTTCATTGGACTCAAAAGGATTTTTGAAATCCATAATAAAGGCTATTATGTAATCTAACCATGATTCTCTTGAATCAGGCTACTGTCTAATTTCTCTGGAACGATATTTTCTTAAAACTCTCACTCAATAAAATCAATATTAAGTTTTTACTCTTATAGCTCTTTTTTCAATATATGATCCTCATTTAATTAAAAAAAATTAAAGCTTTAATTTATTTTGCTTGATGAACAAGAAAAATATAATATTAAAGGAAACATTTTGCAATGTTTCTCTTTTTCCTCACTTTACTGGGTCCCTGTTGTTCCCAATGTATAATTTGCAAAACATATTGCTTCAATACTTACAATGAGAGAGGCGGCCCAGCTGTGGGAGGGAGAGGACAGCAGCCTCCAATATTACCATAATAATCTGCCTAGAGTCCCATGAGCCCTCTGGTATATACAATTCTCTGTACTGCAGGCTCCAGCTGGAGAACATTCTCTTGACATGTATGCCAACCTTTGCCTGCAGGCAAAATAAAAAAAGCCAGAGAAGTAATCATGAAAATAAAAAATCTTGTCAACTGCATTAGGATGCAGTTCCCATGTTTTTGCTCACGTAGGCAGGCATTGTGCTAACAAAATGATAGGAGACTTTAAAAAGACTGCAGCTGGTATGTATTTAGATCTAAAAATAATGAAATAAGTATATGCTCTGCTAATTCTGCAATCCCAAAATTGGGGGAGGGGTCGAGGGTAGGGGTAGCTAAATTATTAATGTCAGCACATACGACAACTTTATTTACCAACTCTTACTAGAGAGATTGTTTATTAGAGGAATGTAAGAAGAAGGAGAAGCAGTTTTAAGGTTAGTCACGACAAAACTCTCAAACAAATATTATTTCTAATCTTAGCAAGTATTGAACATGAGAAGTTTGAGCAGTTGCTGATTAACATTTTTCTTTTTCACCCCACGGAAGTTACTGTCATTCTAGCTGCTCTTAAAATTTCCATTTCAAGTCAAAAATTATTTTCACCTTTACAATAATACAATAGATAATCAGAAACGCTTCTTGAACAAAAGATGCATATTTTGCAATGGAAAATGCAAATTTAAATTGGGTTGTATTTTATGGAAAATATTCAGGCTTAAAGTATTCTACAATTAATGTTGAAAAGCTGATACCTCTGTTTCACCACTGAAATTTCCCCAACTTCATATTTTTGAAGCAAAAGATTTTTCTGAAAACAAATTAATCTGGAATGCATTTGCAGTCACCTACATTCTAAATAATCTGAGTGACATTCTATGGATAAATATTCTGAACAGGTAAGAAAATGCCTTTATACAGATAGCATATTAATTTTATTTGTCATATTAATTTTCCAAATATTAAGCAGAGTGGAAGAGGGCAATATAGTGTTATGTTATCTCCTAACCATGTTTGACAGGAAATTTTCCGTTTGCTGTCTTTACCAAGATGGTGATGACACATGCCTGTATTTTACAGATTAAGAGACAGATTTAAACAATTTAGAGTTTGCCCTAGAAAGCAGGTTGTTAGTAGCTGTTGATCACTTATGAGGGCATGATATATGAAGAGGATTTATAATTACATATTTATGTGATAATTTAATTAATGCCACTCTCGTTCACTAAATGTAAACTACATGAGGACAGGAGCACAGAAATTTATTCATTATATCATCCCGAGTGTGTGGCACATGGTAGGTATTTGTTGAAAGAATGAGTGCATGCATTTAATTATTCATTCATTCATTCCACAAATATTTACTAAGGCACTGGGGATTCAGCAATGAATAAAGCTGACAAGAAATCCCTGTCTTCATAGTACAGAAGACAGATTATATTCAAGAAAATTAAATAAAATATATATTGTGTTAGATGATGATAAATACTAAAAATAAAATCGAACAGGGAAAGGAGACAGAGGGTATGTCTAGGTGGAAGTCTGCTATCTTAGAAAGGGTATTCAGGAAGTGCCCTGGTGAAGTAGCAGTTAGGTCAATCACCTCCAAAGGAATGCAGGACACATACCTCTGGGTTCAAGTCCCAAGGCCAGGGTTGGGGGGTGAGGGGGGCAACCACTATGAAGAACTAAATAAAAATAAAAATAAAATGAAATGTGTCTTCCTCCTCTTTCTTCCTGCCTGCTTGCTTTCTCAAGTTTATTCTTGCCTCCACTTTTCCTTTGAAAAAATAAAATGAAAGAAAGAAAGGGTATTCAGGAGAGCTTTTCTGGAATGAAAGCGTGAAACAAATAGTTCTCTTTACTGGGTAAAACTGAAAATGTCCCCAGTAAGAATCAATAAAAAGGCCAAGAAAGCAAAGACCCAAAATGCTAACCCTTTCATCATTTATGTAAATATTTGTATCTCCCATAAAATAATAATCATAATCATCATCTTAATAATAGAAACACCTTTTGGATATTATCTCTGGCACTTGGCATAGTATCTCATACTGTGTCTCTACCAATTATGCCAATTGGACTTGGAGTTATATTAAGGTAAAAGAAAGATCTTCTCTATTCCAGGCAGTGTTAAAATAACCAAGGATAGAACAGCCCAGCATACTTCATAAGGCCAGAGAACAGTGGAGTAAGTCTGAACTTACACCAACCTGTGACATTCAGCACGAAGCTGCCTGGAGCTCCCTAACCCCTACACTCAGCTGCCCAACCCAGGCATGAGCACTTTGAGTCCCAAGAGAAAATAAGGCAAATTAATAGAGAAATGTGGGTATATGCCATTGCAACTAGCGAAATTAATCTAAGTTCTTTCCTTACTTTCAAGGTTCACAGTGGGGTAATTTTCATCTAAAAAAGAAAACACACCTGTGTCACTTTCATAGAAGTGGACTTGATGGGGAAATTCATGTCCCTCTGTCTCCCTATCTTCAATTTGTGGAGCTGGACACATGTGAGTAGCAAATCACATGGTGCCCTTGAATGGAGGCTGCCTCAAGGGGTCAAATGTGGCAGTGTCTGCAGATTGAGTTAAAAGAATTTTGCACTCTCCACAAAATTAGGAAAATGAAGCAATGGAGAGAGGATGGAGGGATTCTCGGAAAAATGGTCCAAGTAACAATAAGAAACAGATGCAAAAGCCTTTGGCTTACAAAGGGCATGAAACAAGTACAAACCAAATATGGAAGATATGCAGGGAGATGGCAAAGCAAGGAAAAAACATAAGAACTAACAACATGCAACAGAAGAAAGTTATAATATCATACTCCTCCTTCACTCCCTGCTGGATGCATGAGTGTTACCTCCCCGCCAGCCCTTTGCATATGCTCCATTGTTTCTGTTCTTCTGATTTGTACTAAAGATTGAGGCTTTCCTATTATGGCTTCTGGGTAAAGAAGGCGTTCATCATTGAATTCTTGGATCCTGGAAAGTGTCTGAAAAATGTAGGCTGTCAACCAATATGTGTTGCTGGGGAAAAAAAATCTTCAATTACATTGAGCATGAGCCATCGTCTTTATTAAACCACAATGCTCACATTGTAGTAGGGGTGGAAAAAAGCACATCAGATGATGGCGGGGAAAGGTGAGAACAATAATCATTAATGATAAGTACATTTTGAAAGTAGATATTGGTTGGTAGTGAAAAGTTACCACCAACTTATTCCATAATATGTGCTTTGTTATTATCAGAAAAATGCAGATCAACTGGTCACGTTATTGTAGAGAATAATGCAAAGCAGAGTAAAGTACATGGGCATAGTGAACAACAAATAAATTAATTTAAATACTGGATTTTTTTTCCTAAGGGGGCTAAAATTTTATCATATGTTACCAAGACTCCATTCCTTGGGAACGCTCACATAATAGATAAGCTAATGTCCATCAGTGTTATCGCCACTGTCAATTTTTCGGCACTCTCTCAGGTGTCTCAGAGATTCTCAGGCTGCAGATATCTCCTCTCTACCAAATTCTCCCAACCTCTATCCAGCTCGCGTGATCCTCTGAGCTCCATAAAGATCATCACCCCCACATCTCCAGACATGATTCACACACCTCCAAATTCAACTCGCTCCTCATTTGTCCTCTAAATCCCCTTCTTCCATATTGTTTTCTTAATAAATGGAACCACTGATTATAAACTTGAAAACAATCTTCCATCTGATGATGATTCCATCATTTCTCAAATTCTTGCCTCACAATTGCATTAGTTTCTAAATCCTAAAAAAAAAAATCTGCCTCTTGGAGGGAACCCTTGTGATTCAGGAAGCTGAGACATCTGGGGTGTGGACCAACAAAAGCCCACCTAGGTAGGTGACCTGGGGCACAAGGGAAATAAGCAAAATTAAAAAATAAATTTAAATATGTCTTCATCTCCTTCCTTCCTTTTTCCTTCCTTCCTCCTTCCTTCTTTCTTCCTTCTTTCTTTCCTTTCTTCCTTTAAAAAAAAAATTCCTCCTAAGTAACTATCGACTGAAATAATCACTGCTATGAAGACAAATCTAGAGTTTATGAAAATATATTCAGAATCTTACTGAGGACCTAAACCTGGGGAAAAAGCCATCAAAGTTTCTGAGTTCTGCTCCCACTTTCCCAGCTTGAGTTATAGTTTATATATAGTTCATATGGGTCAGGTTATATGGGAAAAGTACATGAATCATTCTGTAGTAAAGAAAATATGCCAAGGGAAACATCTGGCAAATTCCGAACATCTTAGTTCATGATAAGGAAGAAATGTTCATAGGCATATAATATCTGTAGTGTGGGGAGAAGTAAAGATCAAGGTTAGCAAGCCTTTTGCCCTAAAGAATACTCCTAAGGTGCAAGGGTCAGGTTGTGTTCTGCACTTGAACAAACTATATTCATGGCATGCAGCAAATTTTGGTTTGTAAACTCCTTTGGTGGTATTTCTGTATGCTGTCCACAGAAAACTGTTGTTCTGCTGACTTCAGGCCTCTGCAGCATCTCAGAGGTCTGCAACTATTTTATTTGTCCATATAACTCTTACATCAATCCCTTTATCTACAATTCTTCATTAGTATCTCAACTCAAAAACACCTCCTAAACAGTTGGGTTGCTGCATATCTCCTGAGTGATCTTCTCAAAAGAAGAGCTTCCTCTCACCCCGGGCAATGCACATTTCTCAGCCTTCCCTAAGTGAGTTTTCAAAGATGCACATATTTACTCAATCCTTTTTTTAGAATGCTTCAGTGCCCCAAAGATTGAGTTAAATTCCCCTTTGACTTTGTAGTAAAGTCCATTCTCTTGATATGCCTGTTGGTTTGTATATGCATACTGTTTAATAGATTGATAAAGAATGAGTTTACAGGCATAGGACTGGATTTGTGGAAACAAAATGTACTGATTATGCATTAACTATAATTTGCATTATTAGAAACAACAAATACTCAAAAGGTAAGAAAACTAATATTTCCATAGAAACTACTTTATACCAGGCATTGGCTCTGTTGGTTAAGAACTCAGATGATGTCATGTCCTGGAGTGGCTCAGGTGCTAACTCGGCAGCTAGGGCACAGACCATGTAAAGCCCAAGGATCTGGGTTCAAGATCAAGGTCCAGGGGGTAACTACCCAAAAAAAAAAAGGAAAATATTAAGTGCTTCCTTCTCCTCTTCATTTCTTCCTGCCTCCATTTCTTTCTTCCTTTCTTAAAATAATTCTTCCTCTCCCTTCCTCTCTTAAAAAAAAAAAAAAAAGCAGAAACTCAAGTGATACAGAGAGAGAAAGAAAGGGACAGATTTGTAGCACATCATTCTTTTTACATGTTCCAACAGATTTTTACAAAAGACAAAATGGTTAGAATTGATGAACAAGGGTTTCCTCAGACTAGTGTTTTTCAGAATTCTAAACCCAGCAGACACTAAAGTGGAGTAGAAATATGAAATTTAAAAAGAAATTAAACTGGGTATCAAAACAAATTCTCTAAATGTGCACTTCTTGAAACTATCTGGTTTTATGTGGTGTATGTTCCAGGTGCAAATTTAAAAGAATAATTGAGCTTAGTGTATGATAAAAATGTGCGATAATGTCAATTTTTTAAAGGAAAATAGAAGCCAAACCAAAATGCTACTTATTTAGTCAAAGGAGCATATCACATATAGGTTGGAACCAAATAGTTTGCAGAACCTAAAGAGTTTGCAGAGTCTAAAATGTAGAAATAAAGCTGTTTCTCTGAGTTAATTAATAAAAAAAAAAAGAAAAGGCAATTCCCTCGCTTCAGAATCTCTTGCAGCACCCCTGGAATTCCATCAGATAGGCCCTTATGCTGTTTCATGAGGATGCATCCTCCACTCCTGTTTTTAACAGCACCTGCTAATTCATATCTGTCATACTGTTTAGAACTTAATCAGTTCAATATTCAAAAAATGCCTCCCATTCTTTCAGCACTGAACCAAAAAGAGTTTCCAACTATAGTTGTTCCCCTTACCTGCTATTTCACTTACTTCAATTACCCATACTCAGCAAGGTTTGAAAATATTATCTACAATAAGATATTTTGAGAGAGAGACCACCTTCATATAGCTTTTATTGAAGTGCAGTGTTATAATTATTCTATTTTATTATTAGTTATAGCTGTTAATCTCTTCCTGTGCCTAATTTACTACATGAACTTTTTCGTAAGTATGTGTGTATAGGAAAAAGTCTATATATTAGATCCTAGATAATAATGTCATTTTGTTCAATGTTGATCCCTTATAATGTTGATGAGGAAAAGAATCCTAGTCAATGTTGGTCAAAATGACATTATTTGAGGCCCTGCTTACCTTATGTCATTTTACTTAAAGTTGTAGTTTCTAAGATCATATCACTGTAAATTATAATTGCCAACTAAGCTGAAGTTTTGCTATCTGTAGCTTCCCTCCACTCAGAATAGTGAATGCTATTGTTTTATCTTTTTTTGTCTTTTAAATGAAGAAAGACCAGAATTCCCTCTCACTTTTCCCTCTGACGGCTTCACTCTCCTGAGTAATCTTTTAGGAACCTATCATTATTATAATACACCAAGTAAATTTTTTTTTTTTTTTTTAAGTTTTCCATGTATGAGATCATGTGGCTTTTTTCTCTTTTTGATTGATTGTACTTAACATGATGCCCTTGAGGTCCATTCATATGGGTGTAAATGACAAGATTTTATCCTCTTCTATGGCTGAAAAAATTCTATTGTATACATACACACACACATATATATACACTTTATGTGTATATATATACATATATATATAATATATACTTATCGCATTTTCTTTATCCATTCATCTCTCTATGGACACTTAGGCTGTTTCTGTATCTTAACTATTGTAAATAATGCTAGAATGAATTTAGGAATGCATGTATATTTTCAAGTCAATGTTTTTACTTCCTTTGGGAAGTAGAAGTGATGGATCACTAGTAGTTCTATTTTTAATTTTTTGGAGACTCTTCATAGTGTTTTCCATAATGGCTGTACCAGTTTACTTACTCACCAACATACTCTCATCAACAGCACACCAGTGTTCCTTTTCTCCACATTCTCACTAACACTTATAATTTCTTATATTAATAATTTTATTGAAGGAATATAGCATCATATCTTGTCTTTTTTTATAATAGCCACCCTAGCTGTGAAGTGACACCATTTGCATTTGCATTTGAAGTGATTTGCATTCCCTGATGATTAGTGATACTGAGCATTTTTTCATATACCTGTTGTCCATCTGTATGTTTTCTTTGGAAAAATGTATATTTAGATCTTCTTCTCATTTTTATATTCGATTGTTCACTTTTGGATTTGGGGGGCATATTTTTTGTTTGTTTTGTTTAACTCTGAGAGTTCTTTATATATTCTGGATTTTAACTTCTTATCAGATATATTATGTACAAATATTTTCTCCCATTTGGTAGGCTGCCATTCCATTTCACCGATAGTCTCCTTTGCAGTATACAAGCTTTTGTTTGAGAGGGTCCCATTTGATTATCTTTGCCTTTGTTGCTTTTATTTTGGTGTCAATGTAAAAAAAAAAATCAAGATCAAGACCTAGGTGAAGGAGCTTACCCCATTATTTTTTTCCTAGAACTTTGATGGTTTCAGGACTTTCAGTCAAATTTTTAATCCGTTCAAGTTAATTTTTCTGTGTCATAGAAGATGGCGGCCCAGTTTCACTTCTTTGCTTGAGGCTGTTCAATTTCCCCAACGTCATTTATCCAAGAGACTATCCTTCCCCCATTGTGTGCTGAATTAACCATTTTGATTTTATATGCATGGGTTTATTTCTGAACTCCATGATTTTGTGAGTTGATTAAAAAGAAAAACTCTGAGGACTTCTTTTACAGATTTTTCTAGAAGTAAAAGACCATCAGTGGAGTTGGCAACATCAGAACAATCATTTGCCTAAGGAAATAGAAGGTCCAAGCTCTATTTGAAATTTTAACATCCACATTACTTTCCAAGTGTCTCAGGCACATAGGGTTGGCAGCTCATGGACTCAGCTGGCAGATTTTGGAAGAAAGATAGCAATTACAAGCACTGAAGAAGAGAAAATTTTTAATTAAAAAAAGGAAAATTCCCATAAAATGCTTTGTTTTCCACTTAGTCTTTTTTCTTTTGAAATATTGCTATATTTTTGTTGTGTTCATTTTTTGTTTGTATATTTGAACAATTGGTCTCATTTCCAGTTTCTTTAATGTGTATTATATGTATATGAATCACATACTCATATTTCATTATCATAGAGAAATTGATCAATAAATATTTGTTGAATTGAATGAAATGGACTTACATTATAATGTTCATACTGAGGAATATAGCTGTCCTAAATTAGGTTAACTCATCTCTGTAAGTCTCTTGCTATTAGACAGACGATTCATATTATTTCTAAGAATAAAATATGGTAACAAATATTTTTCTTTTTTCTGCATTCCTTCCTTTTCTATCAAAACAACAACAACAACAAAAAGACACCAAAACTACAAATGAAGGAAATCTATGACAGGAGAAAAAAAAAGAGCAAAAAAGATGAACATCTACAAAGCTACATTATCTTCAATATGACCCATCTTCTAATTCAAAAGGGAAAACATAGGTTTATCCTCTACATTGATCCCTTTCTCTTAGCTCCAGTCTTTCTGAAGGTGTAGGCAGCATCTGAATTATAATGTTAAAATCTAAATAAATTCGAGTGGCAGGGACAGCCAAATTCAGCACTACCCCTCAGTTTCCCTATAGGCAGCAAACTCAGCAGGCTCCGCATCTGCACAGCTTTGGAAGCGCCCAGAGTCCCCATAGGCAAGAAGCTGCAGAGGGAAGCTTAAACTGGAGGAGATTCAATCTCTGCAACCAGCAGGAAAAAAAAGCAAGAAGCTGATAACTCTGTTTGCATATACAGGAGCTCCTTTCCTGCCCAGTTTCTCAGCTTATCTTTGACTTTTTGTGTATTCTTTGCAAAATATATTTACATGTTCATATTATCCACTTGCAAGCATGAGACACCATGTATTCATTACAAAATAATCTGATTGACAATGGGGGGAATGGAGGAGGAGTGTTAGCGATCCTCTAAAAAAATCATTAAAGCCAACCACTCAATTTACACTCACTCATTCATTCCACAAATAGCCCATGAGTGTCAAGTGTGTGTCTATGTGCTGAGTATACAGTTTTGATCAAGACAGAGAGAGTTCATGCTCTCATGGGGGAGATGGGGAATTCAACAAGAAATGTAACCGTTAGAGGTAACAAGATGCTATAAAATAAACTTTTAAAAAGTGGAAAGGAAATGAATGGAACAGACAGTATCATGAGAGATGATGCAAAACAAGAATGAAATGAAACAAAACAGAATCTCACTTGAGGCTTTCAAACTCTGTTTAAGCAAAAGAGAGGGGACAAGAATAAGACCTTCTTTGCCTAGATTTAGGTTTTTACCTTCTGTAAATATCTCAGCCCCTGTCATTGGGTAGCAGCAAACATTCCGCACCTGAATGTATGTTCTCTGCAAAGCTAACAGGTGATAGAACAACAGTATGCAAATTAACCAAGAGAAATGGAGTACAAAGGCTATATTTGAAATTCTATGTGCAGAGCTAGTCTCCTGGTGACCTTACTGCTGAAAAGCAAACATTTCTGCCTCAGAGAAGAAGTAATGCACATACCAAAATAAACCATGCTACTCCAACTTTTTTTTGATCTGGAAGAAAGCCCTCAGAGGGAGATATACTATACAGTAAATGTACTGGAAAGCCAAAATGGCATAGTGAATGGAAGCATCAAAGTGTATGATGTGTAAAGATAACCTCCTTCGCTCATTTTAGATTACACAAAATGGTGACAATAAAAAATACTGGTATTCTTTAATAAGGAAGCTCACTCCAAGTGCTATCATATGTAACTGGTCAGTTCTGTCTCTGTTCACTTTTCCAGGAGTCAAAACTCGAGCTATTATTATAGGTTTATGTTTCCTATCACTTCTACATCTTGAAAGAAGTTCTAAATTAGCTGTCAGAGTTGAAGCAAAGAAAATGAGACTTCCTTTTTATTTCTATCATGTTGATCAAAGCACCTTTTACAACTCTAACCAAAGTACAAATCAAGAAACAGAAGAGGGAAAAAAAAAACGGGCTTTGTAGTTAGAAAGACGTGGCTATAAAGCCATGTTCTACTATATATGGCTGTGTTATTTTCATCACAATGCTTTGGTTTTCAAGTAAGGTGAAAAATAACTAAATGCAGTAGTTGCCAAAAAATTCACGAGATAATATGGGGAATATTTCAGACACAGGGCACTGCATGTGATACACATTTATTATATCATGCCAATTATTATCCTGCTGGTGCTTCCAGAATTACCTTTTCTTTTTTCTTATTTGATTCACCTCTTCTTCCTTTTTTAAAGGCTGCTCTTGCTTGTCCCATGATTATCATTGGATAATCAGATTATATAATCTAAGCATCCAGGCTGTGTTTTTGAAATGAGTTGAGTAATCCCTTTAACATTTTATCAAAGTCATTTCAAAAGGTCTTTCTCAATTATTTATGAATATGTTTAAAAGATTATCACCTAATGAAAGAGAGTTCAATTTGGATTTCATCGAACTCTAGCAAAGTAAGAAATGAAATGTAAGAAAACTTCCAGAAAAGAAGATCATTTTATGACCAGCAGCCAGAAATTACTCAGACGTTCTAATACTCACAAACTGTCTCTTCCATCAGGGACTGGGTGAAACTGTGTTATAAATGGGTTTTATCAAATCCTTGGACAGGGAACAAACTGAATGAGAAGTGATGTGAAATGGCAGTAGAAGGACATCGGGAGGCTCTGGTGATTCCAGGATTTTCCTGACAATACACCACAGAGGTATTCAGATAAGATGACGGGCATTTAGCTCAGCTACTCGAATGTATTCCTACAAATGAGCATTGACCTTTTTGAAAAAAAGCAACTGTAGGAACTATAAACCTATAAATCTATATAAACTAGAGGCTGCCATTATTTTTCACCGCCCAGTCATGAAGGCCAGTTCAAAATCCAAATAAAAAGCAATTCTATCACATTTCAATCACCCACAAAAATCCAGGTATCTGTTTTGTTTATCGATATTACCCACTACGTTTAATTTTGATGAATTTTGGTGATTCCCAAGAGCCAAAGCTATACAAAAAGAATAAAATGAAAATCACTGCAGAGAGGTGAAATAATGCAGTGAAGGCATGTTCTGAAAGCAATCTCCAAGAAAAGTTAGAAAGTCATGCAAACACTATCAAGATGATTAACTATCTTCAAGAGCACAAGTCTTCTTTATGAAAATTCTAGGGTTTTGTTTTGTTTTCTTTTTTTATATGAAACTGCCAGATTAAGGTCTCCTGCACCTCCTTCCTACACCTGTAGAGGGGGAAGAAACGTTATTCCATGATAAATGATTCCCTTTCTGCCTTGCTCCAGGCTTGCTCTTCATCAGCATCCTGGTTATACTGCAGTTTCGGCAGCTGAGCCAAGTCAGCTTTCTGAGGGAACAGCAGCGGGCACAGGAGCAGAGGTTGCCATCTGCAAAAGCTTATCTGTCTGGGGGAATGGCTATTTATTGTCAGTGAGTCGGAGTGCATCGCAACATACATCAGAAATGGCGGCAACGTTATTCATATAATATTTAATAAGTTTATGTAATTGGACCAAGTTTCATTAGGACTTGTTGCAATAAAACCATAGACATTGCTCAAAACGCGGGGCATCCAGCTGGAGGATTAGCACTGGTAAGTACACAGTCACAGGCGTCAAGATGCCAAAAACAGAAATAAGCAGGAGCAGTAAAAAGTGCAGCAGCCAAAAAGGGGGCTGAGTTGGCAATAGCAAAAACGGGAAATCTAGGGAGAACTCATCTTGCATTCAGTCATTCAGTTCACAGATCCACTCAGCAGTTGCTCCTGCGAAACAATTGTGCTGATCTTTCATTGTTTTTCTAGTTAATTGCATGTGTCTTTGACTTGATTTTCATTTTTCTAAAAATGTGTCTTGAATGCAAAGACCGGTTTTCACAACGTTGTGTCTCCATTATAGCACTTGGCACAGTGCTTTGTATGCCAGTTCTTATCAGCATTTATCAGGCTCTTTGCCAAATGGCAGAATGATAGAACGTTTTCCACCTTCAGTAAAATGACAGAGGTCCCATCTTACTCTTCCACTCCATTATGTCACTTGGCTAAGGTATCTAACCATTCCCAACTAAGTTGCTCAAATCCAATATGAGAATAAAGATGCAAAAATAAACCAGTAATAGCCAATTCGGACATTCTATAGGGAAAGCACGATATCAAAACTTTAAATAATCCTTAAAAAAGAAAATACTTGTGTTGGTAAATCTTATGGGAATCTATTGAGAAATACAAAGAATACATAAGAAAATTAGAGAAATGGGGGTTTTTTGGTTGGAAATATTCTTTACAAATTATTTTATCTAATAGCAAAATTCTAAAATAATCAGTGAATTTTTAAGAAAATTTAATAAAATTATTTTAAAGTTCATTTAAACAATAAGTTGATTTAAAAAAATAACTTTGGGAGGAAGAGATGACGTAGAAATTTCCCTACCAGTTGTGATAAAATGTTATAAAGTCAAAATCACTAAACATATTATGAACCAATACAGATATGAAAAATGTTCATAGTAAACCTGGGTAGTTGGGAATATGAATCATTTTTATATTATTCTTTGACTTTTTTGCATTTAATTTTTTCAAATATAACTTTAAAAAGTTAATAAAATATGATTACATTTAAAGAATAAATATATTAATCACTATAGATAGCCCACGTTAAGTTTTAGCATACGAAAAAACTTATCATGTGATAAAATAGGCATCACAAAACAATGGAAAAGGAATGACATATTTACACAAGTTACTGAGTAAACAATTTATAGATCCAGAGACCATCACTTAGATGCTTCATATTCTGCATTTTAATTTGTTTCCATAATCTTGGTCTTCAAAAAACAGTTTTAAAAATAAAACTTTTTATATAAGAAAACCAAAAAGAATCTCATTTATGAAGAAAGAAATACTTTCTAAACATTAAACTAATGAGAGAACTAAGAAAAATATCTGTATTTTAAATAGCTTTATGTTTACAATTTCTATCTATTAAAATGTAGTTTACTTTAGGGACTCTGACCTGTTTTATCTTGTTACTTTAATATCCTTAAAACTTTTCAGAATGTTTTCATGGGAAAGAAGAGTGTTGCTTTCATCCATATCAACAAAAGTGTTCCTCCCTGCATTCACAGTCCAGACAGTAGGAAGGAACGAAGAAGGAACATGATGGCCATACTCTTTTCCTTGCAGGGCACTACTCCAATATTCCAGGTGCCATGTTCATTGATATCCCATTGGTCAAAACTTAATCAAATGGCCACACTTAGATGTAGGATGAAAAGTGAAGTCATGAATTAAAGAAGTTTTATCAACTAAAAAGTTCTAATTACTGTGTAAGTAGGAGGCAATTTCTGTCATGTTCTACCTCCTTGGCCACCCAAAGATCCTTTCTTCACATACATGGGATATGATAGCCTACTTTCCTCAAAAAAGACAATCCAGAAACTTTGTTTAGGTATAAAATGTAACTTAAAAGTGCAGGAATTTAGGGAGATATTCCTTCTTTGACATCAAATAAAGATGTTTCCTTCCTCAGATGTTCGAAAAATAAGAACGAACTATCTGCCCCCACCACCCAACACATATCACATACAGTGGTCAAATAGGAACAGGGAAACTGCATTAAAAATGCTCATGCAGAAAATTGCTCCAAAATAAAATAAAATATTAGATATAAACTCAAAATATACACAATCTGCATGCTAAAAATTAAAATGCTTAAGACAGAAATCAGAAGATACTTAAATAAATGGAGAGACAGCTTTTGTTCATGGATTGAAGGATACAGCATGATAAAGATGTCGTTTCTCCCGAAAATTATATGTAAGTGGAATGTTTCCATCACAATCCCAGCAAGGGGATTTTGTCTGTACTTTCAGACATGGACAAATGTATATAAGGAAAAGCACAGGTGCTAGAAAAGTTAATACTGTCTTGAAAAAGAAGAATAAAAGGGGAAGAATCACTCTGTGCTTGTTGTATGGTGTACAATATAGTCAGATAATGTGAGTGTGGTACAAGCTAGTGTGGTAGCAGCAGAGTGATAGACTCATAGACTCCCACAAATATTCCCAACTGATTTTTGACAAAGACACAAAACCAATTCAATGGCAGGATAGCCTTTCAATACATCGTGCTAGAATCAATGGACATTCGTAGACAAAGAAAAAGCTTTGACATGAAATTCATATCTTATACAAAAATTAATTCAGAATGGATCACAGATTTAAGTGTACAGTATTTCAAGCTTTATGGAATCTGGAGTGAGAACTTGCTCTGGAATAGTAACTGGCTGTCCTGGCCTCATCACCCCCTAAACAGAAAGACGGATGCAGATGTCAAAAGAGCAGAAACAGAAGTTCCAACAGCCATGTGTTATCAGATGTCATTTTGATGTACCTGGGGACCACCAGTCACACCCCTCTCTAAATGCCACCAAAGCATACGTGGCATTAAATATGACATGGCGTTAAATACATTACCACTCTCTTTGTCATGTTCAATAGCTGAACACACCGCTTAGCGTGGAAGTATAGGATAAAATTTTCAAAAATGTCTTTGCCTCTTCTCTCTCCCTGCTTTGTTTTCCTTTCATTGCATTCTTTCTATTGTTCTTCCTTTCTAAAATAAGCTTGCTCCCTGACCCTCATTTCCTGCCCTTAAAATCTTTTCAATACCATAAAATAAAATCATATTTAAATGTCCTTGACAGGGCCTTATTTCTCTAAGAGGAAGCTTATTTTCTTTTCTTTTTTACATATTTTCTTTTCTTTTTTAATATTTTATTTTTTTATTTAAAGGAAAGGTACAGGCGGGCAGGAAAAGAGAGGATGAAGAGACAGCTTTATTTTATTTCTATGTATTGACTGATTTGTTTGTTTATTTATTTATTTCTCCAGCTAGCACAGCAGAAGGAATGATTTAAGGAACACTTGCTACATTCAGTCACAACTGGGAACAGAGCTAGTCTGGAGTATTACAGATCAGAGCACAAGGCCAGAAAGGGACTGTGCTGATATGAGCAAGGTGGGTCTCCCAAAGGTGGTCGCAGCGATCCGCTGGTGATAGATGTTCTAGATCCAGAGCTAAGTTCCACACAGTAGCACACAGTCCAACAATTTGTACCAGCGTCCCTGGCCCCAGACATCCTTTATTTCTGCTTCTGTGGCTTCCATGGGTGGTCAAGTGACCGTTTACTTGGACCTCTGTCTCATCTTTCTTCTTTCACGCTTCAGTGTGCGCATTCACTTCTTCCTCCTCTTGGCTCTCCTAGTTCAGAGGTTTCAAGGAAGATGGTACTAAGGCCAAGATTTTTATTTTTATTTAGTTGTTCACTCTGGTTGTTTCCTCCCCGGATCCTAGACTTGAACCCAGGGGTATTATACTTACTTTCTTACTGACTGAAACGATAGAGTAAGGATCCCAACATAAAAAGAAAACATCAGTGCAAATTTTGAAACATAAGACAATTCAGAGAACATGTTAATGATGAGAAGCAGTGACCATCTGTCAAAGGTTAAAATTAGAAGTTAACAAGGGTGAAACTATTAAGTCATTGCAAACAATGTCGTGGACTAGACTGGCAACAAGAATGATCCATTCACACAGCGTGGACTAATTCGAAGATTTAAAAGCAGAGATGATATTTCAAAGCAACAAAAAAGTTGTCAGTGAAAAGCATGAAGCAAGAGTAACAGCAATTTCAAAAAATAGATGTGAAATCAGATATAATTAAAGGTTCAGAAAAGGAAAGATTCCAAAAATAGATTATTATAAGATGTTGTTCTTAATATTTGACTTATTCACATATATGGGAAGTAAAAAGTCCCACAGAATGTGACCAACGGCCTTAATAACTTGTTTTGATGATTAGACAGTAGCTGAATCATGACTAGAACCTAGATTTACCAACTCATGATGTAGTGGTCTGGCTTCCAACAAAAGAAAGAAACCTGGTATTTGAAGAGATGCTTTTGCATTTAAAGGTTCAATCAATTATTTCTGGATCACCTCTAGCCAACAGCAGCTGAAATACCATTTCCCATTGTATCAAACTAGCAGCTCTTCTAAACAACATATATTTAGTCTTTGTTGCTTGTTTCTCCTTTGACTCAAAGGAGATCATTTAACATTGAATTTTTTAAAATAACTTTGTGCTGTTAGGATCCATGCCATGAATTCAAAAAGGATAAATCAGCATATTATTTTTTAAAGAAGAAAATCAGAAGCTCTTGTTTCAATACGTAAAATACAATAAACCAATTCTCAGATCATAATATCAGTATTAATTTATGGATTCATTGTTGTAGATAATCATCCAAAGAGCTCAGAGACCCCCAAATCATTCTATAGAAGGCAAACCGTCAGTTTCTTTAGAATCCACTCGTTCATGCCCAGCAGGGGACCGTGCCCTAAATAAGGTCTGAACGCCTTAATAAACTCAGTATTTCATATAAGCTGAAGATGGGATTATTTAATTTAATAGGAAACAAGCATTACAAGAACATAGGAAAGCAACACAGCCTACAATATTAAGTATGCTGCCGCCCCTATTATTAAGCAATCCTCATCCATGTCAAAGACTAGCACTTAGAATGGTGGGCAGAGTTTTCAAACTGACATACATGAAGGGGAAGGTACCACCACATGGGAAGTCTTACTTAATTTCATCTGACCCTAAAGAGTTCTTATTTTTCTCTCTTATCTATAGACACAGTACCAAGAATCATCTTACAGAAGTTCCTTTACTGGCATTTGTAAGAAATCTGCATATTATCAACAAAGCATAAGAATCTATGAAAGTTGATGGGCAACTATATAGAAAGAAGCCATAATAACACCAAGATATCACAAGCATAGATGTGAATCAGTTCAACAGTATTCTACCTTGCCTAAAGTGAATTATCTATTTCGTGTTGATTATTGAGAAATCATCTATTTCGTTATGATTTTCTACGTTAAAACTCCACGTTTTTAAACATTGCGATATGAATGGAAAAAAGATGGCTACATAGGAATAGCTTGAGATAGAAAGGGTTTTTTCATATCCATAATTTCAGGAAAATCGACATACATCAGCTTTCTTAGTGAAATAGTATCACAATTCTACCAGGCAGAAGATAATAAGTAGTTTAACAACGTTGTTAGGCAGGAGAGGGCAACTCTAACATTTACACATAAGGTATTTAAAATACACTCTCCAAGAAATCTTCCTGATTAACTCTAACTCAAGTTAATTTTTCCAGCATCCCATCAATATTTATATGTTGGCCTGTAAAGGCTGTAACATGGCAAAAGCTCTCACTATATGCTTTAATTCTTTCCAGTGGAAAAGACAAGTTTCAAATTTGAATCTTAATTAGCCACTAATAAGTTGTGTAATCTTGAACATTTGACTTCTGAGGTTCAGTTTTTCCCTCCATAAACAGGAATGAAAATACCTGCTTCAAGTCTGGTTGAATCATTTATTTGGGATAACGTGAAAATAACTGAGTGCTTAGTGGAAAGTAGACAGTCCACAAATCATAGTTCCTGTCTTTACCCTCGAGGGATCAAAATTTGTATAAGTATTTGGATTCCCTCACAACTTAAAGAATTCTGCATACAATGGGCACTCAATCATGGTCAAATGAGACATCAAAATATCTCAATAAGACTGTGACTCTGCAGATTTTAATCATCACAGTATCCATGTACACTAGATTTCTACATGATTACAACAATAGAGCCACAAAAAGGATTAATGATCAAGTACAGAGCAGTAGATAGTTGCAGCTTATATTGAAACAAATGTTAATGGTTCTAGAAAAAAAAATCTTTGACTGGGTTATATAAGATCAAGAGCTCTCCCTCCTCCCCTCCTCTCTAAGTTAAATAATTCCCAAATATATAAACATACAGTAGGCTAACAATAGAATTCAATATTGATTTGCTTGTCCAAAACACATAAAAAGCAAATCTTATGGAGAGCTGGATGATGTTAATAGTTTGCCTAATCACATCATTTGGAATACGACACTTTCTCTATTTTAAAATGAGTGTAAAAAAATCAATATTCTCTCCCTGCACTGTCTGCCTGCTGCCACCACACGATGCGCTCATAATTTCCTAACAGTAATTTCAAATCGACATTGCATCAAAGTGCCACCTACATTGGCTTCATTCGGACCTGCCATGAGTTTATTGTTACAGTATGAACTACATTTGCATACATTAAAATACAGCAGAAAAAGTAGTCACTATGCATGCTAAATAGTTGTTTTTCCTAAACTTAAATATCTCAGGTGACTGGCTTTTATTCCCCAACCCCCTAAAGGCATTTTTCTACATTAAAAATTGCCTGCATCCAGGCAATTATTTGCAAAAATTCAAATCAACAATACCTTTGCTTATTTGTGATATTGTCTCTATTTTTCTATGTCTGTTTGCAAGCTGTAAGGCTGCCATGAAAGCTGAATCTTTTCCAGTTCATATTCTCCTGCTGTTTCCTCCTCACCTCCGTCAGCCTCCCCTGTTGCAAAGGGCATGTGCTAATGATCCAAGTCACAAGTGAGTATGTAAAAGGAAAATGAAAAGCCTATAATCACAGTAATGAAATGAACATGGGAGGATTTAGGCAGAAAGTCTAAAGGTCTTGAGCAGTTAGCCCTGTTTTCCTTCCCAGTACCTCTCTGCTCTACCCATGCCAGTCTCCTACCTGCAGCCTGGTTGATCTAGGACCAGAGTTGTACATGCTGCTAGCGTGAGGTATCACTCAAATCCATATGTGGAAATTGTTATTCATTAAACACATGGTTCTATTTTAAACCACGCCTCTGGCTGCAGGCAGGTGTTTGCCTGAAGGTAGGTCATTGAAAGTCAATGCAAATGCAGGTGGTTAGCTAACAGTGAAAAAATTAACTTGGGGAACTTTGTGGGCACAGGTCTTTCTCAAAGCAGCACGACTGGTGCTCTTTAGGATGTGGCCTTATCACCTAGATGATGGGCCAAGGCCTCCAGATTCATTACTAGGAGTAGGGAAATTCTCCCAGTAGACAGTTCCCACGGTGCCTTCTGTGACTCTGTGACCATCATTGTGAATGAAAATAGCAAGATTAGGAGTTGAGACATGGGATACATTGTACAATATGGTAATTACATCTCTAATCACTTTTCTATCTTAAATAATATTCACTAGAAACTAGAAGGGATAATATACCCTTGTGTTATTAGCACTTGAAATTCCTGGAGAATGTAAAGTTGAATGCCTGAGTGCTCTGGAGAGACTGGGTCTGAAAATCTATAGAGAAGACAACCTGCTTTCATTAGTGGCTTCCAGTCACTATGGATTGCTCATGACCACAAGTGGCAGCAAGGAATGGGAGGTCTAATAAAAGGAAGGAGTGCTCCATGGAGAACAATAGCTGGCTATAGACCTCTGGCTCTGAACTGTGGATTGCATGGGGAGTTTTCAGAAATGCTGGGACCTTGGGTTTCGCCTTCAGGGTTCTATTTACTTGGCACAGTGAGCCTGGGCAAAGACTGACCAGGTGTTTGACTGTGAGGTTTGAGAGCCACTGAACTGATAGTGTTTCTTAACATGTGATGTGAACGTGAATTTTCTGGAAGGTGTGTTAAAATGCAGATCTGATTCAGGAGTAGGCTGACCACATTTCCTTGAGACAAAAACAGGATGGGGCTTTTGGACCCCCTCCAACAGGCTGGCCCCGGAGCAACTCAGTGGGACAAAATTGACGATCAGAAAGCAAATGCCATTAACCCGGTTAAAACAGAACGTATGGTTGGCCTACTCAGGAGATCTTGCCAAGGGACTGAGGTTCCACTTTGCTGACAAGCCCCAGGTGATGTCAAAACTCCTGACCCATAGACCAAGCTTTCCACAAGGCGTTAAGCCAAGCTGGTAATGTGGGCAATGAGATAATATATCCTCTTCATCAGCAACCTGAATCTTTACCTTTAGTCACAGTGTAACCCATTCTACTGAATGCAGAATGGTGTATGCAAATGAATTCATTTACATTTGCACACAGTTGAAAAGAAACTGGATTATAATTGCCAGAAACTACATCTGATCCTAAAGATAATTCTGTTCCAAATCCAACTTCTATGGACAGAAATAAAAGTATCTCTTTAGATAGCAAGCAGATGTTTTACTTTATAGGTTTATTACATTAAAAAATGGAGGCAAACCTAAAATAATGCTACTGAGAGTAGTCGTACATGCAAATGTATTACTTGGGTGGTAATAGATCTATTGTTGTGCCTTTTGAATTTTTCATGTTATGCTTATATGAAGAAAAATTTCAACAAAATCACCAAATCCATTTTATTTTTATCTCCATAACTTTGTCTCCCTATACATGATTGGAAAAGAGATTTTAAATGACACTATCCTATTAAACTCTAATAGTCTCTCCAATCTTAATAGTGAAATATGTATATTTTATATTTATCTAAAAATATAAAGGGTTTTTTTTTTTTTTTGGCTGCCACCTCAGCCACCTTAACTACCTGAGCCAAAAGGTGCACCATAAAGAATGTTTTAAAATATAGAAAGATCACACCACTGCTAATATCTAAACATCAATGTTAGCAATTGGGGAGATTTTTCTTCTAAATAAAAGGTTAAAGTAGTTAAACTGAGTACAATAAACAGTAACATGCTTCACCTCACTAATGACACCTTACTATATATGTGAACTTGTTTTAAACATTATGTATCTATAGATATGTAGACATATAGATAAATAGAGTAGGTAGGTAGGTAGACAGGCAGACAGACAAAGTAGGTGAATCAGTATACTCATTTAGTCTTCCAAGGAATCCTACAAGACAGACGATTTTGTATCATTTTTATATTTGGAAAAAGATTGAGATACAGAGAAGTTCAGTAACTTATAAGTTCAAAGAATTGTAAGTGTTGGAATCAAGAGCCAGGGTCCAGATCTTTGCTTTCACCCACTTTGAAATAATGTCTTTCAAGAAAGAGAGCAAGTTCCCTCATTTGACAGAAGGTTGGAAGTTTCCCTGACCGTCCTACCCACTACCCTCACTAGCACACGTGTTCTACAATGTTCAGATTCTGAGGTGTCTTCCAAGGTACAAGTGAAGTTTTTTAACATTGTCAAAACCTCCAGTTTTCGAATTCCTTTAGAACATTCCAATCCCAAGTAGATAGAAATCAGAGAGGATTCGAGTTGGCCAGGATTCGTAAATGACTGCTATCCAGCATGTCCCAGGTAGACTCGGAGTGGAGAGGACAGTAGCACTTGGTCCCTGAAAAGCAGACTAAGATTGTTCTGAGGGATTCCTAACCCAAAGGAAGAATGCAAAAACGGGAGTACTTGGTTCTCAGGAGTCCTGCAAATGATGGAAATCGAAGCCCCTGATTATGTCGGGGCTTTTCTCTGGAGCCTCTGAAATGCAGAACTCTCAGCAGCTAGTCTGGATTGATTTTCTGTGGTCTGGATGTACTGCTGAAGGATACAAAACACCAGAGAGAGATGCCAAGTTATTGTCGCTGCCAGAAAGAACTCTAATGCTTAGGAAACAAGCCTAAATGGTCTGAGGTCCTAACCTGGGGTCTAGATGCTGAAAGTCAAAAATCCGTAGTATTCTCCTTAAAATCAGGAATCAGTATTGCTGATAACTCATGGTAACCTAGAAATACAAAGAAGGATTTTCATTGTGTTAAGTTTATTTTAGAAGCTAATGATAAAGATTAATCTAAATCACAAAATACTAGACTCTTGGTAATTAAACACAGAAACAAGAAAGGTCTTTTCATTACCATTTTTAATAGTGTTCTGAAAATTGCAACCAATGCAAAAAGATAATAAGATACAAGATGTATACACATATTGCAAAGGAAAGGATTAAGAAAAACTGTCTTTATTGGAAGATTATGAGATGATGAGAAGTAATCTTTATAAATCACTAGAAAACCTATTGAGACTATTAAGAGATCCAATAAATTATTATATTCAATTGAATAAAAATTATAAATCTATATGTGCTGCAAACTATGCGATTCGGTGATAAATTAGGGAGAAACAATTTTCTAAAAGGACAGAAAAAGTATTATAAACCTTAATGTATAGAAAGCTTTTACAAATGAATAAAGATAGCAACATGTTACTAGCATAGGCTAAGTGCACAAACATAAACAACACAACTGAATGTATAAGAATCTCCTATGTAGAAATAAAAATGTAAAATTTAAAATGAGACAGCAATACCAATTTGATAAAAAAAAAACTTTCAAGAAATAATAACATTTACCAAAACGTTATTATGACAATGCTGAAAATGAACTCTAATGTAAACTATGGATTTGGTGTGATAACAATATATTTTAACACATGTACCAATATAGCAAGGGATGTTAATAGACAGTGGAAAAGATTGTGGTCGGGGTGAGGGGATGAGAAGTAGATTTGAAATCTCTGTACTTTCCTCTCATAGTGTGAACGTAAAGCTGCTATAACACGACTTCATTAATTCAAAGAGATAAGGACAGAATGCTCATATCCTGCTATTTAAAAGTAATTTGACACCAAGAGTTCTAAAGGAACTCTTTAGGAGCAACAGGAGTCCATCATTTTGGCTTTAATAGTGAATTTAATTTGTTAAGAATGACCAAATATCTATGAGGCTGTTTAATGCTACTTTATAATGATAAAAATAAACAAAGCAAAACAGAACTTACTTGCCAATGACTATTCCAGGCTAAAAAAAATGAAAGTTCCTGAAGCAAAAGCATGCCCGGAATGTTTAACAATTTAAACTGTTAGATATAAGGTATCACATAAACAAAAGGAAGATGCTTATTATGTATGCATATGTTTTAATCTCAACTTTGTAATAACAGCAATTCATAAATGCTTCTTAAAAACTATGAAAGTTCACTGATCCTAATATTCTCTCTGGGTGGTGAGATTTTGAGTTTTATATATTTACATTTTTTTCTTTTTCTATGTTCTGAATGTTCTACAATAAGCGCCTAATACATAGACAATTTAAATACAAAATAAATACTATTTAAAATTATTTCTGAACTATTACTCAATATTTGAAAATTAATCAATGCAATTGCCACATTAACACACGCATATATCAATTCATACAGAAAAAATGTTTACAGAACAGTTAAAACTCTAAGCAAGATATGAATGGAAGGGAACTTCTTTACCTTGATAAAAAGGTATTTAGCAAAACCCTCAGCTAACATTGTACATTATGGTAAAGACTAACCACTCTTCCCTAAGTTCTAAAAGAAAGCAACTAAAGATATACCATGTCTGTCAACAATATAAGTCAGTATAATATGCTACTCAAAGCATGGTCCAGGGTAATCCTGGAAGTGTGTTAGAAGTGCAGAATTTCAGGCCATGTTCTCGGCCTCCTGAATCGGAGTCTACAGTTTTAAAAGGTCCTCAGGTAGTTGGTATACACATCAAGTCAGGGAAACCTTGTGTAGTGTCCCAGACCAAGCTTTCGATCTAGACAGCCTTAAGTTCAATTTCATCTCCACTATGGTGTGACTTTAAGCAAGTCAACCTTTCTGGGTCTCAGAATCCTCATGTAAAAACTGGAGAAAACATTATTTCCTTTGCCAATTTATCATTATGACAAAGATAACGGACCTGGTGAAATCATTCTCAAAAATGAACTAAGTTTTATTAAGGATATTTTCCAAGAAGCCCAAGACATATCTGCTATTTCTGTTTAATAACAGCAGCCTGCTAGGGGATGACAAATACAAAGGTGCAAATGTACAAAGAGAAAGCTAACATTCCCAAAATGGATAAAGAAAAAGCAAAAACAGGAGCTCAGGTCTCCTGAGTATCAGACTTTCATAGCCATGTTTGACTTTGCTGTACCCTTATCACAAAGCTCATAATCCCCTCCACCCCCAAGTCATTTCCTGAATTGCTGAGTTATATATTCCTGAACGTAATATCGCAGTCATAGACAGTATTAGCCTAAGTGTATATAGACATAGTATTGTTGTTATTTCTAAAGGCCATCTCACTCTTCCATCTACCTTGTTTGTCTTCCCAAACTTTAGAAAGATCCTTATTTCAATCTTGAAGATGGCTGCTGGTTTGCAATTAACCCTTCAACACAAGGAGGGCAAGGAGAGAGGAAGAAAGAGGAAAAGCATTCGAGATTGGCAGTTGGAAGTTTAAATAAGTGAAGAATTTACTTTCAAGACTTGCCTTGGAAGATAGTAAGATAGTAAGCAAGATAGTAAGATCTCCACATCCTCAGACCAGAATCTAAGTTTATGGAGAGGACTTAACAGGGTTTAGCCAAGTACTCAGGCCACATAACCTCAACAACACATTATTCTCTGGAGGCTATGTTTCTGAAACATCTCCTAGTGTAAGAGGAGCAGAAGACATATTCCAAGAGCAGGGCCTGAGGAGGAGGCTCTAATTTCTGGGTCCAGTTCTCAGGTCAACCCAGGGTCACATCCTCTTGATGACCCCCTCCACCAATAGTTCTGAAAAAGAAATGTAAAAATATTTTATCAGTAACAACTGCAAAGTGACAAATAGAAAAAAAAAAAAAAAACTGTCCTAGAACTAATTTCAGCTCTAAATAGCAATGAAAGGATCCATTCTTCATATTAGTCAACAGCAAAGAATTAATGAGACTAAGGAGTTGGAACAGGACTTATTCCTCTTAATTCCAGTATTTCAGGAAATTTGCAGTCATCCTGTGCTTCTTGTGTCTGATTTATTACCTTCCTATTGCTATTTTAGCCAACGTCCCCTTTTTGTCTCTAATGAGAATGGTCACCAGTCATCTTTGCAAAAAGTTCTGGCATGCTTATTCAATCATCCCTCACCTTTCTCCTCATCAGCTTTGCTAAATTATATCTTAGGCCCAAACCATTTTTCTTGTTGCTTTTCCCACAAGCAAGATCCTAAATCCACCCTTTATCTTCATTTTTGCCTTAAAATTCTTTCGTCTCTCGTAGAGACTTTGTTCTACACTTCTGGAAATGGTGTTTCTAGAAAAAGCTGTCTAGTCTCTTCTGCCACCCTCACCCCACGTCTCTTTCACAACACTGGGGGATACCCTCCTGGAGGGTCTGACACCAGACAGAGCCTGACCAGTACTGGTAGGTGCCAGGACCCTTCAACATTACTCTGTACTGCTGTGTTACCCACCAAATTCAGACCCAGGCCCACCAAAGACCAGCAGGAAAATAAGGGAACTATAGTGAGTTTCTTTTAAACCGCATTTACTTCTGTGGAAACAATTGCTTTGTATTCTGAAATTTCCTCTCTTTTTATTTATTTATTTATTTTTTTTTAAGAAAAGGTAAAGGCAGGAAAGAAGGTGAGCAGAGGAAGGAGAGACAGGAGGAAGAAGCACTTTATTTATTTTACTTAGTTGCCCATTTTGGGTTGTTTCCCTGACTCCAGATCTTGGACCAGGAACCTTGGTATGTATGTGGACTGCGCCTGGTTTAAACTGCTAGGCCACTGAGGAATGCTCAGATTAGCTCTTTTTGTCATTTCTGATTGTTGTTGGTTTGTTTGTTTTTCCAAATATACTTCAGTTGGACTAGTATTATAATATTGTTCCCCTTTTTAAATGTTCCTATTTTGCAAAACTAAGACAGCCCCCTGACAGTCTCTTCATTGGTACTTTTATTATATATTTTTCGCTGCTCTGTGAAATCTCATCATCTGGATGGGTGTAGCAGTTAAGAGCACACACCTTGATCTCTGTGGTCAGAGCTGGGTAAAAATCCCTGCTCTGCCAGCTATTGATGAAGTAACTAGGGACAAGTTGCTAAACGTCTCTAAGATTTTACTTACTTATATTACAATGGAGATTAGAGTAGCTACATTGTCAAAAAGGAAGAACAAATATATGCCAAGTGCATACCATTGCCCCTGGAAGAGTAATGGATCAATAACAGTTTCTGTGATTATTATATTCCCTGGAGGGTTATGTGGCCAAAGGTTTAAAATAAACTTCTGTTGCAAAGGTCTCACTTTCCCTTCTAAGAAAGACCAGTACCAGTTAATCTCGAGATCTCACCTTTGGTTGCAGGTCAGTCCTACAGGACAGGGCTTTGTGACTAAAGCCAGGGTATTTATTTATCATGTTTTTTAATTTTTTTCTAGATTTTACTCTATTTTTATTGAGGTAACTTTGATTTACAAACTAATATGTTTATAAGTTCAGGTTTACTACTCATCAAATTATGAAAACTCATCATACCCACCACCAAATTTCTAATAGTCCTGCCCCACTATTCATTGGACGCCCCCACCCTTTGCTCCTACCTTACCTCCTTCCCCTCAGTTCTGTTGTCAAAGTCCAAGAGTTAGTTTTTGTTTTGTCTGCTTGTTTTCTTTGTTCCTTTATATTCCAAACAAGAATGAGATCATCCAGTATTTGTCTTTCTCCTTCATTTCACTTAAATGATCCCCTCTACTTCCATTCATGTTGTCACATATGATAGGATTTCATCATTTTCAGAACTGCTGAGTATTCCGTGGTGTATATTTAACCACATTTTTATCCATTTATCTGTCAACAGACATTGGGTTATTTTCACTTCTTGACTAAAATCATTCTGCAATAAATATGGGGGTACATGTCTCTTCAAATTAGTATTTTTGTCTATTTGTGATAAATGCCCAGTAGAATAACAGGGTCATTTCATTCTCCATTTCTTGATTAATCTCCATACTGCTGTCCATAGTGGTTTCACCTATTTTTTAAAATATTTTTATGATACATTGGCATTATGGGGGACTTGTGGACCAGAAGTAGGGGCTGCTACTCTCAGGTTTATCTAGTAGCTAGCACCTTTGATATCAACCCACCCAATCCAAAACCCATGACTTTTAGCTAATTCTCAAACACCAAGCCAACATATTCTCTGCCCTAAATCACCTCACGGCCAGTTATCTGACAAGTAGAGACAACTCTCAAAGCCCAGAACCCACTGAGATTACTCAAATTAATCAGTCCTAAACTATTTATGCTGCCCTGACTTGCCTTTCCCTCAAGAAACCACAATAAAGGCTGTGGCCATACTTTTGCCTTTTCCCTTCAGTCTCCTGACAAAACAGTCGCTTCCCCTGTGTGCCAGGGCTTCTATTTAAAGGGATCTGTGAGTAAAACCTCTCCCTCCATGGAAGTTGTCTCCTGACCTCTGGCTCCACCTTCCCTGATTAAAATAAATCCAGTGTACAGCTCAAACTGAGCCTGTCCCAGATGATTTGTTTTTTTAGCTGACTACCCGCTTAAATTTCCATAAAACAAGTTGTCACCATCTGAGTGACAAATACCTTAATGAGAAACTCCTCCCCACCTCCAAATGTGTAGAATAACTAGAGAACTGACTTGGCTTCCCAAGGAAGAGAAAGTAGGGCCATGCTCAGACCTACATCTGAGTTGCAGTGAAAGGGTATTCAGAGCATTTCTGAACACCCAGTCTCAGTTTTCTAACAACTGTCCCTTTATTTTCTTAGAATCCATAACAGTGCTGATCAAACAGCAAAGAATTAAGAAGAAACCTCTTCACTGTTTTAAGCACAAGCCATAATGGAGTAAAACTTATTTTGTTTGTTTCCCAGGAAAAAATGAATTTCTTTCCTCCTTCTTTCTATTTTTGTTTTAATTGAAGTGACATTGGTTTATAATGTTATATAGGTTTCAAGGGTATACATTATAAAATGAGATATGCATATGCTAAATTATGTTCTCCATTAAAAGTCTAGTTTTTCACTCTTCATCATACAATTGACTCCCTTTACCTACTTAACCTTTCCTTCTGGTAATCATAGTTTTGAAGAAACTCATTTCTTATTAATGTAATTCCTGTGCTTTCAATGTGGAAAGTTTCATTTAGTTTTTAAATTATATGACTTTTATAATTATTACCATCATTTTATTTTCTTTGCTATAATTCACCGAACGGCCATTAGGAGGTATGAACTGTTATTATTAACTAACAGATGAGACTGAGCAAACTATATGTATTTGTTTCATACAAGAAATAATTTGCTACAGTTGATTGCTTCCTATACCATGAACTCATCCTAAAAGAAGGCTTCTTTAACCAAAATAAAAGTTTCCCACAACCAGCCAAGAAATTGCTCACTCTCCAGAGGATCTTGTCCCCTCCAACCCTACAAAGCCATTGAGGACGGTCAAATGGAGCACAGGATTTTAGTGGTTCCAAATTCCTCACTTTCTCGATTCATTCTGGACATTGAACAGAATAACCTGCTGGGAGACCCCAATAAAAAGACTGCCTTTACAAACACTTTGCCTTTCCCTTCATTTATAATTGAGGTTGCGCTTGTCAATAAAGTTTCCCAAAGGCCATTCACCACAATACTCTTGGACAAGTATTTACATTCTTTCCTCCTCCCCTATCAAAAGCAAGACTTTTTTTGTTACCTAAAAAAAATGAATAGGAGTAGAAGGCAATTGGAAGCAGACCTAAGCTTTTCTCTCCCTGTTTTAAAGGATACTGTTCTAACAGAAATACATCGCTGACAATGAGAACTTGTCTCACTTTTTCTTCCTGCTGTAGCTCTTGTGATAGGGTCTAAAGGAATTTCTAAGATGGGGTCTTGATGTCCTTCTGCTCCTTCCATCTCCAGCTGTGACTATTCTGTTGGGTATTCTATGCCCTTTTTTTTTCCTTCTTCCTCTCTTCCTTTTTTTAGAAGGTGGAGTAGCAAAAAAATGAGAAATTACTGGACATAGCCCGGTTTTTGTCCACGACAGCCGATATTCTTTTTGGGTTTCTATGCTATGTTCCCATTTATGAAAAGGATGTCTGCAGACGTCTGTTCAAAAAATGCAAAGCAAAACAACTACAGTAATGAGCACGTGAGCACATTCCTTGTCTTCATCCGGTCAGTCACCATCACCATTTCCACTGCATGCTCAGTCACCAAATACTGAAAGTAGCGTTTTTCTCTACTTGGAGTATTTACTTTATTCTATCTCAAAACGTATGCAAATAAAGATTAATTGAACACAGGCTATGTAGATCATTTTTTAATTAGCAGAGTTCACTATGCTTAGAGAATATGGTGATTAAATAGGACAGCCAAATGGCTAATCCATCACAAAATTTATAAGTTCCTCACCCCCCCAAATTTCAACCTAAGATGCTTTTATTCATTTGAACAATCCAACCTTGCAGTAAAAGACAAGAAGGGAACAAATGTGAGCTAAAGCCCATATTTGCATTAACATCAGTCAATAGGAGAAAACAACATAACCTATTTTTAATTACATTCAAGGTGTGTGTCCTATTAATCTGAAAACTAAACACACAGCAATGAATTCCACTGATGAAATATTACCTTCTAGCATACTAAAAAAAGGAAATAAAATCACTCTGGATATAAAACAATGTGCAGTAAACCCTTCTTACAAACTCTTGCAGGGTAGTTTCCCAGGAAACCAAACTCTGCAGAAGTACAAGCTAAAATGCAGATGTGTGCATTTCAAAGAAGTAAATTCAGTCGTTATTCCTAATGAAGCCACTGCATTCTTAGAGTTTTGTGCAGATTATTATCTCGCTCTAAATTGGAATCAAAATCTGATCTAATATAAACACAGATGCAGTTTGAAGATGAACATTTAGTCAATCAAATTTGATTTTAAAACCCATTTAATATATGACCTTCATAGACTGGAAGCTCGTGAGCCACTAGGTAACGTTGTTCTTCGGGATCTCACCAGGGGCCCTGCTGAATCCTCGTCTTCCAGCTTATGTGCCAACTCTGGAACAAACACAAATGTATATTTCCTCTCCAAATGCCCCACTTCTGCCAGGAAACTAACAGATGCACCAACAAATGTTGCAAGTCTGTCTATTAAACATGGAGCTCATTGAATTTCTATTGCATTTCTCCAGCACAAGTGCATTTGGAGCAAAGAAGGAAATTAAAATGAAGTCAGGTGTCATTCAAGAAAATTACAGTCCCAGGGAGGATAGTTTTGAGTTGCAGCTTTGAGTTGCCATGCTGTGCCTTTCACAGCTGCCTACAGTTCTTGTCATTAATAATCAGTAAATAAGATCTGCAGGTGGGCCTGGAAGGCACCCCGAGCCAAGAAGATGGTAGTTAGGGCTTCTGTCTCTAAGATGGGTGGCCAGGCTCATTTGCACAACCCAGCTTATGTTTCCACACAAAAGTGCAACCCTACTTAGCATAGCTTCAGGGAAGCTGCCACGATATAGGGAATGCTAATTACTGTAACCAACTGGCACGATGCATCCAAAATTAAATGGCCTGTGACTGAGCAGATGAACAATTTTTATGGCCCAAAGATCAGGGAACAAGGATAGTTTGTTAAATTAACTGACAGCCTCTTTGGTCTAAGTAGGTGAGTTAAAGTCATTTGAAAGCCGTGTTTGCGTGCAATTACAGACCAGAGCCTCTCCTGCGTAAGTACAGTTCCCCCTGCAGTTTTATGTGGGACTATGGCTACACTGAGTACATAAAATTTAAAAAGTTCCCGGGTTTAGTTCATAAATGACCAGGAGAAGCTATCCTGAATCCCTGTGGGATTGAGTTTCTCACACACAATGGTTTGATCTTTTAAAATTCACCTGAAACTAATTAAAATTGTTGCACGCAGAGGTTTTTAGTAAACTACAGAACCCTGCGTGAGCACAAGCTTTTAACTTCTAATTTCCAACATTGATCACACTTAGAAACCAAGTAGCTTTACTAGCCTATCACAAGTTGTTGTTATTATAAGTTTCTTCCCAACAGTTATGTCTTCCTGAAAAATAAAAAAATAGGTGTGCCCTGGTAGGTAGCAGTTAGGTCGGCTGCCTCCCAAGGATTACAGCCCACATAGATACATAGAACCTGCATTTGTGTCCCAGGTCCGGAAGGAACAACCAATGTGAACAAGCAAATAAAAATAAAATAAAATAAAATGTTTCTTCCCGCGTGCCTGCCTCTGTTTGCCTTCATTCCTGCCTACATCTTTCCTAAAAAAAAAAAAAAGAATAGAGAAAGCTTAACCTTTATAATTTCTTAGCCTTGCTTTTAGCAAATAACACTTTTTCAAATCACAATTTAAGTCAGAATTTCTCAACTTCAGCACTATTGATTTTTATCCCCCCTCAGTCCCAGGTCAAGAACCTGGGTCCTTGGCCTTTATATGACCTGCATCTTATCCACTTCAGCCACGTGAGTCACATGAGTGAGCCCACTATTGACATTTTGAACTGGATCGTTATCTGTTCCTGAGATATAGAAGTAATGGTGGGGGGACGGGGGACTGTCCTGTGCGTTGTAAGATGTTTATCTGCACCCCAGCATCTACCCACTAAATGCCAGTAGCATACTCACCATTTCAAAGAGGACAGCACTGCTTATTTTCATGTTACCTGACCTTCAAGTTTCTCCTTTATTTTTTAATAAACCAGGGCTATTTGTAATGCGGGGCTAGATCAGTTGAGTTGAGTTGTATCAGGCCCAGTCTGTCGAGGGGGCCCGAAAACTCCAACTCTTTTTTGTTTCAAGGAAATATGATCGGCCTACAGTAGCAACAATCAAATCCCCATTGTGACTATCAAAAATACTTCAGCCATTGCCAAATGAACTCTGGAGGACAAAATCATCCCCCCGCCCCACAATACACACACACACCCAACTGAGAATCACTGGTCAACAGTTCAACACACATTGACTGAATACCTATGGTAAAATACAGACTGAACAAGACAAGGGATGAGGAATGGGTAAGGTGTAAGTGGAGAAACAACCTGTGTCAAACAGAGTTGTGACCTGAAGGAAGGATAGGCACATAAACGGAATGCTTTCAACAATATATGATAAAGGTTAAAAAGAAGTGTATGCAAGCTGACCTGGAAATCTGGGGTAGCTGAAGGTTCTGATAAAATTTCCAAGAGGAGGCAACTCTAAGCTGGGACTTGAAGAGTGACTTACAGTTGGCCATGTAAAGAAAGATAAGAAAAAGCATCCCAGGCAGAGGACACTACACAGGCAAAACCATAGATATGTGAACTATATACCCAGGGTAAGTAATTCTATTAATATTACAGTTTGTAAAAGCACGTCACACAGAGGAAAGAATGCCAAGAGTTAGGAGTGGTGTGTATCATGTGGGGTTTGTTTGTTGTTGTTTTTTATGTTACCAGAAGGCTCCTGCCAATCATTAGTTCAACAACTATTAATTTATTGTCAATTAGAAATGAGTCTTTGCCATCTAGATGTTCATCATGCAGTGAGATTTGAGAAGTACAAGCTAAGCTGTATATTAGAATATAACTCTGTATTACTCCAACTTCTAGAATTTTCTCTTTATATATTGAATCTCACCAGGAAACATTAGAATTGCCAGATTTTTATGAAACCCTTAGGGGAATGTAAAGTTGAAGACATATAGCCTATAAGAAACTTACAATTCAGCTTACAACTCATGAGAAGATATTGAAATCATGCAAATTATGAAAAATGCCAAAGAAAAGACACGCTCTTTATTTTTTTTTTAATTTATTGAGTTCACATTGTATTATAACATTATATCGGTATAAGGTATGCCATCACCATAAATCTCCATAGACAGACAGATACAGTGCATTAAGTTTACCACTATTTAATTCAATCCTTAGCAAAAGTGGTAGCAATAATGGTAAAATTCCGTAGTCAGGCAAGAATCTGAGAAAGACATGGTTTATTCTGATCTTAAAATATGGGTAGTGTTATAACAGTACACAAGATCAAAACATTTTAAACAGTGTTTGTTTGTTTTCTTAAACGGAATGTATAGTGAAACATTGTGCGTATCCTTGCAAAGAAAGTGAGGAGACATGCCAGAGTAAAGCAATGAGTTTGAATTTCACCAGAAATATCAAAGTTGCCAGATTTCTATGATAGCCTTAAGGAGAATGTAGAATTGAAGATATACAGCTATAAGAAACAGGAAGCAGGAAGCAAGACTTGAAAGTAGAGAACAGCAAGTCATGGAGAGACTTCCAGCCAGAGGATGGGGAGAAAGTTGGATGGTACTGGGTGTTGAGGTCTGTCATTGAAAGATGAATAGAATGTTGATAAGAGAGAAAAACATAGAGAAGATAGGCAATACAGTGTATATTCAAGATAGCTACAAAGTTCTATTAGCTCTGAATGGTCTCATGGAATGGACGAAGACCATGTCTTAACCGAAATTTTTTATATTTCCGGGTAAACACAAATTCTTTCACAGCATTGTGTTAATGTAATGATTACCACAAACAATGATAATCTTTGTATTTTTGTTCAAAAAAAATGTTAAAGTCATGTGTTAATATATGGTGTACCTCTGCAATCAGATGCCAAACCTCCAGGAAACACTTCTTGTCATTCTCCCTTCCTTCTGAGTTCAACAAAGTCATACCTGCTTTTCTCAGTCCCGCAGAGTAGGCAGTAAATAATGCCTCCCAACCACAGAAGCCTAGGCCTCACGACCCCTTAGGGACTCTGTTGCCTGCAGCCAATAGACTTAGGTGCATTCCTGCCTAGAGCAGGTAATAACCCAGCCCTGCTAGTTAGCATCCTGTGCCTTAACTCCTTCTCTCTCAGAGGCAAGTGTGAGACTTCCTTCTTGCTTTCCTTATACATTTTTTCAGAAGTATGCAATTTTGATTGTAAAAGACATGAGACTGGATATTAATGCTGCCTTCTTTTGCCCTTTGGACCCACACAGAGGTCAGTACTCATAGTCTATATCTGACCAAACATATAAAAAAAAGACATTTCTGCCAATGGTTCTTGAGTAAAGATAAGAATCACATGGAGACCCACAGCCTAGAAATCTGATTCTATAAATCTAGAGTTACAAACAAATATCTGCTTTGACTTAGATGCTCCCAATATAAGAAAACAGTTTTAGAAATAGTTTTTTGAGGAATTATATACTGGAGTTTTTAAAAGGATTTTCCAGATTTTCTGGTAATTAAGCCAGTTACTCTTATTCTTGACTTTCTTATCTTCTCCAAATAAATAAATAAATACATGAGACTAAACAACTTCATTGCCATTGAAGTATTTAGGTAACGATACAAGCGCATCACGAATAGTCAATATTTTAGTCACTTGAGATGTACTTCAAGGAAATCTACCACTATAGGTCACAAGGCTCAGACCTGATTCTCCCCTTTCTTTGTAAGTCACATTTTGAAAGGAATGCAAGGGACGTCAAGAAGACAGCTGCTAAGAAATTTGCTTTCATTGAATGGAAGAGAAACTTCCTCAGAATCCTTTGGAGTGGGTTGAGTGGCAATCTTAAATGAACTTAAGATTTGATGATACATTCCATAAAACCCTCGCCTTATCCAGTCCTCCCTCACTCTATCCCTCTATCTTTTGACACAGAAACCATGGAATCTATAGAAAGAAGATGCCTGAACTAAACTAGAGAATTTGACATGACTGCTCAAACATCAGCCTAGGTAAGCCAAAAGAACACGCTTCATTCCAAGATTGGAAGAATTAAAGAAATGGAGGAAGGAGAAAGCAAAAACTTCATCAATACTTATGACATTTGCTCTTCAAGAAATAGGGTTAAGAAAATAAAGACAAGTCATGAACTTGGGGAAAATATTTGCAAAATATGTCTGACCATGGACTTACCTCTGGACTATATAAAGAACCCTTATAACTGAAAAAAAGAAAACAAGAATTCCCATTTTTAAAATGGGCAAAAAAAAATGAAGCAGATACTTCACCAAAGAAGATTTATGATGTCAAATAAACACATCAAAAGATCATTGAGGGAGAGGCAAATTAATGCCCTGATACTATGACTGTATACCTATTAGCATGACTAAACTATTAACAGTCTCATCGTACAAACTGTTGGAAAGGATAGGGAGAAACTGGAATTTCCATACCCTACTGGTGGGAATGTACAATGATAAAGCAGCTTGAACAACATTTTGCAGTTTCTTCATAACAAGCTAAGATCCTGTGAATGACACGAGGGTGGCTTAGATAACAATGGCACCACAGACCTAAGAAGATCAGAATGGAGACTCCTGATCTCCCTCTGAAGCAAGGAGGATAATCTCTTGTACTTTTCCTCCCCGGGCAAGTGAAATAGAAAAGTCAAGAAGTAGAAAGAGCCCTGCCTTGTAAGGCTTGTCTCAGGCTTGGCAGGCAAGGCCTGTGCCCCAGTGTTCAGCCTGGCAGAATTCATATTACTTTTCCTGGTACCCAGCATGCCTGTCACTATCAGCAGATGCCAGCAGGGGTTATTGGTTGCAGCTGTTTCCCAGCTGTTGACAGCACAGCTACTTTGCTTCAGGCTGAACTTCTGTGCTTTGTCCAGCCACCTGGTCTGATTTCTTCCGCTGATCCTCTGTAAATAGAATAATGATTATTTACGTTTTGATGCTACTGGTAATAACAGAAAGTCTGATAATCTCCCTGAGAGTTGAATTACAGTTGTGTGGCCCCAGAGTAGTGCTAGGCATTCCTGTTGGTCTAAGCTTGACCTTGTATCATGCAGCTCAGGAACATACATGGACTCTAACTCTCATCCTGGGTTGCATTCCAAAGCTTTCTCAAGCCTTCCATGAACTCTGGGAGCACTCTTGTTTTTTTTACTTCGCTGTTCAAAGGTCTTTTTATTCCTAAAGTGATAGAACCCCGATCAAAGCAAATGGTAAAAATTCATTCATCCTTGTCTTCATCTACACAGATGTCCCTTTAGCCAGTTTGACCAGACTTTTATGGCCAGACCAAATGATTTCTGCTCCAGGAAATCTTGTAATATTCTGGTTTATAGAGATTCACCTATCTTATTCATGGCTGCATGCAGCACTTACAATATTCTGCCTCATTTTCCCTCAATCCAATTCATATTTTATAGTAGTGATAAGCTGGAATTTTTGAAATATAACCCTCCCTTGCTCAGAAATTTCCACTGGCTCCCAAGAGCTTACAAAGAGAAGTCCATTGTCCCTGGGACCTCCATCACTGGCATCAGTCCATCTGAGGAGCCTCTTTACTGATGTCCTTATCCAACTTACACTCTAGCTAGACTTAACTGGAGACTATGCTTTAATACTTTTCTATTTCCATAGCTTAACTTATGTGATCACTTACACCCTCCCTCTACTCAATATGTCTATATTTGACAGATTCAGATTATGTTTTCTATGAAGTCTTCTCTTTTATGCTCACTTAAATTATTGTTTCCCACCAACCAATTCCTATTAGTACAGTTTAATCTCTCTTAATATCTTTCTCTCTCTCTCTCTCTCTCTCTCTCTCTCTCTCTCTCTCTCTCTCTCTCTCTCTCTCTCTCTCTC
>RJWH01000071.1:1486003-1743280 GCA_004363575.1 Solenodon paradoxus | reverse complement strand
TACTTGCTCACACCAGTTCTTTCCCTCCCCCGCACCCCCGGGATCCGGGACTGGAACCAGGGGTATGTGGCTTGCTCCTTCGGAAGCAATTGACCTGACTGCTACTCCACGAGTGTGTGCATATTTGAATCTCTTAAGATTCTTGTAATCTTATTTAATTTTAGGAGTTATTCATAGATAAATGTCCTATCCCCTGCTAAACTACAAATGACTTAAGAATAGGTGAGGTCCATATTTGATTTATCTTTATTCGTAGTGTCTTGAACATAGTAAGAGTTTCCAAGACAAACTCACTCTTGTCCTCCAAACAGAAACAACTGGGTCAGTATTTGTGAGGAAAGTTTTGGCCCCCATGTTTGTTCTATGTCCCTGGAGGAGTCACTTAGCCTCAGTTTCTGCAAATGTACAACTGAAATGTAGCATTTTTCTAAGCATTCACTGGGTTATTATGGTAAGCTAACCAGGTAAATGTTGACAGAGCTTTGAAAGTTGCAAAATCAGACACAAGGTTTACATTCTCTGAAGTCAGCATGTGCTTTTGGAGTACCTACATTTTTATACATTGCAACTAAAATTTTAGGTATTTAGAAACATTATAAAAGTAGAGTAGCTCAGTGACTTCTCATCTAGTACATGTCAAGTCAGACATTTGGGAACTGGCCCTTAAGTAGTATTGGAGACGTGACTGTAAGGGTGCCTAACTCAAAGTTTTGTGTCACGTACATTTGCACAGTAGAGACTCAGAAATACTTGTTGAGTCAAATAGAGCCTGTAATGTTTTTTTAAGGTCAAAAATTTGAGATTTTCTTTAGAACTTTAGAACTGGACTAAAAAATAATATTGAAAAAAGCACATGCTCGATATTCCACCACACAATCACGATCCTGTTTTGGGCAAGGTCTCAAACCATCTGAGCCTTGGCCAGAATGTAAAGTCAGAGAGGGGAAGTTTTCTGTCTATTTTATGCAAGGCTACAAAACCAAAACTAGGTCAGTGTCTGCCACATCCTCTGTGATCAGCATGTATCTGTAAATGAATGGAAGAGCCTCCTTTGCTCAAAAGCGAAGTGGTAAGAACCTCAGAGGATCGCACTGTGAATGAACAGAAGTACTTAAAGCTCTTAATCATGACTGGAATCCAGTGAACAGGCCATTATTACCATCCTGGAAAAAAAATTTCTTATTCCTTCTATTTGAGGCTGACTTGGAGGAGGAGAATGCAAAAGAAGAGATTCTCTCATCTGAACACCCAGTGTTGGTTACTAGGGATTGCAAATCTTGACAAAATTAGAAAGCAACCCCTGGAAAATGTTGATCATTCAGAGATGCCTCGACCTAACTAAGCATTATCACTGCCGATTAAAACTTGGAGTAACTAAACAAAAATGTGGATTTTTTTCATGAACCAAATTGACACCTTTTTTTCCTACAAATTTTCTCAAAAATGTAATTCAGCAGTAAACATTTAAAAAAGGCATTTAAATAAGGCATGTGGGTAATATTATTTTTTATGCTGAAAGACTCTTTTGTTAAATTGCACTTCCACATCCACAGCTGAAGACTAGTTAGGAAATCATGTACATGCTCACTCACTCACAAATGCTCACACACAGACAAAATTAAAATATAGCTACTTAAATATTTAGGTTAAATGAGAGCAACATTGTCTGACAAAGAGGGTTAGCCAATATTCAAATAATATAATAAAATATAATTAATAATAATATTGACCTTGACAAAATTTAATGTACCCTGAAGGATCCCAGAGGCATCTCAAGATCTTAAAGGATAGCAGAATTATCATGAAGAATTCCCATTATGATTGTGTAGTACGCATGTCAGAAGTTTGAGTTTCAACAGTGAATTTTTTCCAGCGATCTACACGATCACCTGTTTTCACTACCCGAAAGAAATTTGAAGATAATTGTCGCTCGTAAGATCAGCACACACAAAGTGTGTTGTCTTCAGTCATCTGCTCTGCTCTAACTACATGTAGCGCTGTTTTAGGGTTAACATATTTGGTAGGATTTGGTAGATTATTTAGGAGTCTGGGGATGCTTAAAGATGTTTCCATCTAAATTAATGAGAATTGCTTCTTTGCTTTATGCCATTTCAGTTTTTTAAAAGTTTCACAGGAATGCACTCATTGTGGATAACAGGTGAAACTAGTGTTGATACCGATTTTCCGAACCTTCTGGTTGCTTGAATTCTGTACAACAGACATGTGTTAAGTAGGTTTATGAAGACAGGTGTGTGTTATGGGGCAGGAAGTACATAAGTACACAGGTTTATTTAATACCATACGTCCTTATTTTATCAGGATTGCCCCAACTTAATGACATTGTCCCACTGTGCAGTCCAGTTTGAAATTCGTCCTGGTTTCAACCACAGTTTGCTAAAAGTTCATTTGGGCAAACACACACCCAACAGACTCGCTCCAAGTTGCCCGATATTGGTGTAACTGTCCCCAACAGAGCTGCTACTCCTCCCCACCCCGACACATCTGAGTCACCCCCCAGCCTCCTTCCTGTGCCTGCATACTAGTGCACACACACACACTTGCACACGTGCACGCGTGTGCACACACACACACACACACCCCTGGTGATACTCCTTAGCTCTTAAAAATTATGTTAAGTTTGTGTCTACACAGACAGCGTGAACACAGTATCAACACAGAATGTACACACTTCCATCCTGCTTTGCTTCCTTTTTCTGGAATATTGTCTCCATTTTTCCCTAACAAGTACAGCATTTTTTAAAATGTTTCAGATGAACTTTAGGCAGTAATTTTAAGAATTTCCTATTTTCACACACTTTGACTACTGAAGACTTGGACTTTTGTACTTTTTAAAGTTTATGGTAAAATAATGATGTTGTATTCCTTGCACATTACTCCAATTAATGGTTAAAAGTGACAAAATAGTAAGAGCGGTTCAAATATCAAGAATTCAACATTTCTTTTTAACTGTATCTGTTATCATTCAACAAGACTGTATATTCTGGTGATTCCATTATCCACCTACTCCACCCATTTCTCCTCTCTGTATGAACTCTAAAACTGAGTTCTCGATTTCATTCATCTTTTAGGTATAGATTTTAAATCAAGAGATGAGTCCTTTGTGGAAAATTTGCATATTAAAGTATACCAAGATTTTATTTGGCAGGTAATTTTGGTAGTCTGAGAATGCTCAAAAATTTTTTTAATCAAAATAAATTCCTATAACAACAACCCAAAAAACCCAAAACAACAACAAAAAACCAGCGCACACATATAACTGATTTTAATTCCTTCAGCTTTTTCAATTAAAAGCTAACATTTTGAAAATGTTAATTTTCCAGGCAATGAGTTAGGACAATAATACTGAATCTTGAGTGAAATTGTTCATGCTTTTAGAAAACCTATAAAATTCTGGTCCGCCCTGGTAGAGTAGCTGTTGTGTCTGCACCCTCTGAATGAGAGCGATCCACATACATCACAAGGACCCATATTTGCGTCCCAGAGCTGGGGAGACAACCAAGATGTATAACTTAAACAAAAATAAAAGAAAATATTTTTCCCTCTTCTCTTCTTGCCTGCTCGCCCACTCACCTTCATTTCTGCCTGAAAGAAAGGGAGGAAGGAAGGGAGAGAGGGAGGCAAGGAGGAATCTATAAAATTAAACAGTTGCCTATATTCCACTCCCCATCTTGTTTTCCAAGTAGAAATCCTGGAGTAATCCTGATTTTCCCTTAGCCAAATTATTGCACACGTCCTGATAACAGAAGTTTGTCACCCAGGCAGTTTCTCTGCACACACAGCTACCGATATTATGCACAGCCTTGCTGTTATGTTACCTCTGGCTGCTGAATATTCTGTCTTTCCCAGGGAGAGAAAAGCTTATCCCTGGATGAGACTTTCTGCTCAATGGCCCCTCACTCCTGACCCAGAATAAGTGCTCTATAAGTGGTTTGATTGGGTTTGATTGGGTATTTGATTGGGTTTTAAATTTATAGCCCCAAAGTGATTCAAGTTCCTTAAGGACAGACATTACATCTCACTCAGTTTAATATCCTCCAGGTATAATACATGTGTTGTAGGATACTGTGTATCCTTGACAAATTATTATTGAATGAACAGCATTGACCTGGAACACCAGTTGTAATATCTACTTACGGCATTTAATAGCTATCTAGTTCTGCTACCTCTCTGAACTTCATTTTTCTGAATATTAAGCATGGAGATGACAGGCTATCAGGCTTGTTGTAAGGAACACATAGGACACATTCCAGAAATGTCTGTGGGATGAAACACCATTCTCATTGGGTCACCATTTGTGTTCTGCTAGGATTATGGGTCTGAGAAAGAAATTACAATAAAAGTCAAACCCTTTCCTTTAGCTTCCCTTCACTTTTTGTAAAGTCAGAGCAATGAGTCTAATATAATTTCTTGAAATCATATAATGTTTAACCTTATGCTTTTGTGGAAGAATAAGAGGAGAGAATGTGAATAGGGAAAAGCACTCATGGAAGCTCCTATGGATAATAAAATACCTTTCAGCTTAGGGTAGGTTTGGGTGGCAGAATGAAAAGATTCATTTGATCCAAGCCTTACCTTTGTCAGATGACTCCAATTTGGGCTTTCACCATTACCTCAAAAAGAATGGAAATACTTCATTATACAAACACACAGATAATATTAAAAGGAAACATTGATCATTCAACCTAAACTTGTATATTAAGATACTCATTCTCAAAATTCTTAATATAAAGCACAGTAAGAAATCTATTTTACATCACACTCCAGCACAGAATAATTCTTACCATTACCACATGTACTACACTATGTATTTGTGCTCCCCTTTGTTCCACTGGAGGTTTCTTAAGGTACTGGTTGTAACCAGGACAAATGGAGGTGAAGGAGCGGGGATGGAGAAGTGCGGAAAGTCAATATAATTTACTGCAGCCCTGTGGACTAGAAGGGGGCTAACACAAATCCCGTGTAAAATTTTTCATGCAGTTGACCCTGTCTTGGGGAGAGAATGATTTTTTTTTTCACCCTGGTTGTCCTGTTCATCACTCACTCATTGAATTCATGAACTTCTAATGGAGGAGGTAACTTATGGATAAAAATATAAACAAAAATCGTGCAAGATGACACTGCCTGCAGCGCCAGGAATTAATATTCTGTGAGGAATCCGATAGTTACTCTGGGCAATGGACACATAATACTGAATTGTACTTTCGTACAAAAGGAATTAATCTTTCAAATACAAACATTCAAAATATACCACAAGGTTTTGTTTTGTTTTTGATAATCCCTTGACATTTTTCATTCTTTAATATATTGAGGAATCTTGAAAATAAATAAAAGTAAGAACCAGAGTGACAGTCTCTTGAGCTCTGAAAGGTCCTTATACTTTGGGTGGCAAATTTCCCATAATGATTTTAATCAAGGAAGCCAGGTTGCCCTCTGAAATTTAAACTTGCTAGATGATGTGTCCATTGGAAGAAGGTAATCTCCAAGGCCCGCAGGAACACAGTTTTGTCTGCAGTTAATCAGCAATTACAGCAAGTCTACAGAGCAAGTGGGACCCCAAAGGAGAAAAATGGAGAGACACCAAGGCACAGAGATTCATCAGCTGTATACATACGTGTGTGTCAAGTCCGTTCCAGTAGTCTCTAATTCTAAAGATCAAAGAGAATTTTTGAGAATGCTGTCACCCCAAGATTCTCCACAGCTGGAAACAGTTCCTTTAAATTCTCCAACTTCCTTTATTTCAAATCAATGGTCACTAAATGAAAGTTGGAAAGGGAACTTTTTGTAATTTCATGACTTTGCATTATTCTTTACTTACCAGCATCCATGAGTTTGATTAAGGTGAGTCTTATAAGCATTGATTGAAATAATATGTTTCAGCTTCTGGGCATTCAAAACTAAGACTAGAACCCTAAAGACAGTTCTCTGTAATAATGTCACCTGTGAAGTCTTGTGACAGACTGATCACAGTCGTCTTTTGATGCTTCTATCAGTTTCACAGATCTCTTGGGCCCCACCGGTTACTTGGAATTTCTCAGGCATTTAAATCCTACCTAGAATCAGGTGAGGAATTTCTAAATTTGATTGTTATATGTATGCTAGAATTAGTTTCAACAATTAAATTCAATGTTGTAGATTATTTTTTGCAAAATCCAAAAGACTCTTCAAAGATGATTCAGTCCAATATCCTTCACATGCAGAAGAGAGAACTGAGCTCTAGGAGGTACATGACTTGTGTACAGGCAGATAAGCTACACTACCAGGGTTAGCAGCCACCCCTTTGATGCCTCGGTCAATTATTGCTAAAGTTTTCATGAATCAAATATACAGAAAATTCTCTGATGGTAAAATATCCCCCAAAGAAGGGGTCAGCAAGAGAGCATAAAAGGAGATGGGATATTATAATGAAAATACAGAAAATATGGTCATTAAATTTCACATTAAACATATCCTTGTGCGCTCTAGGACAGAGGAGAACTTCAAGTTGAAAATGCCCCTCCATTCTCTTTTCTCTTAATATTTCTCCTTTCTCTTTCCTCTCCTTCCTCTCCCTTCCACACCCACTTCTTATTGTTGTCAAACCCAGTGGTTTCTTCATAGAATAATTAGGGCAATTTTAAGAAAGCCAAGAATAGATACGTAGATAATTAAATAGGTGTGGTTATGCATGTACACACACACACACACACACACACACACACACACACACTTCTATTATGTTATTTAAAGATAGACATGCTTTTTGTATGTCTGGGAAGAAGGCACTAAGAGTTGAATGTTCAGGAGGTTTGTCACGCCCTTGTGGCAGGCCCTGGTGGAGCAGTGATTAGCTCAGTCTCCCCAGAAGAAGCAAGCTGCAAACTCCTGGGTTCAAGTCCCAGGCCCAGGGGGAAACAAGCAAGGTGAGTAACTAAAGTGAAAATAAAATGTGTCTTCCTCCTCTCTCTTCCTGCCTGCCTACTAGCCTTCAGTCCAGCCTGCACCTTTAAAAAAATAAAATAAAATAAATGCCCTGTGAACCACAACTGAGGAAATAACAGGAAAGGAAGACTGGACAAAGGAGGACATCAAGCTGGGAGGCATGCAGGCCCATCCACACCTCAGCAGATTCCACAAAGAGTTCTAGAGCTGAATGGTCACCAGAGCTGTCCTTCATTAAACTGAAAAGACCGGGTCTAACTACAGCCCTCCCTCCACCTGTCCACCAGAGACAGAGAGACCAGGTAGAGCAGACCTGGCAAGACTCAGGAGGTAGGGAGTTGGACTTCATAGTAAACAGCATTTATAGCTACTCTTATGCATCTTCCCAAAGCTGTTTGTTGAGTCCTCCTGGCTTGTTAAAGTCAATCCTTGCAAACAAACACAGCTATCATTATTCATTGCAAACTAATTCCAGATACACTGTTAATATAATGGTGAGCAGAGTGCCTGTTGGTTCATACCCCATTTCTACTGCTTAGTATCTTCTCTAGTCACAAATGTTAAACTCTAATAAAATAGCCATGTCTTCATTTTTAATGCTGAGGAATGAGAGGACTCTGGATAAAAATTCCCGGTTTAGCCACTTATCCAAAGAAGACATATGGATCATTTATCATTAGGGAAATGCAAATCAAAACCACAATGAATTGTCAGCCCAACCCTGCGAGAATGACTTATTTCAAAAAGACTAGAAACAACAAGTATTGGTAAGAGTTTTGGTAAGACTGGGCACTGCTGGTGGGAGTGTAAATTGGTGCAGCCACTTTGGAAAACATTGTGGAAGTTCCTCCAAATTTTGAGATAGAACTATTATATAATCCAGCAATTTCACTTTGAAGACTAGGACAAAAACTAACTTGAGAAGATAGATGCACCTCTATACTATTTACAATAGCCAAGAAATGGGAAGAACATAAGTGCCCATCAACAGATGAATGGATAAAAAAGATGTGTTCTATACACACAATGGAAAACCATGCTATTATCAAAAAGATGAAATATTACCATTTGAGACAATATGGATTGAACTACAGGGGATTATGCTAAGTGAACTAAATCAGGAGAAAAATATTGGATGATCTCACTCATATGTGAAATATAAACAAAAAGCAAACAAGTAGATATAACAAAACAGAAATAAACCCTGTACACTGAAACCAGAACGGAGATTGCCAGATGGGAGGCTGTTGTGGGGGAAGGGTGGGTAAAAAGTAGTGGGAGTTCAATAGACAGTGGTGAGAGGTTAGCAGAAATTTGGTGGAGGACACGGTGTCATATATATGATGAAGAGTGCACACCTAAAGCTTACATGGTGTCATAAAACATTGTTAACTTTTTAAATTTTTTTTAAAAAAGAAACCCAGGTTACTGTGATTTAATCATGACATTACCACAACTTCAAAATTGTTTGATGTATGTGAGAGTTTTAAAGTGATTACATAACTTCACACTTGTTTTCTTTGAATGGCAATGAGACCCAGCTACTTGGAAGGAGTCCACTGGCCCAGTGGGGTACACATCTAGTTTCTGGTACTAGAAGGGCAGAACTCTAAGAGAGGAGATTGAAACAGTAGAAGCAGCTGGAATAAGTGGGGAGAAACGAGTTTTTAGTTCTAAGATTCCCCAAATGTTTCTAAGAAAACACCACTCATTACCTATTTTATGATAAAAAAAAAAAATCTCTTGTTCTCAGTTGAATTTGCTATAATTTATAGCGGAAAACAGCACTGCTCTAGCTTACCCATAAGACTGTTTCCCTTGATTTTGCTATTCTCAACAGATCCTTCTATTTCTTGTAAAGAAGCATAAATTTGTATAATGGTTTGAAAACATTTTAAAGTAATACACACATGCATTTGTTCTTTCTAATCTTAAGAACGACTCAAATTAATATACATTCTAAAACAGTTATAAAGGAATAAAGATAAAAAGGGAAACGAAGCTAAAGAGGGGATAGATTGCCATTATTTGCTGAGACCCACTGTGTGCTCAGCATGAAACATGAATAATGCAGGATTCCCCATGCTCACAGAACTTGTCTTGTTGGAGGAGATTTTTCAAAAATGTAGAGCTCAATAGAACATGTATTAGTCTGTGCTTGGCTGAGTCAGATGTTCTCCCTCTCTGTCTTACAGAGATTAACTCACATATAATTGCTGACTCATTAGTATATTTGCTTTCCAATATTTAAACTGTAATCTTCGCCAGGGCAAGACTGAGCTGCTCTTCTAACTTTTTTGTTTGGGTGTTTGTCACAGTGCTTGGCTAATTGTTAAATAAGGGTTTGTAGAGTGAATGAACGAGGTACGTATGCATAGGCTGATACATATAGATAGGTTGAAATAGACCATAAGTGATAAAACATTTGAAAGGCAAGGGGATTGAAGTGTTAGTAAACTGAATGTATTATGTGCACATGTTGATTTACACCTTATTTGCACCCCCTTAAACCTATATAATGTTATGATACAATGTTCCTTCAATAAAAATTCTTAATAATAAAATATAACGTTTTTCATATGTATACGTGTATATGTATATGTAGACACACACTTATGAAATGCAAGGGGATTATGAGGCAGTTTGGAGCAGACAGGACAAGCTTCTTGAAGAAGATGAAATTTAAGATCTAAGTATTATGTACTGAATGGTGTGAGGTGGGGAAAGGAAGTCGTCACAAATCAAAGAGTTGAGGAAGAGTCTCTGGAGAAATAAAGCCATATGTTAACTAACACTTACAATAAATGATTCAGCTATTAATATAATGACTGGGAATGTTGAGTATGTACATCAGGTGTTGATGCTTCAGCTAAAGAAAGAAAGCAACTTGGCAAGATGTCAGCCAGCTGCTGAGGACCCCATGGTCAAGTGCAGGATGCCTCAGTGGGAGAGGTGCCCTCAGGTAGAATGGGTTATTCATAAGGTTTTAGTGAATAGGATGAAAGCAGGGTCTGGTGTTGAGTGGTTCCTATGGGAGCATCTCACCTTGGAAGCTCTGCTCACATCCACAATAAGGGCAGGAAGAAAGGAAGGTGCTCCTTCTGGCAACTTAAAAACCAAAGCAGTCAGGATCTCAGAGCAATCTCATAACCTCTTCATCTTTGTGGTTCCTGTTATGATACTCCCAGAGGTCAGATTGCCTTCATTTATTCCCCAGCATTCAGCAAACATTTGTGAAGAACCATTTAGCCTTAGGTGAAACTAAAATGGTCTTTTAAAGATTACCTAATTTAAAACAATCATCCAATTTGCAACATCTTAAAATATTTAAAATTATAACTTGATGCTTCCCGATGCCAGGGTTAATTGACACCAAGAGCATCCAAAAGAGGAATGACTGTAGAAATAGCATTGTATAATGGGATAGCAGAGTTGTGCTCAATAGTTCCATTTATAAAGGTGCTCATTAACAGTATGTGGCTGGTTCACCATTTATAGTTAATAAAATAATAGTTGAATGAATCAGTGAAGGTTTTTTTGTTTATTTTGTTTTTCTAAGGAAAGTTGCAGGCGGAAATGAAGTCAAGAGGAGGAAGAAGCATTTTTATTTTATTTTTATTTAGTTGTTCACACCAGCTGTTTCTCCCCAGACGCAGGACTCAAACCAGGTGTACGTGACTTGGGATCCTTCAAAGGCAACTGCCCTAACTGCTGCTCACCAGGGCCCACCTGAAGGCAGGGATCTTGTTTGTCTGAGTCAGCTGTATACCCTGCCTTCAGACCAGTGCCTGGCACATAAAAAGATTGAATTATTGGTATAGAATAAGAACTACTTACATTTATTTATGTATTCTGCAATTATTTACATTGTGATTACATACATACAAGCCTAATATGTGGATTAAATCCTCAACTGCTGTTCAAGAGGTTGGGTTCCTAGCCAGCACAAGGTAATGTTTCCTCTGGAATGTAGGCTCCATGAGAGAGAAATGTGTCTGAGTTAGTTGTTTATTAATGTTTTTATTTTTTATTTGTATATATATTTACATATATATATTTCTCTTTTTTTTAAGGAAAGATTGAGGTAGGAAAGAAGTCAAGCAGAGGCAGATAGACAGAGAGAGGAAAAAGTAGCACTTTATTTAAAGTAGTTGCTTCCACTGGCCTCAGGACCTTGGGACATATGTGAACTGCACCACAGTGGACTAACCCAATAGGGCCACCAGGATGTGCCTCCTTAATGTTTTTAATAAAAATACATAAAACAAATGAATGCACATATATCAACAAATGCTTAAAAAAAAAAAAAAAAAAAAAAAAACCAGTGCCAAAGAAGCTCAATATAGTAACAAGCATCTTCATGCCACTGTCTTGGGACATTTAGCTTAAATTCCCAGCCCGTGAGACGATGGTACCAGACCTGACATACATGCAACTGGGCCAGCACCTCTAATGAATTTTTAATCCAACTTATATGAGTTTTCTCAGTGTTAACCACAATTCAAGTTGGGGGGTGGGGTGTATAAATTTAAAAAAAAGAAGAATAATGTCTTTTCAGGAATGAAAAATAAATGTAATCTGAAATCAATATTTATGAAGTTGTGATTAATTGACTGATGACCAAATGATTACAAAACGTCTGTCTGAAATATCTACTCAAATTTATTAGCTTTGACCAAAAAAATTAAAAAACAATCTGAACTGGGTCAATGAAAGAATAATGCATTCCTAATCAATTTTTAATAGCACTTAAGATTTTATATTTTTTTAAACTTGCTTTTAAATAATTTATCATAAAAATGAATCTGATTTAAACAAGGGGTAAAAGGTGTTCCATAGCTATTTGATGGTTTTCTTAGCAAAGAAATTCAATTATGACTGACTTTTTATTACTGAACTACTTTATTAATAATAATTCAGCTTGCACTTACACGAAGGCATTGGGCCAACAATCTCAGAGAGCCCAAGACAGATCTAGGATTTAGTTCCAATTCTCCTATTATCCCCTGATTTATCTGATCTAGGCTCAATTTCCCAAATATGAAAGAAAAGGCTTATATAAAACCTGCTAAGACCTTTCTAATTCTAAAGTTTATCATTGTAAGAATTTAAGGGATTTTTAGCACATCACAGATCCATATCTGCTAGAACACCTCAGTTCACAGGATTCCTTAAAAGACTACTAAGAAGTTACAGAAGAAATTAAGTAGGGAGTCTTTGGTGTGAAATACTCACAGACTAAGGTGCGATTTCAATATCCTAAAATGAATAAAACAATGTGAACAAAAGAAATCATAAAATTATTACTTAAAAAAGAAAGAAATTAAGCAGAAAGTCACTGAGCTTTATAATCATTGTTTTCCTGTTAGAGTATGGCAGCATTATGTAATAATTTTGGTCAAACAATGTCTGTTTAGAACATAATTTGTCAAAAAATGGGAATGCCCTTCATAGAGCATAGAGAAGAGGCAGTTCCTGGCCTTAAACATTTGCGTTATTAAAAGCAACACCTGCAAACTGAGCAGGAACCAATCTGGACCTAGAGAAAGCCCTAAGCTTCCTGTATTGCTAACAATATTATTTAGGATTGTGTGCATGTGTATTTATCCACCAGCATTAGTGAACAAGGCAGGTATGTGATGGTATGACCCAATGTGTGCTTAGGCACACGGCTGTGTACAAATTAAAATATTTTCAAGGAAGTGTTCTGGAATGTTGACAGTGTTTGCCACACAGGATAAAGAGGTGAGAAAGTTTTGCTTTTTATTTTATATATTTTTAAATGAATTAATTTTCTAAAGATAAATCTATGTTAATAATTAGCGAAAATCAATACAATCTTCCATTTTGAAGTAAAAAACAAGGAAAGACAATATTTTAAAAAAAAAATCCTGGATCTGTAATAAAGGTAGGATACACACACACACACACACACACACACACACACACAGAGCATGGTTTGTGGAAAAGTACCAGGTATAAGACAAGTCACACACAATCTCTTCTCTCAAGAAGCTGTCTTTGTGGGGGCAAACACATCAATAACCAACAATAATAAATATAATCAGAATAGAACTAGTTGTGTGGACAGAACACTCAATAAGCATGAAGAAGTTGTAATAATAATAATATTAAAAAAAGATGTTGGAAATAGTATAGAATGTAATATGCTACTTAAAAAGCAGGTTATGATTCTCAAAACATATCTTCATGACTATGAACTTACACCAGTCACCAGCGTGATTAACAAGAATGAGCTGGTCCCAGGAGCAGTGGAAAATACTTTTTTTTTTTTTTTTTATAAAGAGTCTTCAACATATCTTCCTGCTGCAGTTTCCAGGGGTGACTGTGAGAGGCAGAACATTCTCAGTTATACATCCCACTCAGAGAATGGGAACGACGGACCTTAAAATACCATCTTAGATAGAAACCAGGTTAAGATAACAACAGGCAAGAGTACAATAAAAGGGGAAAAGGTCAAGCTAGAGTGACAGTAGGCAATAACCTGGAGCGTCATCATTCTGGAACTTTGAACATAAAAGATACATCAGCAAAATTCCAGACCCCATGTAAATATGACTTCGCCTTCAAACAGCCAGGAAATAGTCTAACCAAATGACATTTGTGCTGGTCCTTCTGAAAAAGGGGTCATTAAAAAGAAAATCAATATGAACCTTTTGCCCGGCTCTCCAATTGCGAGGATATAATGGTCTCTAATTCCTAGGAAATAGAGTTAGTGACCAGTTTGCGAAGAAATCTCACTGCCATAGTGAGCTAATCTTGAACTTGAGGTGGGTTTCTTCAAGTGAATATGACTAGTTGCGCTAGTCTCCCTACTGTCTGCTGTTTTCCTAGACATGTTAGTAGACATTTACTACACACCCACTTTACCACTGGGAGAGCAAAGAAGCCAAGAGTTTGAATACACATACACATAAACATTTTATCAAGGAGGAAACTAGGAAACAGATTAAATGAATTGTCTGAAGCCAGTTGTTCCAAGATTTCTACCCTAGCAGTTCAGGTCCAAAACTGTCTTTTTAACATGAGAGTGCTTAAAATCTCTCTTTTCCCAAAAGATTTGGAAACGTAGTTCTGTCTGAGTTTCTTACTAAATATTCCAACTCACAGACTATATTCCTTTGCCTTAAAGAATCATAAAACTCATTCTTCAGGTAAGTTGCAGTTAAATTACGCATCTACTAGGTTTAAAATTCGTTTAGAAGCTTTTAGAATTTTTCTTTTTCACTTGGGAGAAATGCTGATTTAAAACTCACACCTTCTCTTTTGGAATTCAGCAGCACAGTGGTAGAGTCCCTGTGCAGCCATGCACCTGATTAAGGCTTTCGGCGCTGCCAAGTGCTTGGGTTAATCTGTTTGCACTCCTGGTTGGAAATCAAGAGTCTGTGTCTCTGACCATTGAGTCTCTTTTAAATAGAAACCACAAAGGGCATGCAGTGCAAGCGTGTCTTTAGAGAAAGGCGATTAAATGCAGCCCAAATGCCTCGGAAAACCGGAGACACTCATTGAGGGTTGTTGGAAGTGACTTCACGGAGTTTAAGAAGGGAGCAAGAGATGAGCGGGGCAAAAAGTTGTTTAAAATTTTTTCAATGTACAGAAAAATGTCCTTTTCTGTTTTTTTTTTGTTGTTGTTGTTTTGACTGGGGTATTTGGAGATTGCGTGAAGTTTAATCTGTAGGTGGAAAACATCTGCCACCCCACCTACAGGAAAGATTCAAGGATTTTTAAAATCTCTTGGCATCTTCCTGTCGTGTCTCCACTATAAAGTGCTCTGCCATTTACATTTCAAGGTCCCGTCTGTCTGCAGTAAACTGCTTGCCTTCACTTGCTCTGGACTCATGCAGGTCCCCAAGCCCAGAAAGTTTTTCTTTTTCTTTCTCAAAACGCAGTTAGCTGGGGAGCCCAGGGAAAGCCAGGGCGACCGCGCGCTGGCGAAGCGCGTTTCGGCGTCCTCGCCGGCGGACTGTGGCCCTGCCCGGCTGCCGTAGCTCCTCGCGCGGCCCCAGTCGCCGCCCGGCTCCGCTGTCGGCGGGACTTCCGTGTTGGCGGGCTTCTGAACGCTGCCATGGCTCAGACCGTGCAGAACGTTACATTGTCGCTCACTCTGCCCATCACGTGCCACATTTGCTTGGGGAAGGTAATGGGTGATTCCGGGCACAGCTACAGCGCGGGGTCGAGCGTGCAGCCGTCCGCCGCAGCCGAGGGCGGCTGCTGCGTGGCGGGCACGGGGCGCGCGGCGGCCAGAGGCTGAAGACGCCGACCCACGTTCTCCGCGGGCGGTGGGAGGCCCGTGCAGGGGGCCGAGGCAGTGCGGTGGCTCCTGCGGTCCTGTGTGCGCTGTTCGGAGGACGCTGACCGCGGCCTGGTCTCCGGGGTGGCGGCGGCGGGGCGCTGGTGCCGCCGGCCGCGGCCTCCCCGGTGGACCGGCGTCGAAGGAGGCCTGGGCACAGACGATCCGCGCGTGCACGCCCGTGTGCCACCTCGTCCGTGTAGGAATGCGCTTCACATCACGTTTCCTGGCAGCCCCGCCTAAGAGTCCTTGGGCTTGTCCACAACCAGCGTGTCCTCGTGACCAGTCCACAGTGCCGGTGCAGGGGCTTTCCCATTTCCAGCACCTTCTTTTCCCTAACCTGGCCGGGAGGATGGCCTTAGCGCTGGGTTCGGACGTGGAGACGTGCCAGCCCGAATGGTGTTTTGAATGCGAAGGGTAGGGTCTTCAGTTGCAAGAAGGATTCACTCCCAGATAGAATAACCTCCCTTTGTGATGCAGGTGCCTAAGGTGTGTGTGAATGAGAAACGGAGTTTTGAATGTTCTAAGGCCTTCGCTTCCCATTTCTTCTCCATTTTGTACCTTCAGTTCCCTGGGGTTTTGTTATTGTTGTCCTGTTTTGTTTTAAGCATTTTATTTTATTTAGTTATTCGTCTTGGTTGCCTCCTCCCACCCCCACCACGTTGTGCACTGGCGTCCTTGGGATGTAAGTGGGCTGCAAGTGGACTGCCCTGGCTGGAGGCAGCGGACTTAACCGCTAGGCCACCAGGGTGCGCCATCCATTTGGTTTTTAAGAGTATTTATTGCATCGATCGAGAAGGGGGAAGATACAGTGAACAATCAGATTGTTTGTTCCCTGCTTTTACTTCTTCGTTTGTGGCTGTGTTTTCTCCCTGAGTGTGTTTATCCTTAATTGCAGAGTGGGGCTCTGTGTGAAACTCAGTTCAAGAAGTAGCAGGAAATCAGACTGGGAAGCAGCTGATAACTCGTGATAGTAGTCAGAATGAAATGCCAGGAAAATAGCAAATGTGCGCTGTGAGAGCAGATAGTAGATGACTTGATCAGTTTTGACTGGAGAGATCAAGATGGTATCAGGGAGGGTGGTATTTGAGTTGCCATTTGCTACCTTTGCCTGCATAGAAGCCTAGGAGGTGGAAGAGATGATGTTTCTGTTTGCTGCAATCTGAGATTGTCTTCTGTCTTGAAGTTCCCACAATATGTGTTAAGTTTTGAGTAAACTTCCAACACCCGTAGCCTTAAAGGATAAATGGATACACATATCCTTGGAGCTGTGTCTGCTGGAGGAGCTGTTAGGTCATTTGTTTTCAAAGGCCACAGTCCATATACCCCTGGGTCTGAGATCAGGATCTGGGGAAACAACCAGTGTGAACAACTAAATGGAAATAAAATGTTACTTTCTCCTCTCTCTTCCCTTCTGTCTGCCTGTTCTCCTCACCTTCATTCCTGCCTGCACCTTTCCTTTAAAAACAACATCCTTGGGAAATAATTTTTCCTTGGTTTTTAACTGTACACTTCATACCTAGTTCCATTATTTCATAGGCTCCCTTTTGCAGATGTATATTGTTTACCCATTTAATTTTCCATACCTAGCTTTTGTGATTAACGAAAGTGATGTCTAATAGAATATAGTGACTTGCGAGTTACAGAATGCTTTTTTCCCATCTATTCCTCTCACCAGTGCTGTGAGACAGATAGGATTTATTTCCCCATTTTTTAGATTTTTTTTTTTTTTTTAATTAAAGAAAAGGTACAGGTAGGATTGAAGGTAGTAGTCAGGAAGGGAGAGGAGGAAGAAGCCTTTTATTTACTTAGTTGTTCATCTTAATTGTTCCCTAGCCCCAGATCATGAACCCAGGTCATTATGATGTATGTGGACTGTGCCAGCTCAAGGAAGCAAACAATCTGTTATGTCACTAGGGCACAGTGCCATTTTTTCAGTAAGAAAAAATAAGGTGTAGCATCTTCAGTGTTTGGCCTTTATATCTTTAATGGGGTTACTTCCTAAAACTTGGTCACTTGAGTTCATCCATGACAAAAGACATTTTTGTTGCCTTCCCCTCATTGGTTAATTTTTTCCCCAGATTGAATCTGACAATGAAAGACTAATGGTTTGTAAACAAGCATTTTTTTTTTTCTGTCTACTATGGAGGTGTGGTGGTCAAGGGCCCAAGTTCCATGTTTAGACAGCTTGAGTTATAATCTAAGCATTTCTACTTAATAGTTATATGACCTCATGTAAGTTACTTACCCTCTTTCAGTACCGTTTCTTGAGCTCTAAAATGGGAATGGTATAGTATCAATTCCCATTCTTGCAGGTTTTTTTTTTGGGCGGGGGGGTGGATTACATGAAGTTATTCATTGCAGTGCTTAGCCTAAAATCTGGCTCATAGTAATATTCAAGAGATGGTAGCTTTCTCTATGCACTGAAGCAAGCCCTTGAACTAGGGAAGCCGGATGTTTCCAGTAACTGTTCTTCCTACTTGCTGTGTGAGCCCCTTGCACTTTCAGGTGAGGATTTGCATTCCCAACAAAGTGGGACCAGTTCTGGAAATTGCCACAGTGCATCCAGGGTTTTTAATGTATTTCATAAGACTGTTGCTCTTTGTATAATTAAAAGAAAGTTGATCTGCTAGTACTACCCACCCGCCACACATTTCTCGTGGGGTGCTGGAGATGGGTACATGGTAGCACTGTGTGCCCAGTGTCACTTCCACCATCTCTGAACACCCCTGAGATCTGCTTAAAGTCCTTTCTGCCTAGCCCCTTTCCAGATAACCATGCTTTTGAGCCCTCACCATCTGCTCACAATCTTGTCATCAGCTTCTCTTTTGATTGTTCATCAGAATTGGCACTCATCTCTTTTGATCAATAGAATTAGGGTCCACTATCCCTGCAGGGTCACTTTCCAAGAAGGGTCACTTTTTAAAAAGGGTGCTTATTACCTTGAAGTATATGGGGTGGAGGATCTTAAATCTAAAGAAGTACTGATTGGGATTGGGAGATGTGGTGGGCGGGGGGATTGAAGAAGAATGGAGAGGAAGGAAGTAATGGTGAGAGGCCAAGTATGCACATGGTCATTGCTTTGTTTTTTGAATATAAATGTACTTAAAATGTACTTTATAAAAGGCTACACATTTTTCATGTCTCAGCCTCAGTCTTAAAGGTGAGTTTTCTCTGCCCAGTGTTTTTCAGCCTTGTCAGTATTGTAAATAAGAGCTCTATGTAGCCTGAAGAAGTTAGATACCCATCCTGATTATTTCTGTTTAACACTGTCTACCTATATTGCACGTTAATTTTTTCCTGTGCTTTGGACTAGTGGACCAGAAAGTAGACATGTAGGAGTAATCTAGTTTAGGGTATTTAAGTGTCATTTGTTACTGCCACGAGAATGCTGCAGATCAGTTTACCGCTGAATAATTCCAGGCATTTCTCTCTTCGGTTAGGATCCCAGCTTGCAATACTTTTATTGACCATGTCTGTGCTTTGCCACAAGTGACAACCGTGGTTGAAGTAATCTGAAATTAAATCAGCTTCATTAAAATGTGAGGTGTCTTACTCTTGAAGTTATTCAATAATGGGATAGACTATATCCTACTAGTAATGCTATGGGAAGGATTTCTTCTTTCAGGAAGGACTTCTTGCTTTGCTCTCCACCCATATTGTTGAGTTTAAATGTTGAAGAGAGAGGAGTACGGATAAAGCCATATGCAGCTTCAATTCCCCAGTCTCTGAAGGTTGACTTGGTTCATTCATGGACGTTGACTGGCCAGTCACTCATCTACCTCAGTACAAGAACCTGTGTTTGAGTGATGGCCGCTTAGTTCCCAGGAGTGGATTTAAGAACTGACCTATGTAATTGTCACAAGTAACTTGCTTTGAAAAAAGCCATATAGCATATGAGCTCTATATTTTTCTCTCTTTTCTAGATTAAAATGTTTGAATAATATAGTCACTTGCAGAAAAATATAACAATATTGTGCTTTTATATAATGTATAATAAAAAAACTAACAAAAATGTTAATAATTCCTAATAATTCCCAGGGTTGGTATGTAATAAACTGACATGATTACTTCATAAATAAGATAGGATTCAGTTTACCCTTAAACCATTCCAGGTCCGGATGAAGTAGCTGCGGGGCAGGGTGGAGGTGGAGGTGTAATATCTTTCATTAAGTAACTAAGCTCCTAGGACCACACAGTTGTAAAGTTCTAGCACCTAAATTCTGACCCCAGGCCAGGAATTTCTTATAGCAGGAATTAACCAGGAAATTTTATTTTGAAAAGTTTTCAAATCCCCAGGGTTGAATTGGTTGGTGGGGGTGGGGGTGGACAAGGGGACTACAGCCATTTCTACACCTCAGCCTTCTTGTTCAGTCTTTCTAGGTCTTCACTAGTGACATAGGGGAAGGGAGGAATATTATTTGAGGAAGGATTTGTTCTCGTCTCTAAGCAAGAGCGGCAGAAGACCAGAAGAGCTGCTTTTAAGTGTAATCTCTAGGCCAGTTGGTAAAGGTGATCTGTTGCCTTTCCCTCTTATCACTGCCGTCAGAGCCCCTTTTCTGCTGCCCCTGCTGATCCCCGTCTCTTGATCCTAATCTCTTCGTTCAGACCTGTGCCCTCTATTTCTTACTCTCAGATGACTAGTTACTAACCTTGCATTAAGGAAAAAAGAGCTGTATATTAATTGAAAGAGCTCTCAGTTTGCAGTTGAATCAGATTAAATGATAGTTTCATGCTACCTCTGCCTCTTACACCCCATGTCATTATTTCCTTCAGCCTGTTTGCACAGCTGAAAAGAAATTTGATACTAGGACCCCATTAGGTTGTTAGGAAGATTCCAGTGACCATCCTAGACCACTGCTTCTCAGTGGAGTGCGAATGGATTTCACATCTCCTCTTCCCTACCAGAGACTTTGGCTATGTCTGGAGGTGTTTTCAGGGGATGCTACCAGCATCTGAGGGGTAGAGCCCAGGGATGCTGTGGCCAAATTATCCTCTACAGCACCCCTCTACAGCAGAAAACTCTTCCTTCCCAATTGTCAGTTGTACCGTAGTTGAGAAACCATGTCCTAACCCAGTGATAACCCCTAATAGGTGAGTCTAGGATGATATTTCTTATTAGAGGACAATGTCTTAGGCATGACTCCTCCTGGGTACATTTACATTTCAAGAAAATGATTTTTGTTGTAAAGGGAAGTTTTTAAAAACTGTGAAAATATCTTTAGATAAGAAATGAAACTACAGGATAGAATTGCAGATTATAGGGTTAATCATTTTGAACCTAGGACTCTCTACAATCTTTCAAGTGAGAAGAGTTCACTTTTCACACCTTGCTTTCTCCTCCTCTTCCTCTTCAGGCAGCAATACCTTAGGATATGACTTTAACCTGCCTACTCCAGACGAGTGTGGCATTTTCCTTGTCGCTTACCCTTGGCATTGTTGTCTGCCACTGTTATTTCCTAAGAGTACTTTTTATTGCCACAGATCTAATTTGAGAATAAACTGGATATAAATTTAGTAACATAAAAACAAATTATGACCATTTCTGGATCTCATGAGGATCTTATTAAAGAAGTTAGGTGAGCGGTTTTGTGCTGTGTATAGACAGATCTGGGTAGAAAACATGTGAACCGGAGTTGAGGAGATCTGAATTCTTAATATTTTGCTCCTGTAGGTTACAGTCAATTAATAACAAGTAACTTGTTTTCATCGTTTTTCTCCTTTATGTACTTCTTTTCTCATAAACTAAATTTGAACTGTTGTCTAGAAAGCATCAGCTGACAAATATTTGGTCTAAAGAAATGAATTAGTCAGCTGCTTCACAAACGCCACACAGTGACAGTGACAACAGCAGGTACTGAGTAGTGGGAGTCATTCTCCTGTGGATGGCTTCGCTACTGGTTCTTAGCAGATAGCGCTGAGTAATTTATGCCTCTGGTAGGTCTTCACACATTAAATGGAAGCATTTAACTTTTGCTTTTTTCATTGTTTAGCAGTGGCTGTTGACCTTTGCTGTTTCTTAAGTTGCTTTTAGGAGCATTGTCTCAGCCTTTCATTTTAATACATCAAAATTCATTTTTATTAAACTTAAAGTATGCAACGCCTTGTATGAGCTGCTATATAGGTAGATACGAAGATGATGGGACACTGCCTCTGCCCCCAGGGAACCTGAAGTCTGATAGAGATGGCAGGGTGTAAACAGTTTTCTAGGTACAGTAAAATGTAGAAAAAGTGACCATTTTGTCAGTGATAGAGTACCTTTATGAGAATCAGATAGCAACCTAGTTAGTTCTAAAAAATGATTAGTGAATGCCTTGCCAAAGAGGTAACATTTGATTTTCGTCTTTAAAATGTGGAAGGGCTTTCATTTGACTGGGGAAACTGGAGAGACAAGCAGGCTCTGTCAGGCTAAGAAGCGAGGACACAATACATGAGCCGACACTAGTCATATTCTCTTTTGTGAGCGTCAAGGATACCTGTGTGACTGAGGTGCAAATTGTGTCATTGTTGAAATGGCACATCAAGGGAATGACTATTCAAGAAGCAGATTAGGTTGGTTCTTTGAAGTCCATGCTTGAAACTCCGAGCAGGGAAGCTGCTGATCCACATTTTAGGAATGCAGTTCTGGGATCTGTTTGAGAAGTGAAAAGTGAAATTGTGCAGTGCAATAGCTCAGGATTAAAAGCATGAGAACCTGACCTTCTTGTTGAGGTGAAGATGGGAAAGAAGGGATATGTGGTAGGCAAAAGAACACTTCGTTTTAGATTTGCTGTATTTTGACTATTCTGAATGTGCTCTTTTTTAATATAGTATCTCTCAAATCTTACCGCATCGTCTAGTGGCATCTTACGGTTGTAATACAAAGCATTTTTTTGTTCTTTTTTCCTTCGTGGAACATAAAATAGCAGTGCATCTTAAAATCTCTGGTCTAGGATTTCATGTATGAAACTGGTGTTTGATGACAGATTGGATGGTGAGGATAAGTAAAAAGGGAGACAGCGCTGAGTTTTTTAGTATAGCGGTGAGGTGGTCATGCCATTAATTTAGGCAAGAGGGACTGCAGAGGAGGAGCACTGGTGTGGAGGAGGCCAAGTTTGATCTTAGACTTGTTATAGTTGAGGTAGCTGTGAGATCCTTACTTGTAGTTGGCTACTGAGCACTAAGTCTTAGTGATATTTTCCCTCTTTTTGTTTTGTTTCTTTTCTTTTTTCCTTTTCTTCCCTCCTTCCTTCCCTCTCTCTCTCTTTCTTTGAGGAATTGCTGCCTAGAAGTCTCTGGTAAAATGCATTATTAAATCTTACTACCTGAATGGAAAATGTTAAACCATGAAACCGATGCCCACCATAACTGCAGGGCTCACTCAGCTCAATAAGTGACAGAACTGGAGTTAATCCCAGGTTTATCTCTTGAAGCTAAGCTCTGACAGGTACTGAGTCCAGTTACAGAGGAGTTCACAGGAATTGTCAACATAGAAAAGGTATTAACGCCACGTGACATAGGAGATTGAGAGAAAACAGAACTGTGTCAGATAAGGTGGCCTAGAACAAAACATGAGAGAGAGTAGATCTTCGACCTCCATGATATTGACTCTGAGAGTATCTTACTCTGATCTCGGTACCAGCATGCCCACTCTCCAGCATGACTTCAGCCTTCCTGACATCCATCCGTAGACTCGTTTTTTTCACGGCCATTGTCACCACTCATGTACTTATTTCCCTTACTAGCCCTGGTCATTTTTCATCCTCAGTCCTTGACTCTGTTGTTCTTGGCAAAACTCCCAGCTGCTTACCCCACTTCCTGCTGGAACCTGAGCAACTAAACATCGGTAAGAAAACTACACACTTACGTGAACTGGTCTTTTTTTTACAGTCAGAACCACAGATCTCAAATAGAAATTCACCAGTATTTGGTAATCCTGCTTCATGTGTCTAGAAAATTTATTTCCAGCTCTTCAGGCTCCTGTCTCAGGTTGATCCCTCCCTGCTCCTCACTTAGAGCAGGTAACCTCACTTCATATTTATTGACAAAATGTAACCAGTTGGAACAGTTCAGACATGAGTTCCCTCATCTTCCCATCAACAGATAGATTTTCCAACCCCTCTGTGTTTGTTCTTACACCCTTACCCTTCCCTTTTATTACAACAGAAGACCATCTTTCTCCTTTATAAGCCAAAATTTCCCTTTTGTGCTTTGGAGCTCATTCCTCTCGACTTCTTAGGGGTTTTTCCGTCAATGACATAGTCTTCCTGTAATCTTTTTCCATCATGAATATCCCCTCTGTACTTGGGCATTCCTTACCATGGCCTCATTTTGAGCTCTTCCCATTATAGCAGAGCATGAAAGAATTGTGTCTTCTGTCTTCCTTCATCTTTTGTATCCCAGCCTCCAGTCAAGTTTCTATCCCCACCATTCACTGACCCTGTGATTGTCATGAACACATCACTGTGACTTCCAATGCCATTAAGTCCTATAGTCATTTTTCTGGCCACATCAGTCGCTCATCAATAATTGGTACACTTACTGCCTCTTGAAAAACTTTCTTCTCTTGGCTCCTGTGAAACCATACTCTCTGTCCTCTAGTCCTCTAGCATAGACCCCTCCTTCTCAGACCCCTTTACTGGCTTCTCCTCCTCCTCCTCCACTTTGTGGAATGCCTTGTCTTCTCTAACTGTTCTCTCCATAGAGATGATCGCCTCTAGTCCTGAGGATTTAAATGTGACACCCTTTAAACTGTGATTATCAGACCCTGCCTTGCTAGGGTCTTGTCCTTGTCCGCTTTTAGGTGGCTTTTAGGTTGACTTGGCATCACACATTTAACATGGCCAAGACAGAATTCTTGATTTCTACCACATAGGAAACCTGTTCTTTCTCTTTCTCACCTTAGTTGATGATGGCGCCCACCACCGTCTTGTTTAAACCCTTTTTTTCAGATTGGGGAGCTCTTTAGCCTTTGTCATGGGAACAAATGCACAGAAAATGCTGATTACTTTTAAATATGCTTCTCTGCGGTAAGCTTGTGTGGCTGGGAGGGCATCTTGAATCCCCCTTTAATAATGCGCACAACTTTGTGTTTTGACCATTGACTTCCATCCATGTTCAGATGCATTTATGACTTAAAAAATAAGTCACTATTCTAAAATTGAAGGACGGCATGCTCTAGTGGAGCAGAGGTTAAATCATTCGCCACCAGAGAACACAGGCCACATACCCTTGGGTTCAAGTCCCAGGTAGGGGCAGTGGTCGGGGGAGGCAATCAGTATGAACAACAAAAAATGGAAAAAAGATGCTTCTTCCTTCTCTCTCTTCCTGCCTACCTGCCTTCTTGCCATTTTCGTTCCTGCCTACACCTTTCCTTTAAAAAAAAAAAAAAAAGAAAATCCAAGGCAATGACTCTTCCTTCTTTTGCTGAACTTCTTCATTTGGGGGTAAATGTACTTCCAGGAGTATTGTGAGAATGTGGTGGGTATGCTCGTGTGCATATGTGTGTTTTGGGGGAAGCTGTAGATACAGTGCTTAATGTGAGATCTTTTTGTTGTTGTTTTTAAAACATTTCATGATTTAAAAATGAAGTTAAAACAGACAAATATATTATGGTTTGGCTTCCAAATCACATGGATTTTTAGGTAAAAAATAGAACCTGCAAAAACGTGTCAACCTTGTCTGCTACATGACAGACTGACCACGAATACCTTCCAGATATGCTTTCACTCCTTGTTATTGGTAGGAGCACTTTGTAAGAAGTTTAAGAAGCTATGCTTTATGGGTGTGTGTGTGTGTGTGTGTTTCCTGTCAGATTATTTGAACTGATTGAATTAAATTTTCCCTTTACTGCTACTTTCTCTTGATCGTCTAATTCCCCCCATGCAGAAGGACTCTACAATGGCATTGTTGTTATTCGAACAGGGAAATAATTAAAAATAACTATAAGGAGTTTTGAGTCCCTTAGTAAAAATACCATGTAAATCAAGTGAAAGCCTGACTTCCATTTTTGTTTTTATTATTAAATTTGTGCTATTTGAAGAATAAGTTACTGTGACCTCTCAACTAATTAAATATTCAACTAATTAAATATTAAATGCTGTCTTAATAGCAATTCATTCATTTGACAAACCTTTATTGAGTACTTACTATCTACAAGGCTGTCTTCTAGGCACCAAGGATTTAAGAATGAATAAGAGGAAGATTTGCTCTCTTTTTGCTCCCATTTTGAGGGGTAGACTAACAAAAAGTATGTAAACACACAAATATAAAATATCAGATAGAAAACAAGGCTATATAAACGTAATACTTTTATTTGCATTTGGTTAAATGGAGTCAAAGATTTGTGTATAAGCGGATGTCAATATTTCTGTCAGCACTGTTTGCTATTTGGATTGCAAAGCATTTGAAAGTACTATTTTAGCTTTTATGTTTTTTTTGGTCTTGGGGAATTTCTAGTAAGATGTCAATGCTTAATGGTTGGTTACTGAACATTGTAGAATGAATTCAGGGAAATTTTCAAACATCAGATGGTGATTGGTTTAAATCTTTAAATAACTTTCAAATCCTGACAGTTTGTAATTCTAAAATAGAATAGGTGAAGGAAAATTATTCCAGCCTTAGTGGGAAAAAAGCACTTGGGAGTTGGGCAGGGCGGTAGGCATGAGTTTATTTTGGAACAAATTAAATCATTTTATAATGGGTCAAAGTTTTATGTGTGTGTATATAATATATATATATAATATGTAATATATAATATATATTATATGTAATATATTATATATATTATATACACATCTGTATACAATGTGGTCACTTTTATAAGTCTTGGATATGCTCTCTTAAAGCACCTACCCTGCTGTACCCTAGAGGAGCAATGTTTTGCACTAAAGTCAACTATTTTGGGATTCTGGTTATAGCCTTGTACTAAAAGTAATGTTTCTCTTTTCAAAGGTTCGCCAGCCCGTCATATGCATCAACAACCATGTATTTTGTTCAATTTGTATCGATTTATGGTTAAAGAATAATAGCCAGTGTCCAGCGTGCAGAGTTCCCATCACTCCTGAAAACCCTTGCAAAGAGATTATTGGTAAGGGCCTGTTTTTCAAATACATAGAAGCACATTTGAAATAGTCTTTAATGTTAATTTGTAGGAAGACTGAAATAGGCAATTTCTGGTGATAATATTTTGCCAGTCTCTTACTGAATGGATGAGTAATTTGTATCATCTGTGGGATCATTTGAGGGTGGGGGAGCAGGGCACAGTGAGAGAAGCTAAGAGAAATCTAAGGGTCTTAGAGGTTTGCGCAGGTGGACCCGTATTAATAGTTTGAAGCGGATGATTATTAGAAGACCTAGACACTTCAGGCAAGGAAGTTCAGCTAGGAACACCGAAAAGGGCTTCATGAAGGTGGTAGCCTCTAAGATGGAGATTTAAGGATGGTTAACATTTCAACTGGCAGAGATTAGGGAGGGTAGGTCATGCAGGATAGTGTGAACTAAGGGTTAGCAGTGGGAAAACAAGGCATATTTTCTTAAATAATCAGTGGTCTAGTGTGGTCTCACTACCGAAACAAGACTGAAAGGTAAAATGAAACGTTAATGTAGAGAATCTTGAGTGATAAATGAAATCCGGAACTTACCTTATGGGTGGGAAGGAGGGTGAGGTGGGCTGATAGTTTTCAGCAGAGGAGTGACATGATCAAAAATGCGCTTTCAGAGTATGACTCAGGTGACCCCCGTAGGAGCCAGCAGGGTCTGAGGAGTCAGGAGATTCTCACCTGGGTGAGTGAGAATTTGAGTCCGGATTAAGGATAAAAAAGAACATTCAGTGTCAGACTAGTGCAGTTAAGGGGCGGGGGCGGGGCGGGGGGCGCAGATAAACTTGAACTAGGGGATCCTTGAAAAAGAGCACATTTTAACAGTTTTTTTAGTGTTTGGTTTTTATTCTGCTCATTTAAGTAATTCCTCATAGATTAAAAAAACTTAAATGACTTGTCTTTGTTTTAGGAAAAAACAAAAGTAAATCTCTGATTAGCTAAAACATCTTTCAGAAAACCTCCGAAGTTACTGTTGTATTCACAAGTTAGGGAAGAGAAGAAATAGGGGAACTTTGGGACTAAAAACTGGGAAGGCAGGATCAGAAAGGGCTTCAAGGTTGCCTCCCTGGGAAGCCAGATAAAGTGTGTAGAAGAGTGTGCCCTGCCGAGCTGCGGCTGCAATGTGGGCTCCCTTGCTCTCGTGTGGGTTTACCTGCACTGAAAACTTCATTGAGGAGCTCACCTTTTCTTGCAGAATCTCATCTTTGTGATGAAAATAATTTGATTATTTTCCCTCAGCTTCTCTTCACATCCCTACTTCTGCCTGCACTCTTATCTATGTGTTAATTTATAAATAAATTCTCTCAAGTAAAATAGTTCATCCATTCTTGTATTTGTATAAACGTCTTGAAAGAGAACATCTGTAAAATGTCTTTGCTGTGCTGATGCTAAGTTGTGCAAAAATGGTAGCCAGAGTGTAAATGAAGTGCTCTCAGGGAGAATTTGTATTCACTGGATTTGTAATGAGTCATGATGGGCTTCAGTGAACATTCATAATACATTGTAACTGGGTTATTAGAGTCAGTGAAAAGACACATTCATCTTCAACTCTGTTACCAGTAACCAGGTGTGTTTGAATGAAAACTATGGTTATAATAATATGTATAATTTTGTGTGTATTTGTATATATTATGTATTCTGTGTATTTGATAATTACATCGTAAATATCACATAAATATGAAATACATTGATATTTATTGGCAGAATGTAATTATTGTTTTTGTCATTGCATAACAGTTGTCTAATATTTAAAATTTACAGTCCAATTATTGTAATAAGCTATAGTCTTTGTCTTCATTGAGTTTACTATAATATGATACATAGGTAAGTAAACACAATGTAATATATCACTGAAGATATTTCTTAAGGTGTTCTTTGATCTTTATCTTTTCTCAAGATTGAGAAAGAAGACCTAGATTGCAGCCCCAAATGTATATAACGGAAAGGATAGCAATGGAGCTGGAGAACTAATTAATAAGAAAACGGTTCATTTTTATTCTTCCCACATCAGAAAGAAAAGTTAGATTTTTTTTTTTCCTGTAGGAGGAACAAGTGAAAGTGAACCTATGCTAAGTCATGCAGTCAGGAAGCACCTTCGGAAAACTAGACTTGAGTTACTCCACAGAGAATATGAGGTAAATAGTAACGACATTTTAAATGATAACCACGTTGAATTCAAGCTAATACTGAGCTTTCTGAAAAAAACAGATGCCCCAAAAACAGCAAAACTGAGCTTTCTCTAGCTGTGGACATCTTTGAATAAGATCCAATGAAATCTTATTTAAATGCCAATTTTAGGATATCTTATTTCCTTTTTCCTTTTCCTATTTCAAGTAGAGGGAAGGAACAAATGGAAGCATTTCCTTTTTTCCCTTCTTTTAATCTAACATTTGTCCTCAACAGACATGCTGTTTTGTAAGTTATTTCCTCCCTCAAGATGTTGTGAGATAAGGAAACCACTCTTGTGAAAATCATTCTTCACAGGACATTATGATTGCGCTGGTAAACAGTGACAATAACCTTCGTTTTCTTTTTGTTTCTACTCATAAAATACTGCCAATTATAAGTCAAGTCAGTTCTAGTAAAGAATACCAGTGTCAACAACTAGCAAAGAAATTTTAATGTGAAATATTCCTTTTCCTAATTCTTTTTTTTGCATGTACAACTTTTTAAAAATAAAAATGGTATATATTTAAAAAGTACATGTTTGATACATATATTTTGTGATTATAATTACTTCAGTCAAACTGATTAACATATCTGTATTCTCACATAGTTTCGTGTGTGTGTATGCGTGTTTTTGAGAGCACCTGAAATGACTCTCTTAGCAAATTTCCTGTATTAACTCTAGTCATCATGCCGCATATTAGAGCTCTCGACATTCATTGTCGGTAACTGACCGTTGTGCCTTTTGAACCATCTTCCCATTTCCACCTCTGGTCCCAGTAGCCACTGCTTAGCACCCCTCTGCTTCTGTGTATTCTGCTTTCTGAGATTCCACATAAGAGTGAGATCATGCACTATTTTTATTTCTGTAAAGTTGATTTGACATGGTGAGAGAATTTTTTCAGATTAGCTTCATGCTACATTTTTGAATAGTAGAAATTAAGTCCAGTTGTCACTGTATTTTGACTAAAGTGGGTTGCTATTATTGATCTTTTAACACAAGATCTTTTTAATTTAAACTATCTACACAGAAACTACTTTAGCATGCCCCCAAATTTTTGAAATAAAGTGGTCATAAATAAATGACTGACTAAATGTTTATTCATATATTTTCCTATTTATGTTTGCTTAATCATTAATATCTTCAGACAAATAGAGCAATTTTATAATGCTTTTTAATTTGCAATATAATTTTAAATAATACTACCTGTGTTAATTGTAAAATATTCTTACATAGTGAATATCATATTTTAGGTACTTGTCAGATTAATACTTGGGGAGATTATTGGCATATTGAGCTACTTGGACTTTTATTTTTTAATAATAGAACTTCTAACAATCTTAGTTTAAGGTGAAATATATTCATGTGTATCTGTTATAGATGAATAAGTGGTTTCATAGATGAGAGTTCTAGTCCAGACGTTTAGTGATTTCAGATAATAAGCAGTTCCAGATGAGGTGCACGTACTTGGAATAGTCATAGTGGTGGTAATTGAAGAGCCAAATGTAGAATTGCTAAAAATCAACTTGTAGGTATTATTCTGAAATGGAAGTGAAAGGAAGCATATATAGTTTCACTTCTACTTCAAATATAGACAAAAATATAAGTATCAATAAAACTATAGTAGATCCCTTTGATTAACACTTTGTTTAGTTCTCTTCAGTGAGCAGTTAAACTTGCTTTAGAATTTTCTTCTGAAATGAAATCTACTTCCTTGTTGAATTTATCTGACTCTTGTTTTCTGGAAAATGATTTATGTAGGATCAAAGACTTAGCATTTTTTTTAAAAAAAAAAACCCACAAGCTATCATTAAACTAAAATGAAAGCAGTGGAAATGACAATTTTTATCTTCTAAAATGCTTTTGAGAATTTCAGTTTTATATGATTGGGGGTTTATAAAACAATTCCAGTGTATAAAGAATCTATATTTACAGAATTTTGGTTATAAAATTAAACACATTGGTCTCAGTCTGATAGACATATGTATTTAATGTGTTTGTCTACCTAATGACCATACAATGTTTTTTCAGGATGAAATAGATTGTCTGCAGAAAGAGGTTGAAGAACTTAAGAGTAAAAATCTCAGCTTGGAGTCACAGATCAAGGCTATTCTGGATCCTTTAACATTGATTCAGGGTAACCAAAACGAAGACAAACCTCTAGTTGCAGATAATCCTAGTAAAATTGATCCAGACACTGTGGCAGAGTGGAAGAAAAAACTCAGAACAGCTAATGAAATATATGAAAAAGTGAAAGATGATGTGGATAAATTAAAGGAGGTAAGTTGTAGTTGTTTCAAAAATTCTATAATATTTCAATAATCTATAATATTACCTTTACAACTATAAATAGCTATATTACTTGACTCATCATGGATGATTTGTGAGGAATGAACAAAAATCTCTAGATGATTATTTATAAGCCATAGAAAACCTTTTTTTCTCTTTAAATGTCATTAGCTGCCAAGAAATATCAAGTGGTTCCATTTACGACTATAATTGGAGACTCTAGTGCTTCTATATGAGTTTGCGTCTTCTAGAAGAGTGACATCAAACTAAAGGGTGGTTTCTATTTCGCCTCTTTGTGATTTGCCTTAACTTTTCTTTTTTTTTCTCATGTCAGTGACTACCCTGAATTCATAAAACCAAACACTTAGCCATTTACCTACCTATAAATTGAAAGGTTTGGCCCATATATTTTAGAGGACTATGATTCTCTGAGTTTTAAGACTGAAAATAGTTAAAGATTTAGTGACTGATTTCAGGAGAGCCATGAGTAGCCACTATAGACAACTCCATGTAAGAGAATATTGTGGCTTATATGATAGATTCATTTTATTCAATTATTGTTTATCTGTCTAACAAGATAAAGAAGGCATAGGTGAGAAGGCAAACCTAGGATTTTCCCATCTAGGAAAGGAAATGAGGTCCATGTCATCAACATTAGAGGCTGATCAAGTGTTGTAGAGCTTTGTTGACTAAAAGAACCACTGTTAGCTTGACTTAGGTTAGTCCACAGTGGACTGCTGTTGTGCTGAATGGAGATGGTTTGTGGGACCCAGATCCACAACCATCCATTCAAGTGATCTGTGTTCCCTTAAAATACTTTCACAGTGCTGAATTATTAAATACTAAAATCATAATGAACTCCGTATGCTATTTTCAAGAAGTAGCATTGCATACTGACTCTCAGATCTTGAGTGAGGTTAAGTAGCAGAGAAGGATCTGTAGCTTAGTATAAAAAAAGCCATCTTCACTTAGTCACATAAAGAATAAATGCCATTTGAAGAGGCCAAAATGAGAGAAAGAGCTAAATGTAGTGCTTTCAGAGAAAAAAAATATATACTGAGTTTATTACAAGTTAGGGGAAGTATGTGGTTTTTTTGGTTTTGATGCCTAACATTGGCATCGGTTTATTTAAGAAGACGACATGAAAAGGAGAGACAACTGAGATATTGCAATATTTATCACATCTCCTGCACTTACCAGCTCCTTGAGTCTTCAGTAAGTTCTCTGTGGTCTCCTTTGGAGTGATTAAACTTTATTTACATTTTTGGTAATAAGTGCTTCTTAGAACACGAGGCTCTGGATGAAAATTTCACTCTGGTTTCCTAAGAATAATTTAAGACATATAGTTAAAAGAAGAGCAAAGTTAGTTTTTCTTTGCTCTTTTAATAATCACATTAAATTCAATACTTAGGCATGCCCCGGTGGAGCAGTAGTTCTCACTTCTGAAGGAGCACAAAGCCACATACTCCTAGGTTCGCGTTCCAGGTCTGGAGAGGAACCACCCATGTGAACTAAATAAAAATGAATCAATTGCTTCTTCCTCCTCTCTCTGCCTACCTGCCTGTCTGCTTTCCTTCATTCCTGTCTGCACCTTTTCTCTTTAAAAAAAAAAAAAAGAAAATCCAATATTCAAAGCTACCTTGACACCTCATAGTTTTTTAGAATATTTATTAGGCCTATTTTGAATTCCTACTGATGATACTAAGTAATATTTAGCAATAAATTGGGGCATACATTTAAAAATAAGAACTGCAGAGATAACACTTGAATGTGAACTACAAAATGACAACACATTATAAATCAAAGTCAGGCATACAAAAATTCAGAATAAAGAACTACTTAGAATGAGTGAAATGGACTTTTTTTCTGATGTTTCCTAGCCTTTGGTGAATGTGAAGTCTGTATCATTAGCTAGTCAGTATTGAGAATGCAACATAGTTAGCTGGAGTCTCCATGACTCTTTTAGGTGCACCAAGTAGGCAGAGCTCTGTGCTTCGTAACCTTTACCCAAGAAATCCTGAATTTGAAAATCTCTCTGATAGTTGAACAACTAACCAGCCCATCATGAGAATATTAGCCACAGGACTGGTGAGAGACCTTGAAATATAGTTGTCAGTACAGAGAGGATGGGGAAAAGAAATCAAATGAGTTTCTAATTTAAGCTTATCATTGAAAAACATTCACTAAGTGCCTCCTTACAGTGCTGTGCTTGAGAGCTTAATTCATTTTGTGTATAAGGAAGTAAATTACTTTCTTCATATCTTTAGAGGGGCAGTAATGGTGTTTATCAGTCTTTAAACTTAAATAATTAACCCTCCACAGTCCTGTTTGGTGTGCAACCACAAAGATAAACAGGTGCTCAGAATCCAGAAGGAACCTGGAGAGTCAAGTTTAAGAGAGTGGGGCTGTATGTCCAGAAGAATGTCCTCTGCCCTGCTTCTCATCCTTTGGGAGCCTTGGTGTGGGAGTGGGCAAGTAATACCATTAGAAGTTCTGAAAAGTAATCAGAAACGTGGATCAATTTTTTAAATCCATTTAAGGTTTCTAGGTTTAGATCTTTTTTGTTGTTGACAATAGTTTTTGTGACCCATTCATTTGAATATTAATGTCCTAGTCAAACAAATAATTTCTCTTGCCAGGTTAGTAAAATTGTTTTTCTCTTCTAGGGAGTCTTACTTTTTTCTTGGGAATTAAAAAAAATGTAATGATTAGGAAATGTATGGGAAATAGCTTTTTCTTTAGGAAATAGCTGTTAAGAAGACTAAAATTTAGACACACCACTTTGCAGACTGCTCAGAATCACATTTCACCTCTAGATTTTTTGCCAACTCATGCGTTTTGTTGGCAGTTTTGGGATATCATACAGTTCGAGCAAGAAAATTATCCTTGAGGTTTTTTGTTTGTTTGTTTGTTTTAATCCGAAGAGAATTCATGGAATTTATTAGAAACTACTGACCCAAATTTGACAGTCCCAGAAGTTGGGAGCTAGATTATCGGGAAAGCCTTTTGGAGAAAGAAAGCAAGTAGCTTAATCATCTTTTAAAATGATAACCAAAAATCCATCCCCATAGTTAAAGAAGTAACTCAGCATTCATTTTGCAAGTAATTGTTTATAGTATAATGTTACCATGCTTAGAATGTTCAGTTATGTGAAAAAGGACAGAATTATCAACAAATTTGCCATTAGTATGATCCCTTAATGCTTTATGCTAACTAACATAACGCTGTGTATTTCCCTGGATAGTAGATTTGAACGGTGCTTTGGGAATGTGGATTCAAAATTCGTGGTAGCCGTGTGCATAATTTCACAAGTCACTCCCACTAGTGATTTTAAGTTTCTGAAGATGCCATGTTCTACTAGTCAATTTTCTGATACCATTGTTCTAAAAATTACAGATGGCTCTGAAAAATGCAGATAGCTCACATCATGATTTTTAAAGACACTTATGTTTTAGCTTGTGCTTAATTATTTTCAACTCTTTTTAAGGCAAATAAAAAATTGAAATTGGAAAATGGTGGCCTGGTACGGGAGAATTTACGACTGAAGGCTGAAGTTGATAACAGATCACCCCAGAAGTATGTATTTTGCTTAGAGAGCAATGTTTCACATTATCTCAGTTTTTTAGAATAAACTGCGATAGTATATATTTTTCATTTGACTCTTCTCATTAAAGCATGTGAGTTTAAGCAGAATGCCTTGCCTCTAAAACTTAAGTATTACACTTATGTTATTAGTCTCAGCTAAGATAAATTTGAAATAATTTAATCCTTAGCCTTTTCCCTTATTTATAGCAGAGAGTTGTTTTATATAACCTAAAGACAGCTGAACCTTCACATGGTTCTTTGCTATAACTGTTTAGTGTTAACAAATACTAGAGAGATTAACATAATGCTCTTAGATGTTTTCTGAAATAATAGTTATTATTAATAGAGTGCTTTCTCTTTACCAGGTACAGCAAACTGTGATGGATGTTGAACTATTCTCAATTTACAGATAAGGAAGTGGAGACAGATTAAATTAATTTATGTAAATCTTCATAGCTAGTAAGTTGGGGAAATAGGATTTGAACCTAGGTGGTCCCACTCAGGTCTGTGCTCTATTACGTTACACTGAACATCATTCCACTATTACACTGTCCATTACAACTAAAAAGCCATTCTGAAATAGAATTTAGGGCATTATTTATTGAATTTTGGACTGATTTAACCTCTATAATTAAGTGAATTTTAGTCTTCCATTATTGGGATAGTTTTCATTCCATTCCCAAAGATAAGAGATTAACCCACTTTATAGTTAATTTGTCTCTTTAAAACTCCAAGAAATGGTTGATAGTGAGTTAAAATGGAGAAAAGATGGGAGATGCATGTCAGACTGTGGAGAAGAAGGAAAAGACAAGTGAGAAGAGAATATGGCTTTCATTTCTTTCTGGGGAGAGCCATGTCAGAATTTCATGCTTTTTCCCATCCATGGACTAGACTTCATTTTCTATGGGAGAAGGGCTATGGCAAGCATACACAAACAATGGAAATGTATCCTCTCTAAAACGGCTCTCCCTTTGTCATTTGAAAAGGATAAAATGTTGCCTTCAGTAACATCCAGTGTGGTCTCAGGAAATGATAGAAGTAAACCATAATTACTCAAAGCAGAGAAAACTAACAAAGAAGCATAGCTTTTACTATTGAATCGTTCCTTCCTCTGTGCTCTCCAGCCTTGTTTCTTTCACTATGGATAATGTCTGACTTTGACAAATTAGTGAAATAAGTTTAGGAAGTGTTGCTGTTATGTGGTAGTTTGAATCTCTACTCCTCTCATTTATTGGCAGCCCGCCTTGCCAGTCATAGTAATGCTTGTCCATTAGCCATTTCCCACAGCATGCTGAATGGAACTAAAGCTCTTTTGCCTTGTAGCTTTTATTTCTTGAAAAGTTGCCCACCAAATTTTAGATGTAATGCCAGGCACCACGATGTGTTTTTAAACAACCACGATTCCAATCTGATAAGTAACTGACGAATCCTAGTCTCCGACTCCCCTAACAAGCAGCCACGCCTCCGAATCCCTTATAGCTTTAGGATTTGCCAGAGGAAAGAACAGTTTCACTGAAAAAATGATTTGAACTGACCCCTATTCCAGATCAGTTTGCAATGCATTGAGGTATTAAATGCATTGCATTTGATTTATAGCCTTGTTTACTCTGTATCACCAAACCCTACTGGGATTCACAGAGAAGCTGACCACTGCTGAAAATGCCCAGGTCTGGTTCACCTGAGGAGAGCTCCTGTCAGTGTTGACAGGAATAGAAAATGTCAAAAGTTTAAAAGTAAATGCAAGCAAAAAACAAAAACAAAAATACCCATTTGTTTTCTTCCCACGGTTAGGAAGAGCTTTTCTCTCTGTCTACTGGTTAGGTGTCAAGGTATGCTTCTTATTTCCACCTTCACCCTGCACGTGCAGACTGTCCACAGCGTGCAGATAAGAGAGCTTTACCGTATCGACACCAGGGAGAAAACAGTTGGGGAGACGTCTTTGTCGGCTTTGGCAGCCATATAAAATGCTGTAGACAGAGGGGCTCTACTACTGAATATTTACTTTCTCACAGTTCTGGAGTCTAGAAGTCCCACGTTAACACTCAGTGTTTTAGTTTTTGGTGAAGGCTCTTTTAGCTTGCAGATAATTGACTTTTCACTGTGTTCTCCTATGAGAGAGAGAGAGAGAGAGAGAGAGAGAGAGAGAGAGAGAGAGAGAGAGAGAGAGAGAGAGAGAGAGAGAGATTGTTTTCTTTAAAGGACAGCACTTCTATTAGATTAAGCCCTTATCCTTATGATCGTTATTTACTTCCCAAAGACCCCATCTCTAAATTTACTGCTTTGGGGGTGAGGGTTCAACATATGAATTATGAGGAGGGGGATATAATATTCAATCCATGGAAAGTATTTCTTTCAAAACATTCAAATATGCTGCACTACTATCTAGTCTGAACAAAGGGGACTTAAACATTTACATTGGTCTCAAGTAGATAGTATTGTAAGAAAGTAATATATTTTATAGACTGTGCTATAATCTGTTAAAATGGAGGTCTGGATTATCATTTATCTCCTCTGCTGTTGTTTATTTTTACCCTCTATCTTTCACCCTCCATTATATAGGGGTAACTTGCTAAGGATGTTTTTTTAAGTTTTAGTAATATCCATTGTGTTACTTGACAGAAACTCATCATCCCTCTTTCTAAAATGGTGGTTCAGAAAATTAGATTTTTTTTTTTTTTTTACTTTATGCAGGTACTTCCTGAATTATTCTTTCTCTTTTAAAATAACTTCACCTAGAGGAAACCATCTCTGTGCCTTTTTAGTTTTCTCTAGCATAGACACCTTCTAGAAGAGAATCAGATTTTATGTTCAGAACTCAAAAGGTGGTCATATGTCCTGCAGTTAACAAGGCTGCTATCCTAAGACAATTTACTCACCCAGCCAAATCAGAAATACTAAATATTTATTTTCTTAATACTGGACTAGTTCTTTGAACTATACTAAATAAATATGCTTCCTGACCACTGAAGTTGCTTGGGTTCCCTTGTTATTATTTCTCTTACTACCTTGTACTTTCTCTTCTTAACACATCACAACTGCTAATTAATATTTTGTGTAATTATGTGTTTTATGGCTTTCTTCTGCTTGAGCCAGGACTGTAGTTGTTTTAACTACTGCAGGCTCTCATTTTATAGTCTGTCTCATATTCTGTTCTAATACTTATTTGTTGAGTAAATGAATGAAGAAGATAAAGACAAAAGTAGATAGACAAATTCAAAATATGGTACATTCAGTAGACAAACCAGCTAGACTTCTGTATTATCATTGGCAAAATGGGAGGGAGGTCTGCTTTACAATAAAAAAGAACTAAGAGACAGAATAAGTAAATTGTGTGTATATTTATATATATATATATATAAATATATATATATATAAAATTACAAAAGAACTTTTGAGGCAGTCAGGTAAATTTGAATGTGAACTAGATATTAGATGAAATCAAGGAGTTACTGTTAATTTTGTTTGGATATTGCAGTTACTTAAGAAAATGTCCATAATTTCTTTAAGAAATGTGCACTAAAATAGGGGCAACCGTATACTTTAATATGAGAAAGTATATGGAAATGAATAGAAATCTTGATAATCATTGAATATGAGTCATGAGTATATGGGAGTTTGTTGTATTCTCTCTACTTCTGTGCATGCTTGAAAGTTTTTATAATAAAAAATTAAAATCACTAAAAATGGTCTCTACTTCCAGGAAGCTCATAGTCTGATGAAGGCAAGAAACAAAAATGCATAAAACATTAAATACTAAACGTTTGCTAAGCCAAATAGCAAACACTGCAGCATGAGTTCAGAGACTGGCATGTGGGTTGTAGTGAAGAGCTTTTCAAAGAGGTAGGACTTGAGCCCAACTTTGAAGGATGAAAATTGCAGTGAGGAAGGAGGAAGGCATTCTGAGCTTGAGGAGATGGCTTGAGCAGGTAGCAGCACTAAGTGATCACTTTAGCTCCAAATCTCTTATCTCTAGCAGTGACCACACATCATGTTATCACTTAAGAAATACGGTGAAACTCATTCAAGCAGAAGTCTACCATGTCATTTTCACATCTCTCTTTTGTGACTTTCAGCACCCAGTTTTAACTAGCTGGTTAGAACGACTGTACTACATCTACCATTTTCTGCTCTAAGGAGAAAAGCCTATTTTAGTCTCTTATTTAGTTGGGAATGCCAAGAGTGACACATTTTCAGGTGGTAAGACACAACAAGAATAAAGAAAAGATTAAAGGAGGAGTTTAATATTGCACTTTTTTTTAATTCCATTGGCTTCAGTAACTAGAGAAATGTGGATATGTCTGTCCATGATAGTTAAGAGTTCCTTTGTGATTTTTCAGCTTGACACAAGGTATGAAACATTGACTTATAAAGGCTTTGAAAGTTCCATGCCTCTCTTTGAGATCTCTTCATTCACTTGTGGTTTGTTTGTTTTTTTTGTTTTGTTTTTTTTTTTTTTGCTCAGGCATAGTAGGCAGGATGTGTGCCACGTTCCCATCTAATATGAGACTGCTTTCTGCTACTAACTCACCTTAATAGCATAGGGTATAAATATAAAGCTCTGGTATAAAACTCTGTAGGTCATTTGTATCAAACTTTGTTATAATTGGATTAATGGTTTTTCTTTCTATAAATAAATATTCAGGAATGTTATGTGTTCTTATCATTGTGTCTTTATTGAGATATATGGCTTTGATAATGTCTCCCTGCATGTAGCTCATTTATTGCACAGCCACACCAAGTTTTCTTGTAGACCAATCTTCACACATGCCCTAGCATCTTCTGGGGAAGAGAAGGTTCCAGATACTCTCTGGGTGGTGGGCAATATTTCCTATAATTAGTATATGAAAAAAACAAGTGCTCTGAAGCAGGAAGAATAGGCTTCATAGGTTATGACCTGGGCTTGCTTCCATTTTTACTGTATTTGCATTCCATGGGTCATCTCATCTACTCCCATGGCTTTTATAATCGTCTACCTGTCAGGGATTACAGAATAAAATCAAAATGTTTTCTCCTGAATTGTAGGTTCCCATTGTCATTGGTCTATTTTAAAGCTTCACATAAGATACTATACCTTAAATTTACTGCAAAGCATAGTGGTTAAATGCTTAGCTCTGGAGACAAACTGGATTCAAATTTCCCTGCTTTTACTCTGCTCCTTTTTCCCCACCCAGTTTCCACAGTACTCAAAACTGTCTTATTTTTATAAAGTGTAAGTCAGATCATTTAAATCTTGTACTTAAAAATACCCAGTGTTTCTCTAAAATAAAATTCAGCTTCTTCCTAAACTAGTGTGTGCTTGACTTTTTCCTTTCATCTCATCACTCATCCTAGCGTATCCTATCCCGTATAGACTGCCTTCTGCTTCTAAAAAATGCTGGACTTCATCCCTCTGGTAAAGTTGTTTCCAGATCTTTATAGAACTGCCTCCTTCTGTTATCAGATTCAGAAAGGCTTTTCCTGATTAGTCAATCTGAAGTAGCCTTTTGCTTTACAACTACTATGCCCTTACTCTATCTTATACCATAGTAACAAAATCCTGGCATGGTGAAGCAGTACAGTGTGTTATTATGAGCACAGGCTCGGACGAACTCTACCCCTCTACCTACCTACTAGCTCTGTGTGATTTGGGGAAGATATTTAACTGTCGTATCTTCACTTTCGTCTTCTGTGAAAATGGAACCAGTAACAGTATCTATCTTACAGATTGTAGTAAGGCTTAAATGTGCTGAAGTTCAAAAAGCTCTTACAGCAGATCTGGTAATTAAGTTCAGCCAATATTGCAGTATTATTGTCTTAGCTCTTAATACGTTTGAAATAATCTTATCTGTTTAACTGACCAGTTTGGTATCTTTCTCCACCAATCTAAACTCTAAATTCCAAGTAGAATTTACTGCCTGCTTCCCTCACTTGCAAAAGCCCTAGCACGTGGAAGTCACCTGATATTTGTTGAATAATTAAATGAATCACTAAATAACATTAGATAAATCAACCTCTTGGAGCCATCATGGGGGGCGTGTGTGTTTTATATAATGTGGATAATATAGTGCTGCGAAGATTAAAGGAAATAATTTTATGTCCTTGGCACAGTGTGTAGTACAAAGAGAAGCAGTGGGTATGTGTCTAAACAACTATCCATTCCTACCCCCCACCCCCTGTTCCACACAGAGGATTGTTTATTCCATTGCTATGTTCTTACCCTTCTTAATGGCTTTACTACTGTCTGGTTGCCTAAGATAAAAACGTCAGTCTTCCTATATTTCTCCACCCCTTTTCCTCATCCCACATCTAATGGTTCAGTGTATTCTATCTTCTTTCTTAAATGCCTCTGTAATCCATCTTCTCATTCCCACCAGTTCAGATCCACGTGATTTCTTGCTTAGTGTATTTTAGCAATCTTCCAAATGCTTGTTCTTCAATTCTCAGCCCTTGAGCTTTGTAATATTGTTGCTTGAATTCTAGAAAATAAGCTTAATCATCTCCTCTGCTTAATAACCTTTGGTGATTCCCTATTGCCTGTAAATTAAAGCCCAAATTTCTTAATATAATATGTGAGGCCTATACTAATATGTCTTCAGCTTAACCTTCTTGCCTCCTCTCCAGCAGCCTCCTTCCTCTACTCTGCGGTGGCAGCGCTGAATTTCTCAGTGGGCCCAGGCTGGCCCTGGCACGACATGTCTTTGTGCATTTGCTTGTGCCTTCTCCTTTGCCTTCTCTGACCTTCCCTATTAGTCTCTTTTTTGTTTTTAATTCTGCCCAGTTCCTGCCATTCTTTGCCATATAGCCTCATTCTCCCTTCATCTGTGAGGCCCTCCGTGACTACCCTCGCGTTCTTCTCAGTGTTCCACTGTCTTAGTGATCCTACTTATGCTAACCAGTTACCAGTTCCATGGCAGTCAAGCCCAGCTTATCTACCAGCTCCTTGGGGCTGGTTGTGTTTTGTTTGTCTTTTAAATGCACATATATGTGCATCTACATAAGTAAGTATGTGTGCTTTCTTCTCAAGGGGGGCCTGACAAGAGAAAGGAGGCTTTACACTCTGATATTAGACTGCCACTTTCAAGGAACTGACCAGGAAATTAAGAATTTGAGCTTTCTTGAAGCTTAAAATACAAAGCTTAAAGTGCAGATAGAAGAGGGATTTCCTGAAGTTTTCCTGGTGTGCCAGTGATTAGAAATTGGAAAAGAGAAAGGAGGAGGTGAGTTAGGGCTTGCCCTGCTCCAGTACAGGGTGTCTGATTTGAGTCTCCTGCTTGAACCAGGTTTTCCTGCCCTTGTCTGCTCTTCCTAAACTGTTTCAGGAATGCCGGCACCACTCAGCCTGGCACCACTCAGCCTGCCGCTGGCTTTGGCATTCTTAGCAACACTCTGGTCTTGCTGGCCACGACTGCTGTCCTGCTTGACCTGTTCTGGCCTTTTTTTGTTTCTCACGATTCTGCTCTGACAAATGCCATGATTCCTGGTATTTGACCCCAGCCTGATCCTATGACTGATTCTGCTATGCCCTTTGGTTTTCCCGGAAGGGGAACTTGTAGACTGTCTGGGAGCCTGATGCTACCCTGGGGCCAGACTGTGACAGCCAGGTGTGCTCAGGCCCCTCAGCTGCCTGAGGGGCCCTTCTCTGGATATGCAGCTAATTGGGGGTAGCTAGTGACTGCAGTTTTCTGTCAATTTGTCTTTATTTAAGTAAGATAAGGTATTTTAGGAGCCAGCAGTCCGTGCTAATGGCCAAGCAATAAGACTGTCAGAATGATTGTGAACTGCTTGAGAACAGGGATCCTGCCTTCCTCATGACCCTTCATCATGCATGTGTCCTAAGTAACTGTCGTCTGAGTAATAATTAGTGCGACTGCATCACAGCTTTATGTTTTGTTTTATTTTGTCTCAGATTGTTCCTCATGCTGACTGGGAGTTGAGGGAGTTACGGGGAGTGAAGGAGATGAGATTGAGAGACTTAACCATAGTAAAAAATGGTCTGGAGCTGTTTAAGCTTTTTCCACTTAATAGTTATGTGCTCTTTTACACTAGTGAGGTGTTGTTAAGGTTATTCTTTGTGAAAAGGTATAAGTTCTTTATTTCTCTAAAACTATAAAAATATGTGAAATGATCTATCTTAAGTTCTCTCCTTCCAAGACAGACTAGGATCCACTTTGACTTTATGTAAAAATCAAGGCTATTTTTTTTCTTTGAAGGCAGAAAGCTAGAGCATTTCTGGGTGGAATTGAAAGGAAATGTACTTATCAAATAGGATGAAATTTATTCCAGAGAGGAAGAGTTATCCAGTGGATATTATGTTCACTTTTATATGTATACATCTATGGGGTTGTTTGTGCTATAATTTCCTTCAAAGGCCACTCTCATATGAATGATCTTTGTAAGTTTCAAAATATTCTTGAGTTTGTGCCTGTAGCACAGTAGGTATTTAACTGATGTTTATTAACTTCATGCATATATATCTATATGTCTTCCCACATCTTACCTTTTAATTGCCTCTCCATGTTTCTGTTATCGAAAGTCTTATTAAGAAATATTACAACAGTGTCATTTCCTTGACTATGTTACAGACTGTGCTCAGTAAACTGAGCTTGCATTTTGATATGAAGTGTAAAATAGATACTAATATAAAGGGAGCTCTTGTGTAGGCACTTCATATGGTTTCAGACATTGTACTTGGGAGTCAGATGGACTTAGATTCAAATATTATTCCACTAAATAAAATTAGACATATCAAGCATAGCAGTGTGCGTGACGCAAGTAAACATTCCGGAAATTGTGGCTTCTGCTCCTACTATATCATTGTCAGTAGTGGTACATCTGGTAAATACTTTCGTTACCCTTACTCTTGTTCCAGCCTAAAAGTTTGCTCACTTTTTTGGACAGTGGGCCAGGGAATGTAAACTTTGTCTGGAGTCTTCAGAAAGGAAGACTTTCTTCCTATTCTCTCTCAATATTCCTCATATGAAAACAGCCTAGTTAAATAGGATTGACTCTAGACTACTTTTATGATTAACAGATTCTCTAGGACAATAGCATTTGCCAAAAGAATAACACTGTCAGTTATAAATGTATGTGGCAATAAGAAATTGTAAAGCTAATATTTAATACACTGACATGGAACAATTTATGTGGAACAATTTAAAACATTAGAAACATTGAAAATTAAAGTGTTTCATTTCTTTGGGAAAAAACTTAGGAGAGTAATCTAAATAGTGCTTGCCTTCGTATATTACGCTATGAAGCTAGCATCTTTTCTAAGACCTTAAAAAGTTGTCATATTCCTAACTTTACATAATTTTCCGGCATTTTAGCCATTGTGCTTAGTGTTCTGAAATGTTTTAATGCTGTTTTAGTGCATAGTATTCTTTCTGCTACCCTGTCACTTCCTCTAAACATATTCAGCCTTTTTGCCACAAACACTTTTCTCATTTATGTCAACACATGACTTTTCTCAAGTTCCTCTGGCATATCTAAAGTACCTGGAATAGCAATGGTTTCACCATTCCTATGGTTAGCTATTCTTCTATAACTCCACTTACATTTGATTCTGATTCAGTTTCATTTCCCGTTGGTCATTTCCATCTTTTGATTATCCATTTTTGTAAAATTGTCATATGGCAACACAAATAATGTTTTATTGTCCGCGCATGAGCTGACACGTGCACAAGTGCAGTGACCACTTTATCAAATTTTGTGAGAAGTCATCTGATTGGTTATGTGTTTTGTGAACTGAAAAGCAAGAAGTGAGATTTTTACTTTATGCAATTATAGTCAATATCATGTAACTGACATTTGAAATGTGAAATGACTGGTGCTACTTAATAAAGCAGTCATAACTGAAATCTGTGCATATTAGAATCTTACAGCAAGGACCTACATTGACAACCTGTCAGGCCAGATCATAAAAACTGGTCCACATCCAAATATTGCTTTCCCTTTGTTTCATTATTCCTTCAGATAGAAAGTAAAGAAAGGATATAAAATCAAAGACACATGGTAAGCAGATGGGCACACATCCCCTAATTTCCCTCTTGTTCCTCAAGAAGATATTTCTGAAGTTTGGTGTGGTTGCTGCATTTATCCTTTTAGAGGGATGCCTCCGAGAACTTGAAACGCAAAGTAAATTGCTCAAGTTTTTACAGCTAGTAAATGACCACACAGCACTAGATTTGTTCTTTTGATACTTGGTTCTTGCAGTTTTTTGGTTTTTTTGTTTGTTTGTTTTAACCACATATGTCTTCTCACCCCCTTCAGGCACATTCTGTTCCTCTTGTGTGACGGACTCTGAGAAAGGTCAAACACCAATAGGACTTTCATTTCTATTTCTCAGAGGATCAGAAACGATCTTCTTGTACCTCTGTAGTTGTGTGGAGAAAGGGAACTCTCAGCCAGAATGTGGCTGTCAGTTAACATTGCAAGCTGAAAAATCCTGTAAGGTTTCCTAGAATCTAGCACAATACGCTTCTGTTGTCAGTTGCATCTCCCTAACTGCTCTGTGGTGTTTTCTCTGGCTTAATGAAGCCTTTGGCCATCGTTGCTACTTTGAAAATCAAAGCATTTTGGTCTCTAATGGAATGTTTTTAAAAAATACTCCATTTTGAAATTTGCTCAGGAAAAGCAAGTATGGTAAATGATGTTAGAAATCCCTCAGGCTTGCCTTGACATTGATTCATTTAATGTTATGTATTCTGGAACTATCTGGAATCAGCGAAATATCTAGAATAAGAGAGTATCAAAACCCAAAGATAAACTCATATCCTCATTGTCTTCATAATTGTATAGCATCAGATATGCATTCCTAAGTGTTATTTCCCTATGATCCAGTAAATTACTCTTTGCCAAATTTAATATCAGATTCTAGGACAAGCTAAGCATTCCTACACCTCTGTCAAAAGTCTCATGTTTTTACGTTGTTTGTGAGAGTGAAGATGGATTTGATTTTTGCTTGGGTTCTTGGATGGAGCAGTATAGAACAACACACCTGTAGTAAAAACTACTGTGTGTATCATTTCTCTGTTGCTTTCCTTGGTGTCAGTGGAAAAAAAAAAAAAAATCAAATGTATGAAGCAGTTAGCTTAATAATATAGTGACTCATAAAGAGGCTTGTGTGCATTATATTGTGGTGTTGCTCTGCCTCAGTAGAAGGTAAGACAGTAACATTTATTCAGGAGATATTGATGAGGGTATACACCAGGAATTATTCAAGTGGGCTAGCAGTGGATAAAAGACAGTCACATGCCCTGCTTTCCTGGTTTCTTGGAGCTTATACTCTAATAGAGAGACAGAAAACAAATTCAATGGATTGATTAATTAATTGATCAGTTCCATGATTTTTACTCTGAGTTTCTGTTAGTTTTCCACCTGCACAGACCCCTTATTAGCATGGTGAAAGGTCTGGTCACTCAAAGTTTTATGAACTACTGAAGTATTAAAATGGAACTTTGGGGAATTGAGGGCAGTGACCTTTTAGCCAGCTTCATCAGTTGACTTCTGCTTGCTTGTCCCTGTCATGTATACTCTGTTGTTATCTCACAACTTTCTGAAGTAATGCAGAAATTATGGTTAGAGCTATCATTATGACTTCAGCATGGAACTATTTGTTAACTGCTTTTAAAAACGTAATTTTAAAAATTTATGTCCACAGGACAAATACAGTGTCTTAAAGTGCAGGCTAAAACCTAAAATAAGAAGCTGCTACTGTTTTGGGAAATGTTCCTTAGTAATAATAATTAGTCTTTTCTTATGGATGCCTCTAAGTTCCCAACATCATCCTTTGGTAACAGCTGACTTTATATCTAGAAACATTTTATTTTAATTCATTTGTTTTTTTGAAAGGAAAGTTGGAGACAGGAATGAAATTAAGTAGGTAGGAAGTGAGAGAGAAGGAATAAGCATCTTTATTTTATTTTTATTTAGTTGTTCACACTGGTTGCTTCCTCCCGGACCCAGGACTTGAACCAGGGATATGTGACTTGCCCCTTCAGAGGCGATTGACCTAACCACTGCTCCACCAGGGTGCGCCTCATTTGATTGTTTTTATCTGAAGATACCTTTATTATCAAAATTGCACCAAAAACTAATTTTATCTCAGTAAGCACATTTGACTGTCACTTGATATTTATGTTAAATAAATATGTTACACAGTTTTTCCATTTATCTGATTATGCCAGAGGAGTTGCATTCAAGAAGTCACATTTTTACTAAATGCACTGAAATATCTTTGTCCACTTTTTAAAATTCTCTTACAGAAAGCTCCATTTCTGTTGAATGCTGCATTTATAAACAAAAACGTTTTTCTTTAACAAAAAGGCAAAAGTGCTATCATTCATTTAGCCAAATACAGTAGTAAACTTTGTCTTTAAAGCAGGGAGGCTTGGTATTGTAGTTACTTTTGTTTTAGTTATACCTGTGGGTTTTGTTTTATTTTTTGAGGTTGCAGGACCTGTGCCCTTTCTGGGACTTCAGTTAATTGCAATGAATAGATCAATATTAAGCAATGTGTCTTTTAAGACCTTTTGTAACCATGAGATTTTATGAATCTGTATTTACCTCTACCCCTACTCTTTCCCTTATGACAAGAGCAAGCATCACTGGGGACAGGGTGTAGCCTGGAGAATAAATGGGGCTACATTTTAAGAGGAAGTTGAGGGGCACTGAGTGCAATTCATAGGACATAGTGATTGACTCTTAAGAGTTGGCACCTTCTGTTCTTTTATGGGGTGTATATGTGTGTGTGTGTGTGTGTGTGTGTGTGTGTGTGTGTGTGTGTGTGTGTGTGTGTGTTTAGTACTTAGTAAATTAGGGGAAAAAGAGGAAAAAAGGATAAACCCATAGGTAAAAGTAATTTTTAGAAGTCACTTCCCTGCCCCTCATGGAGAAGTGATTTGGTCAGCCACCTCAGCTGGTGCAGTCCACATACATCCCAAGGACTTAGGTGGGCAAGTGGGGTTTGTGTGGAACAACCATGATGAACAACTGAATAAAGCAAAGTGCTTTTTTCCTCCTCTCTTTCCCTGCCTGCCTGCTTCTGCTCACTTTCATTCCTGTCTGCATCTTTCCTTTAAAAAAAAAAGTCACCTTCTCAAGAACCTTCCTTCAGGTAGTCCCTGAATTCTTCAAGAAGGATCAGTAGTTGTCATCAAAAAAAAAAAAAAAAGATTAATAAAGGACTTTTTGAAATAATTTCTGTGGAATTTGTTGATAGATTAGAATGCAAGGCTTCCGTGTATTGGGTCCTAAGAAACCAGTTGCTAAGAGATGGAATTTTCCTTGGTCATCAGATAGAACTTAATCTAGACATTTTATGTCGCTTAGAACTGGGAGAGTCTTACTGATCTTCTTTCTGTCCCCTGCTCTAAATGTACTACAACTCATACTAGATGCTCAAAAATTGTTGTCTGAACTGAACTCATTACCCAGTCTTGAGAAAATAATGAAAACAGGATAATCTCAAAGATGAATATTAGATGTATCCTTTTTCAGTTACTCCAAAATGTTCCTATTCAAAAAAAAGTGAAAATATTTCTCTGTGTAGTATATTGGAACCACAAGCAATGACTTTGTATTTCAGAGTTGGAAGAAATGAGATTGATGTCCCACATAGTTGTAAAATGCCAAAAATAAGTAGAGCTGGAATGAATTAAAGCCCAGTGTTGAGAAAGGCCAATTAAAGCTTCCGATCAAGGATGGCTGTTACTGAAAGGGTCCATATAAGTATTTGAAACCACCCCTGCTGGAACTGCTAAGATTTCTGAATTTCAAATTGGCATTTTATGTTTGACAAGGTGACATTGTATAAGAAATGTATTGTAAAACACTGCTGTACGATAGGAAAATGATTGAATGTAAATATTTCAAGATGTGGACCACTGTTCAAATGTTATCATAAATCTTTGCCATTGTTTTAGGGGATAACTTCATGCATATATGAGCCGAATGGCTAAAGCTAGCTCTTGGAAGGGAAATCGTCTCATTTCTTTCTGCCTGCTACCACTTATCTGATTTGACCACAAAAGTATACTATTAAATCTTTGTCATCATTATCATATGATTATTATTACATGAATGGGAAAACATTTTTTAAGTTACTACCTCTGGCATTTTTGTTACTTTGTCCTGTTCATTAGTGAACTGAAGTGTCAGTATTAGATGAAGTTAGAATGGACAGTTTGTACTCTGAAACTTTGAAAAGGCAAGAAAAACACTTGAACTAAAGGGTGTTAACTATCCTTCTGTTCCTTGTAGGTTTGGAAGGTTCACAGTAGCTGCTCTTCAGTCCAAAGTAGAACAGTATGAACGTGAAACCAATCGCCTCAAGAAAGCCCTAGAACGAAGTGATAAGTATATAGAGGAACTGGAATCTCAAATTGCACAGCTAAAAAATTCAAGTGAAGAGAAAGAAGCTCTGAATTCCCTTTGCCAGAGAGCACTTTCTGCAGATGGCAAGGGGAGCACAGGCAGCGAGGAGGATCTGCCATCAAAGAGTCACGGTGATGGTGCCAGAAAGCAGCTTGGCTCATCCACCTCGAGTTCTCACCTGGCAAAGCCTTCTAGCAGTTCTGCCAGGCAGGACAGCACCACCAAAACAGAACCAAATTGTTCTAAGAACAAAGATGTATACCAAAAGCAGGTGGAAATAATGTTAGACGTGACAGATGCAAGTATGGAGACTTATTTGGAAAGAGAATGGAGTAATAAGCCAAGCGACTGTATACCCTACAAGGATGAAGAACTTTATGATCTTCCAGCTCCCTGTACTTCTTTGTCCCTTAGTTGCCTTCAGCTCAGTACTCCAGAAAATAGAGACTGTCCTATGGTCAAAGCAGGAGGCTCCAAAAAGCACTCAAACCATCTCAGAAAATTGGTGTTTGATGATTTTTGTGATTCTCCAAGTGTTTGTAATAAAGATTCTTCAGAAAATGATAGAAGTGAAAATGAAAAAAAATCAGAGTCTTTTGCTTCCCCAAAGACAGGGTTTTGGGATTGCTGTCCCACAAGCTATGCCCAAAGCTTGGATTTTGAAAGTTCCGAGGGGAACACCATAGCAAATTCTGTTGGGGAAATTTCTTCAAAACTCGGTGAGAAATCAGGCTCATGTTTATCCAAGAGGCTGAGTTCTATTCGCTCTTTTGAAATGAATCGGACAAGAACATCTAGCGAAGCATCTATGGATGCAGCTTACCTTGACAAAATCTCGGAGCTGGATTCAATGATGTCGGAATCAGACAATAGCAAGAGTCCTTGTAATAACGGTTTTAAGTCAGTGGACCTGGATGGGCTGTCAAAGTCATTGCCAGGCAGTGAATTTCTTGAGGAACCTGATAAGTTGGAAGAAAGAACTAAACCAAACCTTTCTAAAGGTTCTCTAGCTACTGATCAGTTAGAAAATGGGAATGAATGGAAACCTGCTTCTTTTTTTCTCCTCTCTCCATCTGACCAGGAAATGAGTGACGATTTTTCACTCCATCCCACTTCTAATCAGGGAACTAATGAACTAAAGCCCCCAAGCTGTTTGTTTCAGACTGAGTTTTCTCAGGGTATTTTGTTAAGCAGTTCACAACGGCTCTTTGAAGATCAAAGGTTTGGGTCATCTTTGTTTAAGATGTCTTCAGAGGTGCATGGTCTTCATAACCACCTTCAGTCTCCTTGGTCTACTTCCTTTGTGCCTGAAAAGAGAAATAAAAATGTGAATCAATCGACGAAAAGAAAAATCCAGAGCAGTCTTTCCAATGCCAGCCCATCAAAAGCAACTAAAAGTTGACTCATCGGAAAGGTGTCATCTATGTTACTGTCCTGATGGAAATGTTTCAAGAGTTACTTTTTTTCCCTCTCATAAATGTTCTATACAATTGTGAATTAGTTAAGTGTCAAGTCAGAATGGTGAATTAGCCTATACGCAGACCACTTGGTTTCATTTTGAAGGGTTCTTTTTCATTTTCCTTTGGGAATGAATCTTTTTGTCCAGAAAAGGCAGGGAGAGGTTTGTTTCGTTTTGTTTTTAATGAATACTGCATCTGTCTAGTTTGAGGTGTATTTGTTTTCTTGAATCTTGATTTAACTGCTTGATACAGTAACTGTTAATGAGCCCTCATTGTCTTCTGAACTTAAATCTCTTAACTTAGTGTTGTCTGCACAAGTATTCATAAAACACTCGAGTTTCCTTAGAGTTTTTTCTAGGGTGGAAATTATTTTCCCTCCTCCTCTTTATTAATGTTTCGATACAGCCTAACTTTTATAGGAGGCCATGATTGAAAAATAGCACTCAACCTTAGTCTAATTATTCATTTGTTTTTGGTTTTGTTTTGTATTGTTTTGTTTTTTAGTGTTTATGTATATGTTTGCATTTTTGACATTGTGTGTTGTCCAGTTTTTGTGAAAATATTCCATAGTATGAAAGAATACATTTCTTTGTGAAAGGTTTGTTTTGTCTGGTAGCCTTCATTTGTTCATCTTTCTGTGTCTGCTGTAAATCAGAAGTTGAGCCTACTTTGGAAAGAAGGCATGAAACAGTTGGGCTTGGAGGGACCCAGACTTGGTAGCGTCATTGTTATAGACATACAGGTGCAGAAACACGCACTGCCAAGTTCTTGATCCACTTACATCCCAGGGCAGCCTCTTTTTTTGTTTTGTGTGGGGGGAGTGATGAAGTTCTTGTTTGCATGTTACTATTCTTTATGGAAATTATATGCATGGTAGTAGCATTCTTGCTTGCACTGTTTTCCTTAGAAAAGAAGTTTTGATTGGCTAGTAGAGCATCTGCATCTAGGACAAAAACTTTTATTTTCATGAAGAGTGTTGGGAGGAAGTGAGACTAGGTGAGCTAAGCACAATTTTTAATTTTGGTTCTGAAAAAGAATATTCTGAACATGTTTGGTGTGCCTATCTAGGCCTCTAAAAATGTTTTGTATGCTAATGACTTGTTTATCTATGTGCACTGAACATTTTACTTTAATACTGTACTGTTTTACATTAATACTGCATGCTTTTCTATGTGAATTGAATAAAGGTTGTCATAAGCACTGTAATCCTTGATGTTGTCTCAGATATTGAATTCGTTTATAAAGGCCGATGAAACTGATCATTTTATTTAATCTCATAATACACGGGTTGTTGACAACGAAGGCCCATGGACCAAATCTGGCTTACAGCTGTTTTTGTGAAAGGCTTATGAGCGAAAAATGGTTTTTACATTTTCATGTTGTTTTTTAAAAATACAATATTTCATAACAAAAGTAATATGAAATTCAAAACTCAGTATTTCCAAATAAAGAATAATTGCAACACAGCTGTACTCATCTGCTCACGTATCACCTATGACTGCTTTGCCCTGTAGCAGCCAAGCTGAATAGTTGCGACATAGACCTTACGATCCACAAACCCTAAAATATGTGCTACTTGGGCTTTTACAGAAAAACTTGTTGACTTGTTATAATAGACTCTAAGGAATCAACGAAACCATAGCAGTATAACAAGTCACTCTTCCGATTTAGAAAATCATGCCCACCCCTTTTAGAAGTAATAAGAGCCAAAATAAAAAAGCCTAATTTTTGTTTTCTCATTTATTTTCCAGTAACTGTACATTACCTTTTCTTTCTGATATCTTAAAGCAAATGGATGCTTTCTGAGATATTAGCAACTTAAATGTCTTTGACAATGTAATTCTACATTAGAAGTTTTATTAAATATAGAAAGCTAAGTTTTTTTCTGAACTCAGTTACAGTAAATTTAGGGTAAGTCTCACTCTAATTCTAAAACTCATCTTTGCCAAGAATGTGTTCAGTTTTAATCCGAATATATCCTGACACTATGCCATGGAAACCTTGTCTGTAACTTGATTTATTAATACCTAATGATGACTATGTCTACTGGGCCAGAGTGTTTCCCAAGCTGTTTCAGAAACTATGCTCCCCCTCAAACATGGTTTCATATATTAATCTAATCAAACTGGTGTCATTCTTTAGTTAAAGGGAGTCTGTTAACCAAACAGTCTCATTTGTTCTCTTTTCCATAATTTAATCATGATATATGGTAGTCTCACAGCTTTAAAACTATACCTATTTACACATACTCAAGAAACTACCTTTTATTGCCACCAAGTACTTTGCTAAATTCTGTCTCATCTAATGCTCTTTTCAAACAGCCAAGAATTATTATCCTCAGATTCTAAGGAAGTGAGTTGACTGGTGATCACACCCCTGGAATGGGATAGCTGGGTCTGGGATTGCAAGGCTTGTACTCGTCCTATCCCTGTGCTTGGAAATCACATTTGTAAACCAAAGGATGAATTGGCTTGAAATTTTCAAAGATTCTTTTCAAAGTAGTGTTCTGGAAGTATTAGCATGTTTTCTTTTCAAGTAACATTTCATTCCTGCTATTTTCCTAGGTCTAACAACTACCAAGTAAAAAACTCATTGATGGTAGTGTTTGTGCCACTATTAAGTTCATCAAGTTCATGAAGAGTCACATATAGATAAATTAATTAACAGATTAATTCAGGGTCAAATAGCACTACCGTACGTTAGAAAAAGATCCACTAGCGATGAAGATGACATCAGTTCATATCTTCATTAAGTCATCTTTTGACTACTCAAATGCTATGGCTAAGGGAATGTGACCTGCTGCTAGATTTTTGGGGGTCATGACCTGTAGTTTCATCTTTTAGTATTCAAAACCTTCATCCCATCCAAAAGTGCAAAGCTTTTTGTTGTTTTAATGATTTAGACTAATACTGAAAATAGACAATTATTTTCTATCAGCTTCCTAAAATTGGATCTGTTTTGAAACTGGTGCTTTGCTCTTAAATTCTAAGATGTTTCAGGGACGTGTACATACACACATATGTATGTATGTGTATGTGTATATATACATATATGTCCATATAGACACACATATATACTTGATTAACTTTTAATTCTTCAGTGTAACACGTGCACTAGCTTTCCCCCCTCTCTTGTACCTGTGAATGGTACTTGTAGAGAACATCAAACAAATTAACAGCTTAATTTTATGAACTGTCCTATTAGAAAGTTTTCCCAAAGCCTCATAAGAAGTTCTTTTATTCCTATTTGTGGAACCCTTCCACACAATCTGCCTACCACTATGTAACCTGATTCCTTTAATAATACTTAGCAGAGAGAAAACCTTTTAAGCAATGATCTCAGAGTGCATAGAGAATATTTATTGTCTAATTCTCGGAATCCCACTCTAAGCGAGGGAGCATCTATTAAGATGCAGATTTCTTTTAAGAACCCATCTGCAGCTCAATCTAGGGCGATCATCAGTTATGTAACAGAGGCAGTGTTAAATACTCTGAAACGCTTCTTGAATGCTGTCTGCTGTTTCTAACAGGCAGTAGACCCTTTCAAAATAAATGTTCTTTGGATTAACCAAGTGTGTAGAAGTGTGCTCCTTGGGTGACATCATTTGGGAGTGTAAAGATCCAGTCTTAAGGACAAATGATTTAAGCATTTACTGAGACTTGATGTGGGGAGGGAGGACTTAGTTCTGGTCTATTTTAGTTCTTATAACGCTGGTGAGTAGAAAAGTGTCCGCATTGGGGATGGCTTGGAGCAGAAAGGAAACCAGTGGTTTCATGGAGATGCTATTACACCGGGTCTTTACGGAAAATGAGTTCAGTGCAGAAGAGGACGTCTCTTCTGCGTGTTTGCCATCCTATTCAGCCTAGACGCCAGTTGGCGAGACCTCTCCCAAAAAGAGTGCCGAAGGTACTTTTCCCTAACGTCGGAACTCCAGCCTGAGCTAGCAAGTTTGGCTTTGCTCCGCCTTCTCTCTGAAGGTCCCCGGAGACTTCTTCGGCTTGTCCTGGCCGCCTGGGCCGGTCGCCGGTCGCCTGATGGCGAGACACTGTACTCCCAGGGCGATGGAAGCCTCAGGAGGTGGCCGAGCTGACCCATCATCTATCCATTAAGCGGAGGCTTGGCGCTCCAGGGGCCGGAAGAGGCGACCCCGCCTCACTTTCGGGGTCATCTTTGTGCTGGGGGTGGGGAGGAGAGGTCTGTCCCCGGCTTTGCCTCTCAAATTCCAGAGAATCCCGCCTCCTCGGGTTCCCGCAGCCGGCTGCTCCCCACTGCCACCCACCACAGACCCGCTGTGCCCCTCGGACCCGAGTTACCCGCGCTCTCGAGGGCGCTGTCAGCTGGTCCCACCCTGGCATCATCCGGAGAAACGACAGGCTGGCTCTACGGTTTCCTTTCATTTTATTACCACTCGCGAAACCTGTCGATTAAGACGCGAAACCAACAAAGAGTTTTCTTTCCACCTTAACCTTGCACACAATCCTTTAACAAATTAATTAATCCTAATGAATTAACACTTCATTTATTTAAACGCGCTACAGTCCATGAATTAAATTTTCATGCAGTGATTAAAGGCTGTTAAAATATGCATGATTTCGTTAAAATTTTATAATAAATCAGGGCAATGTGTTACATGACAAGGCAACTATTTCCCAGTCCCTCGGAAGGGGCTTTGATTTGTGCGGGCGGCGGGGAGGAGGGGCGCCGGCGGCGGCGCGGGCGAGCTCGGGAGCCGAGCGGCAGGACCCGGCTCCGCTCCCCCGTGCGCGGGCTCGCGGCTTCGGGACCCTCCAGGGATCCCGCTCCTGCGGGCAGTGCTGGGCTGCGGAGGGCGACCGGCTCGCGCCTCCCGGTCCCCCGAGCCGGGCGGGAGCGGGAGTCCTCTGCTGTCCTTTTACGCCAGCGGAGCTCCCTCGAACCAGGGCTGCCTGAGTCCGAGACCCAGCGGCTGGCAGGCGGATACTCTGGGAAAGAAGGCGACAGAGCTGTCATCTGGTCGCAGGGGGTCACGGGGCGGGCAGTCTGTTGTAGTTTGGATCATTTACTATTTTCAACCCAGGGACTTAGAAGCGCGCTCTTCTAGCTTTGCCGGGAACGGGGTGGGGGGCATCTCTGCTCCTCAAGGAACCCTGGGGCCCGCGGTCACGCTCAGTGGAGCAACATCGTTCTTCTAGCGAAACTGGCCCTGGTGACTAGTGGACGCGAGGCCCTCTCCTGTTAGGGACAGGAGTTCTAATTGTCCTTCAACACCCATAGGGCTTTCACAAGGCAGGTGAGTTTTGTCCACAGAGAGATGAGGATGGAGATGAGGATGTTACATACGTGCGTACGTAACACCAAGAGTGGTCGTGACTGGCAGTAACTTTACTGGGACGCACTATTTGGGTGGCAAGGGCATCAGCGACACCTCGGGGTGGGGTGGGAGACATCCAGGAAGATGTCCCCCCAATGGAAGTTACATTTGAATTAGAAAACAGCGGGCGTTCCAGCGGGTTACTCAAGGGGTCCCTTCCCCTCCTCGGGTGCCAGCTGGAGCCCAGTCCCAATGCCAGGCTGAGTCCTCTTACAGGAGGGAACCCCACGGGCCTGCACAGCTCTCGTCCTAGGGCCTAGGGGCGGAGGGAAGTGGGCAGCCGCCGCGCGGTGCCTCCAGGAAATCTCCTTGGCCCACCAGCTGGAGTGAGGCTTGGGACTCTCCTGGGGGCTGGGCCCGAGGGACGCGGAGGTCAGAGTCGCTGCGACCTCAGAGCTGCGTGCGCGGAGGGCCCAGAGCTGTAGGCAGGGTTAGGCAGGAGCCCCGTCCCCTGCAGCAGGAGAGACGGAACCGGGATGCAAGACCAGGCGCGCTGGAGAGACGAGATCAAAGCTGCCCGGTCTTGGCCCAGGGATGGCGGTGGGCTGCAGCAGCACTAGTCCCGCACGATCCCAGCTGGGTCCCACCCTCTCGACCCAGTGCGTTCCAGCTGGAGAAGGGAGCCGAGACCTACCAGGCGCACTGCTCTAGGGAGAACCGAGCCCCCACCCGGCAGACACCGCCCCCTCCCCGCAACCCGGCCTGCTCTTCCCTCACCCGCGGCTCCAAACCACTAAAACCAGCCCCCGCGGCCTCTAAAAGCCGGCGGATCCCGACTAGGGGCTTTACGGTGCGCTCCGGGCACAGGCACGCCTCGACCTAAGTCTGGTTTCAAATAGGGTAACTACCTGCGGAAAACGTGGCGCGGAGTCTGAGAGGAGCTGAGTCCCAGCTGGGCCACCAGAATACGTAGTGGTGGGGGCTGAAGGTGGAGCCGCCCTCCCCGTTCGGGCCAAAGTCGGGCCCTGTCCCCTCTCCCCGCACCCTACCCGCAACCCCGAGTTTACACCACGCCCAGGCACTTAAGTGAGTATTCATTCCCCAGGGCCAAACCCCTGCTCCTAAATCCGGAAGAATAACTCGGGTTCAACCCCTAGATGTGGGTGGGTGGGTGGGGGCGAGACGTGCAGGCAGAGATTGCAGAGACGACGAGAACTTTCCTGGCAGCCCCGCTCCCGCCGAGCGGTGGACGCGGGGGTCGGGTCAAAGGTGACGGAGGTTCACCTCCCACTGCGACTGCCGGTGCCCTTCGCGTCTCTCAGGGGTCCTCACTCCAGCCAGCGAATTTCTGCTCCCTGAGCTCAGGAAATAGACGTAGTCTCAGGAACTGTGAAGTGGGTCTGCCAAAGGAGGAGGGGAAATTAATTAATGAGGGAAAGAATTGTGTCTCTGATCCAGATGATAGACTCCTTGTCCCTGGGGGCGGAAATTCCTTGGAAATCAATAACTCTGCATTCATTATCCCCCTCTTGATAAAATGCAAAGCTCTGAGATGGGGGCGAGGTGGGAGATCTGTGTTGGTCTTCAAACAAGGAGGGAGGGAGGAAGGAAGAGGGAGTGTGTGTGTGTGTGTGTGTGTGTGTGTGTGTGGGGAGAGAGAGAGAGAGAGAGAGAGAGAGAGAGAGAGAGAGGCTGGCATACCCAGGAATCTTTGCCAAAGCTCAGACACCGTGTGGGCATCATTGTCACAGTCAGGGGCCAACTAGTTTACTGCACTTGCCAAGTGGGGAAAACAAAGCAGTGACATATTGGGCTGAGTCGTTGACCACATCCCATTTTTTCTCTGGCCTTGGAGTAAGTGGGGAAAAGTTTGATATGGTCCAGGAGCTGCCAGCCTTGCCCCACTCTGGAGCCTGGGGCTGAGGCCCCACAGGGCTGTGTTCAGGATGACCCCAAGATCAGCCCCACCCCACCCAATATTTCTGTACTACTTCCTCTCAGGCACATGCCACACCTGGACCACAAATCTCTTCACCTCCAACTGCCCTGCTCTCATAGACCTACCACTCCTGAGGGAGCAACTACCCATATTCCATACTTCATTTTCTCTCCTGTGTGTGGTACTGGTGCTAAGCAGCATTGAGGAAGGAAGGGGAGAAAGTAAGGAAATGAGGGAGCCATTTAAGAATTGGTCTCTAGAAAAAAAAAAAAAAAAATAGAAAAAAGGATTTGTAGCTCTGTCGGGGGACAGCACTCCCCTCACCCTCAGACCCAGTTCCTACCTCACTTTAAGAGAGGAAGGGTCTTCCTTTAGTGACTTTCCTGCTCCCTCCCCCAACCTTAGACCTGCCCATAAGTAGGACTCTGGCCTTGCCTCCTGACACTCCCCACCTTGCTTCCTTTCCTTCCTGCACACCTGTGCTGTCTTGTGGAGCACTTTCACTCCATGGGAAATACACTGTTAAGACCATGGTGGCACAGATGTGCCCTCAGTGCACTTCTGGTCCACAGCCCTCAGAGTTCAAGCCCAAGTAAGTGCTGGATTTTTTTTTTTTTTTTTTTTGGGGGGGGAGTCTGACCCAACCGCAAAGTGCTAGGGAATATGAAGGTTTAAAGAGGGATGAACTAGGAGGGGAGTGAACATTGACCTCCCACTTCAGGCCAGGTGGGCCTCTCCCCTGGTGCCCTCCCAGCCACAGCAGTGAGGAATCAATCCAGGTGAGCCTGGGATAATCAGGGTGTCGCTTAGTCCTCTAGGTTAGGTCCACCTGTGCCCAAACCTGTGCGATGTGCATTTTGGTTTCCTCTGCACTCTTCAGGGTCCTTATAGGCCAATGTTTGCGGGGAAGGTGGGCAGGATCCTTGCTCTGGCTCTCTGTGGGGGAGCTCCCTCCTCCCGCCCCGCCCCCACCCCACCGCAGGAGAGCGCTGGGAACCGCCACCGCGGGAGTCCGGAAGGATTAGTTCAAGCTTGGACGCAGGTGGACTGACTGCCACAGGGCTCACTCGCTCCCCCCAGCGACGTCCCACTCACCCTCCATTCCCGGAAGAGACAAAGTTGCACTGAGCACTCTCAGGGGACTGAGAAATGGATGGAAACTCAGCTCCCTCTCGCACCTGCAAGTGAACATCTTTCTTCCATCTCAGGCTGCTAAGGTGGGGATGGGGGGCGGGGGTGGGGGGAGGTAATAGAAAAGAAGAAAAAAGGCTTGGTGACGCCTGTGGGCTCCTTTTGGAATTTGAGTAGGGAGTATGGAATTTGAGTATGCTAAATACGCAGGCTTTTTATTCAAAGAAAAGATAAAATGCATGAGAATGCAAATTTAAGTTTATTAGAATGAGATCTGTTCTTTGGTGGACTACAGACCTCCTTGGTGTGGGAGAGACCAGAAAGATTATTTAACTGATCTCTGCCTCGCAGAAGGAGCCCCTTGCCGCTCTCCAGTTCTTTCGCTACAGATGTGATAACATCTGGGCTGTTATTATCACCCCGGGCTAGCGCTGCCTCCCAGGGGACTCGGGCGCCTGAACTGTGGTTCCCCTGGGAGACCCTTGATCTGCCTGCCACACTAGGGCTATATAGCAAGTCTGGTAATTGATTTATTCTCCATCGGATTTGATTTCACAATTAAAAAAAAAAAAAACAACCAAGTAAACAAAGACCAGAGCAGAACTTGGGCCCCGTTCATTCAGATTGGTTTGGATTCATATTTTAATCAGTCTTTCCTATCAACATGCTTGATCCTGACTTCTATTGAAACACACACAGAGAGAGAGAGAGAGAGAGAGAGAGAGAGAGAGAGAGAGAGGAGGCAAAGAGGCAAAGAAGCCACAAAACGATGGAAAGGGAAAAGTGCTCTGTTCAACATCTTACTGCCTTTTCTCTGAAGCGGTTTTTTTTCTGGAGTTTCCAGCATAAAGTACTGCGTGTGTGTGTGTGTGTGTGTGTGTGCACGCGCGCGCGCAGAGGAAAGGAAAGGACCCTACACCCTGTTAAGTATTTTTTCCTTTTGATTACTGGAAGCCTCAGATCACCCGGAGCTCGTTTGAAATGTGGGTTTGTACACGGTTATAGGAGACAAACAATAAGAAAATGCACAGTTTCATTTCAACAGCCGATCCTCAGTAGAAAGCACACGCTCCTTGTGGCTCCTAAGTGGCTGTCACTGTCTGTGCCTGACACAGTTATATTCACAACAACAACAACAAAGTATGCGGAGGAAATTAAATTATATGGAAATCAATAGCGTCTGACTGCTTCAAACCAATGTCTGTCACCGCGTTTATTCTCCAGGAACCTATTTATAAACCTTGAAAGAAAGGGGTTCCTGCTGCAAAAGACAACATCTTGAGCATCTCTGTGTTGTTATTTATCCTGTATACAGAGGAATGTGCGGGCATAATTTAACATACAAATGCCTGGCTGTATACATTATATAACAGCTTGTTAGACATCCCGGAGAAGAGGTGTGCCTAAGTAATGCGCATATATTCTGGGCTTACTGGGGAGGGCTGGGAGGGGGGAAACCTCTGAGGGGCTTGCGTACATCTTGTCTTTCTCCCCCTAAAAGGTGCCTACACTCAGACAATAGCTGGCTCTTTTGATCTTTCCAGTTCTGCGGTGGGAAAGGTGAGACGTGCAGTGCGCATGCCCCGGCAGCTACAGGTGCATCACCTGCGCTGTCCTTGTTGGTGGTCACTATAAGAGCGGCTCCCACGCACTGGTTGCAGCCTGGCGAGCGAGCGCGCGCGCGCAGACGCAAGGCGCCTCCAGGAGAGGGAGAGCGCGCGTCGGCCAGACGGAGACAGCTGATGCCTGTCAACGCAGTGGGGCCGCGAGCTCTCGCGAGAGCTCCCCGGACCGGCCGCGAGAAGTGGGGCTCAGGTGTAAGAGGAGTGCATCCCGTCGGCGCGCCGGGCTAGAGCTCTCGGAGAAGTGGGATCGTGAGGCCGGTGCGCGGCGCTCTGCGCGGTCAAAGGGAGCGCCGGGCGGCCGCAGGAGCCGCTGCAGCCCCCAGCACGGCCGCCGCCTCCAAGCTGCCGGCCGCCGCGACTGCTGCCTCCGAAGAGAGGCCGGGGGAGCCGGCGTGCGCACTTTCCCGCGGACTTTCCGAGTGTTTGTGGATTTACATGCCAAGCTGTCAAGATGATGTCCATGAACAGCAAGCAGCCTCACTTTGCCATGCATCCCACCCTCCCTGAGCACAAGTACCCGTCGCTGCACTCCAGCTCCGAGGCCATCCGGCGGGCCTGCCTGCCCACGCCGCCGGTAAGCGCCCCACGCCCGCGGCCCCGGCCCGTGCGCTCGCCCCCTGTCCGTCTCCGCGATGCTGCATGTCGGGTGCTGATGTGTGCACAGGTCCTGGTGCGGGGATTTGCGGGCAGGGATTTTTAGAAGAAGCCTGCTGCGAGGCACGTTTTATACAGTGGCGCTTAGTGTCTTGTTCCTGTCGCCTCTGCCGCTGTCTGGGTGTCGGGCGCCTGCGATCAGAGTGGGGAGCGCTGGGGCCAGGACTCTCGACTTCCCTCACTTTCTCTGTTAATTTCGAGCCTCGGAAAGGCGGTCTCCGAGCGTGTTCGGGTTCCGGACACGGGTCCCCAGATGCGAGTTACATCTCCATTTCTTCTTCTTTCCCCCCTCCTTTTTCGTCTTGCACGCCCGCTCCCTGAATGTGTCCCTGTGTTCCCCTCTCCCCTGCATCTGCCCCTCCCTACACTTCCGACCCGTCTCGTCTGTCCCCCCCGATCTCGACCCAAATGTGCCCCCTATTCCGTCCCTCCGGGTCTCCACTCTCCCCACCCCCGTCGTTGTTGTTTTGGTTGCTTTGTGTTTGCCCTTTGCTCTTTATGCTTTCCGGCTTGTGTGTGGTTTTGTTTTGTTTTGTGTTTTGCTTTTCTGGTTTTGTGGTTTTTTTGGTTTGGTTTGTGTCGCCTGCAGCTGCAGAGCAACCTCTTCGCCAGCCTAGACGAAACGCTGCTGGCGCGGGCCGAAGCGCTGGCGGCCGTGGACATCGCCGTGTCCCAGGGCAAGAGCCACCCGTTCAAGCCGGACGCCACATATCACACGATGAACAGCGTGCCGTGCACGTCCACGTCCACCGTGCCGCTGGCGCACCACCACCACCACCACCATCACCACCAGGCGCTCGAGCCCGGCGACCTGCTGGACCACATCTCGTCGCCCTCGCTCGCGCTCATGGCCGGCGCGGGCGGCGCGGGCACGGCAGGCGGCGGCGGCGGCGCCCACGACGGCCCGGGGGGCGGCGGCCCGGGGGGCGGCGGCGGCCCAGGCGGCGGTGGCCCCGGGGGCGGTGGTGGCGGCGGCGGCCCGGGGGGCGGCGGCGGCGGCCCGGGCGGCGGGCTGCTGGGCGGCTCGGCGCATCCGCATCCGCACATGCACGGCTTGGGCCACCTGTCACACCCGGCGGCGGCGGCTGCTATGAACATGCCGTCGGGGCTGCCGCATCCCGGGCTGGTGGCGGCGGCGGCGCACCACGGCGCGGCGGCGGCGGCGGCGGCGGCGGCGGCCGGGCAGGTGGCGGCGGCGTCGGCTGCGGCGGCCGTGGTGGGCGCCGCGGGCCTGGCGTCCATCTGCGACTCAGACACGGACCCGCGCGAGCTCGAGGCGTTCGCCGAGCGCTTCAAGCAGCGGCGCATCAAGCTGGGCGTGACGCAGGCCGACGTGGGCTCGGCGCTGGCCAACCTCAAGATCCCGGGCGTGGGCTCCCTCAGCCAGAGCACCATCTGCAGGTTCGAGTCGCTCACGCTCTCGCACAACAACATGATTGCGCTCAAGCCCATCCTGCAGGCGTGGCTCGAGGAGGCCGAGGGCGCGCAGCGGGAGAAAATGAACAAGCCCGAGCTCTTCAACGGCGGGGAGAAGAAGCGCAAGCGGACTTCCATCGCGGCGCCGGAGAAGCGCTCCCTCGAGGCCTACTTCGCCGTACAGCCCCGGCCCTCGTCCGAGAAGATCGCCGCCATCGCAGAGAAATTGGACCTCAAAAAGAACGTGGTGCGGGTGTGGTTTTGCAACCAGAGACAGAAGCAGAAGCGGATGAAATTCTCTGCCACTTACTGAGGGGGTGGGAGGTGCGGGGCGGGGCAGAATGGGAGCTGAAGGGGCATTGTGGGGGCTTTTCCCGGGTTCTAGGTTTGGCGTGCCCATTTTCCTGCTTGCATTTGGGGAGCCCGCTCCTCGAGGGGAGCGCCCAACGCCCCCCCCCCCCCCACCGTCCTCTCTCTCTTCTCCCAGCCCCTGCCCTCCTCTGGCCACTGGGACTGGAGTGCTGGGTGTGGACGCTGGAGAGGAAGGCCCCGGAGGAGGGGTGTGTGGGGTGAGCTGGGAGTGGGGTGAAGGAAAGCCTAGACTGGAGCAGAGGTTTTGAGGAGCAGGATGGTTCTGGGGACTAGGGTGGGGGGAGATGCGGGAAGGGTATGGGAATGGACTGTTTTTGACCAGAGACACTTATTCAATCTCCTGGGGACCAAGGAACTATGTACAAAAACAAACCTACCAACCACCAAAAAACAAAAAAACAAACTAGACAAATAAAGACAAACTGAAACAAAACAGAAATAAAGCAAGAAAAAAAAATGCTTTAGAAATTTAACAACGGGGAGCCTATTCTGCAGCTTCATTCCCCCCCTAAGAAAAAGCACCACCATTATTACCACTGCCCCGACCTTACATCCAGGAGCTGCGTCAAAAATATGAAAACCAAATGAACCCAAAGGTAAAATTATGAATAGTGAAGCTAGTTGTTTTGTTTAATTTTCCCGTCAACGTCTCACCTCCAATACCCCTCACCCCCATGTCTTCTTTGACTTATTTTCTCCTCCTAATGAGACTTGTCGCCTGCTTATTGCCAGAAAGCGAGTTGGGGGCACAGGCAAAGGGGCAAAGGGTGACTTTTAGCCTGGATGGGCTCCAGGTTTTCCTGGGAACCGGCCAATAGTCCTGTGACCTGGTCCTGTTTTTGTGGTGGTGTTTAAGAAGAGAAAGGCACAGTCTCTGAGCTGACTAAAAGCTAGAATTTAGGGGCTCCACAATAAATGTCTTATTCTAGGAAAATTTAGAAGTTTTAACAAGGTTTTTCTCTTCATTTTTTGTTCTTATCAAAGATACAGAAAACACACCATTTCAAAATAAGCGTCCTCACTCAGAACTTGCTTGTCCATTCATTTATTTTTTTGAAAGTAGTTTATTTTAAACTACAAAATACTGTCCCTCTTTATTCAAATCGATTGATGGGGGGGTGGAAGATACCCGAAGAAAGACTCTGTCCCTGTTTATTTTTGTTTTTTATTTTTCCTCTGCAGAACCAGACCCATCTTGCTCTTCTAGGTCCCCTTTCCTTTTCTCTTGGAGAACATGAAATCCCTGAAATGTTGAGAAGTTTCTGCTTTCAGTTGGAGCAGGACTTGGCTGTGAGAAAAATCAACTAAATTCCAGATAAGAGGAAGACAGGTTTCAAATGTTCCATTTGTTTCTAAAGGGTCTGCATGTTGTGGGGAAAGCAGAACAACTGTGTTTCATTATTATTATTCAAAAGTAATTTATTGCTGGGGATAATTGTTGGGTAGCGAGAACTTTAATTTGCACTATCAGTCTCCCAAATAGAACATCATGTATAGTATTTCATAGTAGTAATCAAAGTAATGAACTGCTGATGGATTTTAAAAACTGAGAAAGACGGTTGAAGGTGGTTAAGTAAAATGCCTGCTTTGTGCACAAGATACTCTTTTGATCTCATGTGGAGATGACTTATTACCGTCCTTTAATAATAACTAAAAATTTGACAACAAATGAGAAAAGAAAAATCCTGCCATTTAACAAGACTGAAATCATGCATGATCTGAAAAGTGCAGAAAGAAACAATTAGGTCTCACTCTGGTTAGGCATTATTTATTTACTTATGTTGTATATCATTGTTTGCAGCGCAAACATTCTATGCATTTGAAACTGAGCACTAAACTGGGCTAGCTTTCTGATAGACCGTTTTGTGGATAGTGTGATTTCACAGTCTACTGCCTGTTTTCACCGAAAACACAACATTCTTGTCATATTCTTATATTTAGAGGAAAAGGGAAAAAGGAAGATTATTGTAAATATTTTCTTTAATGCACACACTCACACAGTGGTTTCAACTGCCAGTGTTAATCCTGAAATGTCTCATGGATTGATCTACCTGTCCATGTATGTCTGCTGAGCTTTCTCCTTGGTTATGTCCTTACTCTATTACTCCCCCCCCCCCCCCCAAGCAGAACCATTTCTGTGCGCCAAAATACAACAGGGGGATGTGTCCCGGTACACGTACAAATAAAACATAACTGAAAGAAGAGCAGTTTTATGATTTGGGTGCATTTTTGTGTTTTTACTGGGCCAAGTCCTGGTAGAGCCGTTTTATTTAGCAAATGAGACTCAAGCCAACCAAAAATACAGGGAAGGGGGAGGAGGTTGAAAAAGGGGTGAAAAAAGGGGAAAGGTTGAGAATGATGTATTTTTCTGCTGAATCAGAATTCACTTTCAGATAACTCATGTGAAAAGTGGTGCTCTGAATAAAATGAATTCTATATTAGTTGCCTGTGTTGATCAAAGTTTGTTTTTAACTGCAGAAACTCTTAAAGCACAGCCCTCACAGAGTAGTGAAAGGTAAAAAGAACCAGGCATCCCCCAAATATTTAAATTGCGGTTCAGGGACAGAGGCAATGGAGGTTTACACGTGTTGTTCTAGCTAAAAGCATTTCTAAATAGTGTGTCACTAAACGACTTCTCTTTGAAGGTTAGTAAGTAAAAAATCATCCACTGATCTGTCTAGTCACCATGTGAAATGCCTCTGTCCATTTGGAACATTTAGAGTGCCACCTACTTACTGCTCCAGAAGGATCAGAGATTCTCCATTGGTGACCTGAGATGAGCTCAAGATGCCAAATGTACAAAGTTTGTTAATAGCTGGGATTCTATCTTCTGAAGTCATCCTATTTTAGCCAAATCTTTTTAATTTCACCGGCAAATCTGTGAAACAAAACACTTGATGTTCAAAAAGAATAGTACATTTAAAAAGCTGTAATTTTAAAGTTGTTAATGTTTAAAAAAAAAGCACTAGAGGTATTTTTAAAAATAGATCTCTTCCATCAAAATTGATTTGTTTCTGTTATTGACTTGAAATGTCATCAAAGTTTTTAATAAAATGCATTTGTAAAAAAGTCACATTATTTTATAGAAAAGTATGACCGGATTGCATTGTTGGAGAACCAGGAATGAACAAATGAAAAGATTTACAGAGACTGTTTTTCTTTTAAATCTACTCCAAACAAATGTTGCAGGCAAATACATTTGTATTATATAATGATGACCAATGTATGTAATAAGAACTCAAGCATTTGTTTTGTATTAAGTAAAATCCTTACCAAATAAAAAGACAATACTATGTTAATAAAATATCATGAAAACACATGCTTTGCAGAGTTTCCTATTTCATGTAGTAGGAAACTGTGCAAAACAAAAAAATGCTTTGCTACCGGTTTATCCCAGAAGGAAGAATAAGACTATTCTAAGATACCTCGAACTCTGAATCCGTGGTAGACAGATAAATGTCCTACTGAAGAGAATGCAAAAGCTTCACTCAGCAGCTGCTGTCCTTGCAAAGTTTTTTGGTAGAATGGGGAGGAACTTCACTCTAAGTGGATCTGATACCAGTCAATGGGTGGAAATAGTAAATGGTGCAGCTCTAGTTCATTTTTTTTCTTCCAAAAATCTCAAAATACCTTTGTGAGAGTAGGAAAATTATGCTCCGTTTGTATTTCAGTTTCTCAGGTAATCGAAACGGGGCTGGAATAGGCAAGGTGAAAGAAAAATATGCATCAAATGCACCTGCCACTTTTGTACCATCCATTCCTTTAAAATTTCCTGCCCCCCCCCCGCCCCCTTGCTTGGAGTCCTGCTTCTGTAGATCTAAAAAATGATGTCCTTAAGATACATCAACTGACTTCGAAATAGATTTTTGTTTAATGTGTGTTCTGAAACTGCTTTCAACTTCGATTACACTCTCATAAACAAACCTTAGGCACCCACTGCCATGACTGTATTGATTTTTACTTCCTGGTGATAGTAAGACTACTTGGGTCCCTTTCCTACAAGTGGTGTCACTGAGACAGGACTGGGGACCTTAGCTCTAGAACTCACCTGTCAGCCACCGCCCTTGACCCTTACCCGGTATCTCCTGCCCACCTGTAAGAAGCATGCCGTCTTCATCTTTCACAGGAACGGGCTTTCCTAGTCTAGTCTGTGCAGTCAGAATCATGGCTTCTGACCCTGACCTTCCCCACCCCATTGGAAGGTATTGGTGGCCAGCAAAATGAGAAAGATGATGACCACAATTATTATCAGCTCCGGTTCTCCTTATCGGTGCTAATGCCACTGCAATCTTAGACCAAGAATGACAGCCACCCAGTCCTGGCGGGCGATTTCAAAGGAGACCGCAAGCTTAATTGATTTTTTTTAAATATCACCCGAATTTTAATTCTCACGGGGGGGGGGGAGATATCGCTCTTCCACCTGCGAGATCAGCCTTGTCGCAATAATTACGTTATTCCTTCGCTCCTCCGCGGCTGGTGGCGCGCGGCCCGCTCGCTCCTCCCCAGGGCGGCCGGGGCCCGTTCGGGAGCGAGCGGCGGGAGCGCGCTGCCCAGCTCCGGTTGGCTTGTCCTTTGAATAATTCCTATTCTGAGTTCTGGGAATTAATAAAATAAATGGTAACAAGCTCAGGAAAAACTTTGTTAATTGCGGTCTACTCAGCGTAGTAGGAGGTGGGCGACCTTCCGTCTCCCCCGCCCCCAAGTCTGGATGATCAGCCCCGCGGGGCGCCGGTCCGGAAGGGCCCAGAACTTGAGCAGCCCGGGGCTGTTCGGACCCCGCGCGTCTTTTCCGAGCGGGCCTCCGGGTTGCTCCCTCCCTCCAGCCGCCGCCCGCAGCTCGGGGGACCCGCGGGCGGGACTTCGCGGCGGCTGGTTTGGCGGGAGACGGAAAACGACCGACTGAGCTGATAGGGTCAGAATTTGCAGCCAGGAGGGGACCCGCCCTCCCCGGCCAGTACTAGGTGCTGGTTCTCCCACTGAAACACCTGCCCGGCCCCGTCCGCGCGGGGAGGCTCGGCGTCCCGGGTAGGAGAATCGCGGCCGAGAGACGGGGTGCCCTGGGTCTGCACCCCTCCACCGCCTGCCCGGAGACTAGCAGCCGGCAGCTTCCAGCGGCCCGAGCTCACAGCTCCCTCTCGGATGGCGGGTACACACGCCGGACTGTAGGCCCTGGAGCGAATGGTCAGGCGTTGGAGGACCGGAGCGGGTCAGTGGCCAGGGTCCAGGCGTCAGGTGCGCGTGCGCACCGGCGGCCGGCGGGGTGCGGACTGCGGGGACCCGGGGCGGACGGGCGCGCACGGAGCGCGCGGGGAACGCGCCAAGCCCGCACATGCGCATTGCGAGCGCCGAGTTCCCTCGGCGGCGACCTGGAGATCCCTGTCTGGCAGTGAGGCGCTCCGGGAGGTCCAGTTCCCGGGATCGGCGCCTTTGAGGACGTCCGGAGAGAAAAAGGAATGGTCAGGATCTTAGTGAGGTTACAAATAACTCCCCTACCCTTAGTTTGCCTAAGTCAAGAGCTGCCTTAAACACCACGCAACTTCAAAACCGATTTACTTTTCTTTGTTATTTTAAAAGACTTGGAAGCAATAGATCTTGACTTTCGTTTTTAACACCCAGACGCTGCCACGGATTTGAATATTTTAGGCAGAGATATACCTGGGGTTGGCCGCCCGCCGGGCTTTAGTTCCGGGTAGTTTAGGGGAATCCTGGACCGCAAAACTGAGGTTGAAAAATCTGGGGTCCAAGAGAAGTTGAACAGGCACACGTAGTGGGACCACCGTCGTGCTGCTCCAGCGCAGGCTTGAGCCCTAGCCAACCCCGAGCCCGCCTGCCCCGGAGGTCACTTCCAATCTTTCAGATTTAGAAAGAGAGGTAGGAACTGGGGCGCGGAAATAGAAGTGACTAGAAGCGGGGTGGGGCTGGGTGGTGGAGAAGGAGAGACTCCTGGCATTGGTTAGGTAAAACAAATTACGAACCAAAAGTTTGCTAACTGTCGCCAGACTTCAGCGTGGCATAACGTATACAAACTTTTGAAGGTATGGATTAGAATAAAACAAAGTGTTGACAATTTCCAACCGTGGAAATTCACTCACATCAATATCTTTCCCCCCACTCCTCTCCCGCCAAGTGTTGACAATAAACATTTAATGAAGACAGGGACCTGGCTGTCTCCAGTCAGTGTCAGAATACTTTAAGCAGACCATTAGCACGGCTTCTTCCACTTCAAACATCGCGCTTTACACCCTAACATTAAAAAAACAAAACAAAAACAAAGTATGAGACAAATAATACGTTTATGCGGCTATCTTAAGTGGTCTGCAGTAGCTCTAATACTCCCTGTACTCACTAACAGAAACTAACTCACTGTAGATTATTCGCGCTTAAAAATGTTAAATACAGTTAATGCAATATTAATCGCCCTTTGGTGATATAAAATGCAATATTTTCAGGCAGCTATCGAGCTTTTCTAGAGGAAGAGCTGATGAAAAGAGTCACAGCTGAATAGTGGAGAGAAAAAGCCCGGTATTTATTGCTTTTGTTTGGCTTTTGGCTACAGAGACAGAAACCTTCTAATGGGGTAAGGACATTTATTTTATCTGCAATCTATTGCTGCGAGAGCAGGGGCGGCAGATGGGGCTGGTGCGATGTTCACAGTGTAATTTAGAGCAAATCCTAATAACTAATAATGATTTATGTTAATTTTGATCACTTATGTGACTTTATGAAAGCGTTGTGATGAAAGAAAGAGAAAAGGAAGCAGGATGTGTTAAGAAGCTCTGAGGCTCAGATTGAAGCTTAACTATCCTGCTTAAAATGTTTTTTATGAGTTAGCAGTGGAAACAAGCATAAAAAAAAAGCAGGTAGGATCCATTTAACTCTAGGTAGAGGGATCTCCCTAGGGCTTGCATTTCTTCTGAAATTGTACCTAAATAAGACGGGTGTGACACCTTTGAGCGGGAAACTCTTTCATCCCAGTTTTAAAGAAAACAGATATTGTTTCATGTGCTTACATTCAACTAAGGGTTGTGTGTGTGTGTGTGTGTGTGTGTACACGTATGTATGTTTAGGGGAACTAAGCGTGTGCGAGCTGGGAGCGCGCGCCCGGGTCTTCGCTCTAAAGTGTAATCTGAGCCGAAATTTGAAACCATCCTTAGCGCCTATGAGGAAGCTCGCGCTCACGGTTGCCACCCCTTATACAAAAGTTTTATTACTGGCTGCTTAACAAGTTGCCATTTCTTAATCTTGACTTCCCATCTGATATTTGTTTGCCTGGAATCAACTTTTGGGAAGCTTTGCTTCTACCTCCCGTCTTTGCCCTCCCCCAAGGGATCCCAGGCTTTTAAACTTGAAAGTGCTTCCTCTCTGCTCATCCCCCTGGTAACGTGGCGCGGGTTCAGAATCCCAGGGGCTGCAGACCCGACGCACTTCTGATGAGGAACCGGCGATTTTCGGGGGCCTTGCAGTGCGCTGCAGAGGGTCGGAGCTTTTTTGAAAGGGAGGGTGCGCCTTGCTCAAGGCAATTTACTTTTTCGGTTACCTTTAGCGCGTTTTAACGCCTCGAGGCTATAGTTTGAAAGTACAACAACATCAAAGCACCTCCTTATTAGTTCTGTATTTGAGAAATCCGAAAATGAAACTACCTAAAAGGTTTAATAGGGCGGAACAGCATTTATTTGCCAAGCAAACACCCAGCGTACAGTTCAAAAGGGGTACAGTGGTTTATCAGCAGGAGGCTGGAAGGAGAAGAACGTTGGGCAAAGCGAATTTCAAGCCTCAGTTACGACGTTAAAATGAATTAAATAAGCTTAAAGCGGATGTCTGCTTTGATTTAGTATCTCCCTTGCCAACAATTTATACATGCATATAAACTTGTGTGTATGTGTATATATATATGTGTGCATATATATATACATACACACATATGGATATAAGTGCATCCTAAAGGCTTACCACCTTTTAGAGTGGTAAGTCTTGCTGTCAAGACTTTTTTGTTTGTAAACCTGCAGATTTTGAGAGTAAGAATAGTTAAGTCTCCAGGGATTTGATCTACAAATGTATCTGAAATATGATCACATATTTTTTAAAGTTAAAACTTTCATTGTGTCCTCTTTTCCTTATTTTAAGGATATAGATGTAATACATGCTTTCTTCTACTAGGGAAAAACAACAAACTGCATCATTCAGAGCAGTTTTGTAAATGTTATGCTGCATTTTGTTTTTGCTTTCAAATCATCTCCATCAGTAACTGTCCTGTGATTGTAAGGCTAGTATTCCTAGTGTAACAAGGACTTTAAACAAAATAAATCTTTAAACAAAACAAATCCAGACAGCTGACGTTGCCTGTTTACTGAGGATGCTCAGGAACTGGTGCTGTGTGTTTGTGAGCTTGATGCCAGTACCTCCACGTGCCTGTCCTTATACAAACAGAGGCAGGCACATTTTTTACTGTTGTCGAATATAACTGAGGCTCATTTCTAAACTTTGTTTCTGGTTCTGTCCCAGTGTTTCAGCACCAGAAGCAACTCCCTTAAAATTGAAGAGTGGTGCATTATTGAAACTCTCTATCAAACAGCTCTGGGGTGCTGCCTTTCTGAAAATGCCGGCTCTCTCTCGATGAGGTCTGACTGTCTGACTGCACATAAGCCCCTAATATGTTAATGGCCGTAGGGGATGCCTAAGGTACTATCTCAAGCTGCTTCGCACACCATATGTCAGGCCGTTAGCCACATGGATCTATTAATCAAAAAGAGCTGGAGAGGGTCTTGGAAAGGGGGAGAATGTGGGTGATGGGGGAGGGGGATGAGGGAAAGAGAAAGCATTGGAAACCTCCGTCATTTTCTTTTCTCTTATTGAAAAAAAAAGAATAAAAATATCAAAAGAAAACTCAACTAAAGAGAAATTTTCTCTGTCCAGTCAAAGACAGTCTATAAATTGCCAGTCAAATAATTGGAATAGTCCTTGGTTCTATTTAAAATAGTAGGAAATTTCACCTGAAGGGTCCTGCTTAGCTTCCTTTATTGGAAAATTTTCATAAGCCAGACTCTTGATACAAAAAAGTTGTTTTTGTTATTTATGTTGTTTTGTGAATGAGCTTTATTAAGAGCAGTGGAGGAGGGGAAATGGGGCAAATGTGTGGTTAGGGGGTGGAAGGGGGAATGGAAGGAGGCGTCTGGAGGATTTGTAATGAATATATAATTTTTTAATATAGATGTGCATGAACTGTAGAATTTTCTTCACCTTTAGTTCTTTTGATAGTAAATGTAAAGTATTCACATTTTTCCTTTTCTTTTAAGCTGATTTTCTGATACATGAAATTGCAGAGTCTTCAGGGTACAAAACATGTTTAATTCTTTTAGGAGGAGAGGAAATAAGAAAGCATTAGAACCTGGTTCTTTCTCATTTCTGCTATGTTGAGTGATTTAAAATTTTTTCAGTTAGATAAATAATTTGAAAGTTTGCACAATCTTAGAAGTAATTCTGTACATGGGCATGGTATAAATGAACAGCACATTAAATCTATAAGACAAAATTTTATATTCTCTCTTGAAATGCTAATATATTTGTCATGTGCTGTAAATTTACCATTTTGGGGGAAATAAAATGAAAGCTTTGATTTCAAAATGTCAGAAACCTAGAAACAGCAATGAAAGAAAAACATATAGGCACTTAGATTTAAAAGTTCTTTCCACATTCTTTACATGTGCAATGTTACGGGGGTAGAGAAAATCTAAAATCAAATATTAATTCTGGAATTTTGTTTTCCTTGGTAATTTTGGACCATATGAACACTTAATTTCTAGATCATCATTTTTAAGTTTTAAAAAATCTATACTTAATGATAATTTGTAGGAAAGAATACCCCTGAAAATATTGCCATGTTTAGTAGGTATAATTTTTTAATAGTGTCATAAGTAGGAGGTTTATACTAATGCATTTATAGGTTAATAGAATGACTGAAAAGTTAGATTTAATATATGTGTGTATGTATATGTATATGTTTGTATAAACATACACAAATGATTAACTACTTATATGCATTTGAGTGCACAGTTTATCCATGCCAAAGCCCTCTGTCATTAACAGATTCATGGTACTCTATTATATTGGAATTGTAACACAGAGAAAACACAATGTTCTTATTTATGATTTTAAAATACATTAAAGGAGCTAACTATGAAATTATGCTCAATCATAAAAAAAATTATAGAAATGACATCTGTTACATTATTTATGGTATATAAGTGAAGTGTTTTGTACTGTATAGTAGTTTGATATATTGAATAGTCTTTATTTTCACAAAGGCACCTTATTGGTGTTCTCATTTACAAGGAAATGTTAACATTGATAGGTCCTTTTAATTAAAAACACCAGTATGTAGGGTTATTTGGTTTGACTGGAAAATCATCTGTAATTCTTTCAGTAAGTGCATTTAAAAATAGAGAATTGTATTGCAGAAAATTGCAGTTAATCTGCAAATAGGAGGGGTTCCAAAGTACCATAATTCATCTAGGAGATGATGAATACGTAAAGACAGAAGCATCCTGAATTTCAAGAGTAGCTGGGTAGAGAGAAACACTTATTATCTTTAAATTTTGGTGCAAGCCACTAGCCTTCATTTCTTTCCTTGTAGTTAAAAGGTAGCCCATATATCTGTCGCTTTGAGTTTCCAAAGCCTCGTAACTTAATTCCTTCAGGCTATTCATCAGCACAGTAATTAAACTAGCAAATGGATGTAAATAAAGTGAAATTGGTTTCATGACAGATGAGGCGAAGAGGCCTCTGACATGAGACAAGGCAGGACAATAATGATTTCAGCAGCATCAGGCTATGGAAGGAACCCCAGCTGGATTTATTAGGTGCTGCAAGTGATTTGCTGGAAGCGGGCAAGACATGAGCACTCTTTAATTTGACAGGAATTTTGCATCCTAAAGAGCATATTGAAATATAAATCCTGAAACAAGTTCAGGCACACTGTAAACAGATGCATTGTTCAACTGAAGGTTCTACTCAGCATTTAAAAAAGGAAGAAGAAAAGTGAACTATAGCCCCCTTCCTGGTACAACTTATTTAGTCCCAGGAACTGGCAAAATAATTAAAAAACATTCCTTTTGACTTGTGAATTCCATTGTTATTTTAGAGTTATCAATGTTGCGTATTCAGGTTTGTCAGGAGAAACAATATAATAGATGACTTTAAAACCAGCATGATGAAAATACATATAGAAATTATGTGGGAAGGGAGTAAAACAAAATGGGAGAGAAACCCAGATGGGCAAGTTATTTTACAGAGTGAAATTATTGCTTCATTTAAATAAAATCTAGGATAAAGATCTGGTACCAGTTTATTGCCTCTAATGGTCTGTGCCTGGATACCCGGAAAGCAAATTTCTAACTACAAAGAAACTTGTCTCAAACCCTTGATCAGTCAAAGCCTTAAAATCAAATATAGATTTGTCCTTACAAAATAAGCACTTCCATAGACTAGGAGGAACCAAAAATAGCCAAAAATAGTGGAATAAGAGAAGGAAGAGGTGGAAGGAATGAGTTCCTGGCTGGCTCAAGAAGACTTAAATGGAAACTGAGTCACCAATTCCACTATAGTAAGGAAATCACACATAGAATAAATAAAAAGCTTTTTCAGTCTAGACCAGATTAGCTTCTTTACCCATGAAAGTATGAGAAATGAATTGTTTTATGCTTAAATGTAATTTCAATTATTGAAGCCCCTTTTCACAAGCAATAGCCTGCATGAATGGTACCCTCCCTCCACGCAAGATTCACGGAGCACATTTTCAGGACCAGGGCCAGCTCCTCCTCCCGTTGGGGTTGAGGTTGGTGATGGGAAGGGGCTGAGGTGTGAGACAGTCACTGACCTAGGAAAGGTGAAATCCAAGTGGTCCATAAATTCCATGGAAGGTTTACTTATTTAGCAGTGGATTTGGATCTGCAAGTGGGATACTAACGTGGCCCCAAACCTCTAATCTTTTAGAAAGCTGAGGAAAGGGCAGGAGAGTAGGTTATCAAAACTTGTAATGAAAATAGATCTTCAACAACAACAACAAAACTAAACTAAAACAAACCAAACACCCACTCACTGCAGGCTCCCTCCCTTCTAGTGGTGGATGACTTTCTGGGCACGCAGGAATTTATAATGACACTCAATTGGCTTTCTCCCAGAGTCTGTCCCTCCTCCCTTTTTTTAAACAGAAAAAAATATGCCTAATTATTTTAAAGTTCTTTTCCAATTGCATGGCATAGGCAAGTCCTTTAATTATAATACAGTCTGAATAGGGGGAGCATATGGAGGAGAATGTCAAGAAGAGGGTGCCAGGGGCAGATCCTCAGAAATCTGTATTCATTTCTGGCTCTTATTTGTTCAGTAATCTCTACCATCATAACTAAATCTTGGAGCACTGATGTAGTTCGAGTTGTTGTTGACTTAACGTCAAAATTCAATCACTGGGGGTTTTGCATCAGCCGGGCTACTTATTTGTCTAATAAATCCGTCATTTTGTAAGAAAAATATTTGAGCAGCCGTACTTGACCTCTTGATATCCACAAGTCACATTTATTTCTCCCAGTTTACAAATGCAAAATCGAGATGATCACCTAATGCCTGGAGGAACTGTGTTGGTTTCTGATTGGATTTTAGATGGAAATGTCTATTTTAAATACCTTGTGATTAAATTGTACATATAATAGAATCCATGCATTTTAAGCTGATCCCTGCTTGGAAACTTAACAAACGTGCACAGCTAGCCACACTCACCCATGCCAAACATAAATAAATAAAACTTCAAAACCCCAAACTCCACAAAATATCAAACTCATCGTTTCCAAGCAAGCACTTAAATTCAGCCTCAATTGTAAGTCTGTATTAAAACCAGAGTCTTATTTTTTTTTCAAAGATTTTTAAAATAGCTCTTTCATGGATGGATTTCTGCCCCTCCCCCCCAACTATTCTAATTACTGGAGGGTAATTATTGGGGCTTCTTACTGGATAGAGCACACAGAATTCACAGTTAACACATCACTCCCAAGGTTACAGTGTTAAGTCTACTGCCAAACTGTAACTTTAGACCAAGGAAATCCACATCACCATCTCCGAGTACTAGGAAAAGTAACGTGTTGTGTTTGAGTGAATAAATTCTATTCTCTAGTATAGCAATGTTTTTGGAAATCGTTTGAAAATATTTATTCCACTCCCCTTTTGCCTATTCTCTTTCGAGCCCCTTTTAATTCAAAGACCTCTTCAAGAATTTGTCCGAAATCTGTGGCTAAGACAAACTGTCGATGGCAAAGTTTCTCCGGGTTGGGGTGGGGTGCGGTTGAAGCACCGCCGGGCCTGGGTGGAGACAAAACTGCTGGACTATAAGAGAAGTCTCTAGAAGTCAGACCGAGGAACTGATTTGGCCTGTTGGTAAACAGAGTGGGCTGAAGCCTGGAAAACCCAGAACAATCTATTGAATTCTGAGTTTATCGGCAACAAGTCACTTCCTCTGAGTGCAATCCCCTCCCCAGCTTGCCCAGGATGGGTGAGGTGTGACTGGTTGCACGTGGGCTGAGAGAGGAGGGGAGTCTGGCAACTTTCTCAAGTTTGGGACCCCCTTTGCTCTTGCTTTCTTGCTTGGCAGGGGGTGGCGCAGGAGTGTGTATACTGTTCTATAAGTAGGGATGTGTAGAAAAAGTGTATTTGACTCTGTCCGGGTGGTTCGACCTCGTATAGAAGCGATTTCTAGTCAAACGCAGCCCAATATGGGGGAGGGGTCTTTGGAGACACCCCCTCACCCCCCGGCGCCCCCGTCCCCCAGTCCCCTGTCCCCTTCCACCGCCTGGCCTTTGCCCTCACACTGCGCTGCGAGCCTTCGGAGCCCTGCATCCGGTCTACTTAGTTTAGCGTTTGTACCCTTTCCCTCTCTGCTCAGCCTGCTCCGGATCCCGGACTCGGTTTAGCTCCTTTGCCGCGAGGGGATTTCTCGGCGCGTCTGCGCGCTCCCTCCACAGCCTGGGCCGCTGGGAGGCTCCCTCCCGGCAGTGCGCTCCGACGCCGCCTCGACGCCCGGGCTTGGCTAGCGGTAGGCGGGCGGGACTTTGCCTCCGTAGCTCGCAGCGCAGGAGGAGGGGCCCCTCCGGCTCCCGCCACGCTCCGAAAGGAGTTTGACCTGTTTCCCCCGAGACCTGGAGGGGTCGCTAGTGAGCAGCACACTAGGCGCGCGGCGAAGGCGCCCGGAGAACTTCCAGAGACGTCCTCACTGATTTGTCTGCGCTGGAAGTTTAGTAGGTGCCTGTCACCCACCAGTCCTGCCCGGAGGTTGCTGGGAGCCGGGAATTGTTGTCTATACTATTTCTGAGCTTCTCTCATAAACATTTTACGTCCTTTTCAAGCTGGTCCTCCCAAATCTGATTATTTAATTTTTTTTCCTCATAGGACGTTAAGACTTCTGTTACATTCCAGAAAGAACTGAAAAACAAAAACAAAACAATCCTCAACCCGATGCTCACCCTTTGCTCACGATAGCAACCAGCCACACCACCCTACTCTCGGTTGCGAGGCGTGGAGGTGCAAGGACCAGACCCTTTCTCTGTGGTTCGTGCCAGGGGTCTAACTGGATTTACAGTTCAAGTATGAGGAAGTGAAGGATTATGTCCTTAGGGTGTGACAAAACCCATCAAACTGAATTGGCAAATATGTCCAGTTTGTTTCGATTACAAACACAATGGATGAGCTTTCCAAGTCATTAATCCATCCTGTTCTCTCCTTTTCGCCTTCATCCTTCCTCCCACTTCTTCAATTCTTGAGAGAGAAGCAGCAGCAGGAGGTGTTCCTACATTTCAGGGGCTTTCTGGTTGAGTCCACTTTGCTTCTGTTGTAAATTTCTGGGGAAACCTTCTTCTTTGACTGTGGTTAGAAAGAGGAGAGAGAAGGAAGGTATCCGGGAAAACCCAACCTCCTGAGTTTGTTGGGCAAAGTTTGCTTAGTCCTTCCCTTAGCTTCCTGATGCTCTTCCAGGAACTTTGGAGGAAAAGATGATCGTATTACTCTGCATTTATTTTGGTGTCCTGGAGCCCATCATTCAGTCCAATCTGGTACTGTGAACAAGGATTGTCCTGGCCAATGGGAAGGCAGTGGCGGTGTGTGGGAAGGAGTTAGGAGATGGAAGTGGGTAAGGTGTTTCAAAGACAAATACATTGTTAAGCTCAGATGATCCTAAATTTTCAGATGTACTAGACATAATTTCTTGGAGACACCTTATTTAAATACCTCAAACTTCTACCTATAGGGTTTTGAAGTTTGCCTTCCACTTGCATAACATAGTTATTGGTTTCTAGACTTTTGAATGGGAACAAGACTGGAGTAAAAAGGAGGAAGTGCTTTGGCAGTTTGAAAATATTAATGTTAGCTCATGGAAATAGATATACTGCATGATAGTTATTAACAACTTATAAAACCTTAAATCAATATAAATTAATTTAATTATGATTTGTCATTGCATTATGCATGATCAATTTGAAACACTACATTAAAGATAATTAGAGTTCGGCGCCATCATCACTCGTCACTCCCCTAATAGCTTAATGAAAAAGAATGTCATGTACCACCTTTGGGTTAAATCTGTAAATTAGGATAAATGCTTGTTTTCCAATAAAAATGTGGTAAAATAATTGTACATGTAATAGACATTTTTATGACTCAGTTGTAAATGTGTAATGGATTTTTTTTTGGGGGGGATTGTATTATTATTTTTTCCATGGACTTATTTAAGTATTTATTAGGGTTGATTGAGCTGTCAGTGTTTTTTCAGAATCAGACCTCGAGGATTTGAATGAAGACTAACTTTTATGTAAAAATATCATGCTGTCCTCGAAGCTTGTGCCAAGAGGTCACTGCAGATGGAGGTCCTAACTTAGCATAATGGGTTTAACATTTCCATGACATCATCAGGGAATCTGAAAGGAGTCTAAGGGTAATCAGAGTGGTCATTCAGAAGGACAGTAAATATTTTATGAGGAGATATAGAAGACAGGAAAGATGGTCAGAAAGGTGATTCGAAGCTCCTTAGAGTTCTGTGAAAGAAGCTGCTCAGTAACTTGCAGTTAAAAGAGCCCCTGCATATTCTTTTATTAGTGAGACACATTCCAGAGGCTCAGAGTAGGACCCAGATTAGGTATTATTTTGTATCTGATCATTTTTGTTTCCTGGAGAATTAATATTTTCTCAAGGTGCCTGTATTTATCCTTTATATGCTTACAAACAGGAATACACATTCATTATTCCTGGGACTATTTTAGTTTGTTGATTTCCCAGTATGATCTAGTACTGCAAGACATGTTCTTTACTTTTATGATCCTAATTGAGATTACCAGAAGTATATCAGAAGCGCTTGCGAATTAGATGAATTCCACAAGCTCTATTAATTATTTGTTTTATTTTCCACCCATTCTTAAATAATATTTGAGTTCCTATATTACTACAGGTGTTTTGATGGAATTCAATTTTATCTGCGACCAAATTTCCACCTCCAACCCTGAGCAGGTTTTGAAATATATATTAGAGAGGGAGAGAGAGAGAGAGAGAGAGAGAGAGAGAGAGAGAGAGAGAGAGAGAGAGAGAGACACAGAGAGACAGAGAGACAGAGAGAGAGAGACAGAGAGACAGAGAGAGAGACAGAGAAAAGGGAGAACAATAAAAATATTCACATCACTACATGATTCAGTATTTAAACATTTTCTCTCAATTATTATCAATTTTGTTTTTAATCCAGATTTTATGTGGCTAGAAATACTTATTTTGTTATTTGAGAAGCAGATGTCTCTTTTCTTTCAGAGCATGTTTAAATATACTTGCTCATGCTTATTGTTTTGCTTTTATCTCACTTTGTATTCCATTTAAATAGCTGACATTAACCATTAAAATGGGTATTTTAGGCTCAATTTCAGAAATGCCAACTGGCATGAACATTGAGTCTTTCTAAACTTTTTTTGTTTATTGTTATACAAATTTTTCGTCACTTCTGAAATAAAGTAACTTTTATAATTCTCTGCAGAAGACATCAAATGCATTCAATGCTGGAAAGACAAAATATTTTAAACTATAACATTTCATCTTTCCTCTTCTGATTGCAACCTTTCAATATTATACACCCCTTAGAAGTCCAGATGTTGTCCTGCTTTGAAGCCTTCCATGATCTTCCAACTATGAAGAAATATTCTTGTGCATCTCTAGGCATGATTTTCCTTTCTTTCGTCATTTACCTCACACTGTCTTCTGTTGTGAAGGCATGTTTGCACACCTGCCTTTCTACCATAGTAAGGGCTTCTTAAGAACAGAGTTTATTTTTTCTATCTTGATATTTTCCAGAATGCCTAGCATAGTATTATATATAGTGGATAATCAGACTTTAGGATTGCATGTATTGAGGACTGCACAACCTCCTCCCCCATTATCATATTGAATACCTATGTAAATAATGCAGTTCTTTGCTTTTTTATATAATTCCATCTTATCTTAGTGATTTTACATGTAGCTGGATGAATGGCAACAGCGACCTTTTCAAATTAGGATTAGTCTCATTTTTATGTTTTATCTTAGAATGATGTCGTGTCAATTACATTCCATAAAGGATCATTGTAGTTTTATTTTAAATCAGTATAAAATAAGTTAATCTTTTAAATGTAATTGTTTTTATATAATTTGTGGAAGCAAAATTTGTGCAATTGCTTCATATTATTGTAATTGGTTTGGGACCGTTTCCACACATAAAAGCCCTGATCTCTTTGACTGAACCCCCAACATATCCCATTATTTGTCTATCCTGGGCAGAGATTGTCTTAAAACATTGGTATTATCTGATCGCCAGATATGACTGAGAGCATCTCTGTGTGATTTATCCTTTCTTTCCCCTTTGCTCAGTCACTGAATATTGCAAATGCAATAATTTCTGCAAGTGGACCAGTCAAAAGTCAAATAAATCATTCCTTTACAAAAAGTAAGTTTTAAAATCCCAGTTAGCAAGTTTTCCTTCTTGCTAGTGGGGCTCAGCAAATTTTACTTTCTGATACATTTTGTAACTCTTCTGAGTAAGTATAGTAATTAGAAAAGACTCAACTACCACAGCCTATTTGTTGGTGCCAGGCTGTGTTTTAAGTCTGTCTGAGACGGCTTTTGATCGCAATTGAATGATTTTTAATGATTGATACTGTGATTTGATAAGTGCATCAAATATTACAGTGTTATTTTATGGAACTGTGATACCTATTGGTTTCCAATAAGGGAAGGTACGAACATGAAAAGTGACCTTAGTAGAGAAACATGCATGAAGTCGATCATTTCTATTTTTAAATATAAAATCCATCTTGCATTTTGAAACACAAAAGAAAATTTTTTTTTGCAATAACTATTTTAATTCTAGTTCCTGAGCTGAGGAATCTCTCTTATGCGCCAAGTTTTTCTTTGTCTACAAGACACAAGAAAAGACAATGTTTCTAGGTTTAAGCCTTTTCACATTAAATGAACCCTAAAAGGGAAAAATGAACCGGTTCTGGGCCTCTACATTACATTTCATGAATTGAAACCATAGTGACCAAATATTTTGTTCATCATTTTGTTCATCACAGTCCCTCTTATTTCGTGTTTTGAGCTATTTGCCAAACAAAGAAAAGGCAAAAACTCAACATTTACATGTATCTATATTAAAAGTAGAAACATTAAAAAAATTAGATTAGGAAATAGATGAATATAATGACCTCATTCTAAATCATATGCTGCCAGCTAAGTGTTTGAGACTGAAAAATTACACTAATGAAGCTATTTGAAGGCTTTTGTGGACAACTGCTTCCTCTTTGAAGATTAAATGAATGATGTTGATGTGATTAATCTTAGTACAGGGAATGATGCAGCAGCGAGGAAATACCTTGGTGATTTTCATAATTAAACTGAATCAACATTTCAAAGAAATGCCAGTGTTATCACTTGTATATTAGAATTACATTCATTAGACAGAAGAAACAAATAATTTGAGCAAACAAGACTTTCCTTTTGGTGTACTGAGACCGGTCATGTCTCGGAGTGTCTTACTATAAATCATTATTGCTGTTTAATTTCATACTGGCCTTTTTAGCTGCTTTTGTATCTCTGTTTGCCTGGGTAGTGCTGTTAATGATTCAAAATATCTTGCTTCTCTTTTACTTATTTTCAAACATTTAAATTCCACCTTTTCTGAACCCTACATCCAAAGTGGCTATCTGTTCACTATAAAGTTGGGTAGTATTTAAGAAATCTGATTTTTAATAAAGTCAGACTTCTTAGAATTGCTTTGGTGACCTTGCAAAACATTGAGGAAATCCTACGCCTGGTATTTTCACATATCTTTGATCTGTTTAGATCTAAGAGCATAATATCTTAAATCCATTTATGCCTTGTAAATAGCTTCCAAAAATTTCCTCCCCCTTTTTTTTTCATAGAAGGGCAAAGAATTATACTTTGTAGTGCTTTGTGGATAATCTAAGTGATAAAATCATTAGTACCATTCCCAATCAATCAAACTAGGGGAAATTGCCTTGGTAGATCAACCAGAAACATTTCTACTGACTTCCTGGTACAAGTATAGGTTAGGTTCAAGAGTTAAGGATCACTGCATCAATAGAAACACAGTGTGTTACTTGTTCTATCACCACTTTAAATTATTTTAAAGGTTCCTGGATGACTCTCGGTAACCCTGATATTTGCAGTGCTCTCCCAGCTGTCACACAGTCTTCCTTTTCCTGGTTGTTTAATAGAAACAAGAAATGCTTACTCTAAGGTCCCGGGAAAAGGACTGGTCCTTCTCTTTGGGGACCCCAATTTGAGTTTGACCTACAATCTTAAATGAAATGAGTTTGGTGTCTGTCACCGAGTCACTGATGATTGAAAATACTTATCCTCAGACTTATTTTACCCTCAGCTTTGTAATGCAGAAAATGCTGGAATGATCAGGGGCCCAACAGCTCTGAAACAAAGCTTCTAGAACAATGTGCCAAAATTGATCTAAGATGCTGGAACATCTTCCCTGGAAGAAGAACTCTCCTGAATCATGACCCAGTAGTCTGTAATCTGTTGGCATTTTTTGTCTGCAGGTGTGTGTTTGATGTACCAGGCATGGAAGTTGTAGGTTAATCATGGCAGCAGTTGAAAAACGAGACTGGCTTACCCCATTAGGGGACTCTAGGATGTTCAGAGGAAACAGACTTTTCAGCACTTTCGGGCCACTCACATCAAATATGATAATTACTGAACCCAAAGCACAAAATTCCCTCAGATTTTTCCCTCCCATGCTTGCCAACAGTAGTCACGCTGTCCAAGAAACAGGGAAAGGATGAGAATAAATGTGACTCAGTAGGCTGAGGTGCAAAGAGACCTGCTAGGGGTGGGGACTTCATGAGGCAGATGCAGAACCAAGAGAGCATGGTTGAAGGAAGGAGGGAACACAGAGCAACACGTAAGAGATTCCTTTGTTTTTTCTGGAGAGCAAAGGACCAGGATAGGAGCAGCATGAATGAGTGACAGACGATCTGCAAGGGAACAGACTTTGGGTAAGCATGCAGAGGGTAAGCGTAATAAGTATAGTGGGGCGTGCGGTACACATCCTAAACCTGGGAGGAATGAGCAAGGATGGAAAAAGAGATAGAGAAGGGGAAGTTGAAAGTTGAAATGACAGTGTACAGAACGTAGTGTTGCCTCACGACTAACTGGAAAGTTCTGCATCCTTGAGAGAAAGCTCTTCCGGAGAACTGCACACATATAATTCACCAGATTTGTCTGCTGTCCAGTTCCAGAAAGCTGAGGGCGGAAAGCGATAATTGCTCAATAAATCATTCCTATCAAGCACACATTCTCTTTTCTGGAGCACTATAAGAAGTTGGAAAGATTGAGAAGTTATAAAATGGCTCCCCGTTCTCCTTCCAATATTCTGGCCATGTCCCTGACCTAGCCGACTTCACCCTCTTCCTTAACTTTTCTGGTGACACATAGAGACACTCCTGTCTTCCTGAGTGACACCCTGATTTGGACCTGGTATTACCTTTTCCCCAGAGATGATTTAGAGGTTTCTAATTCCCTTTCCTCACCTCCCATATGCTTTGTGCAGTAAGGACACAATTTCTCTTTGCTTCTCAGCTGATTTTCCTTGAAGAATGATTTTCCGAAGAGAAGGAAGCATTGAGAAAATTTCCCTCCTTCTGTTTTCCTCCAGGTAGGCCTCATGGCTCTAACCACGTTTCAGCTTAAATACAAGTCTGATACATCTCCAGTGACAGAGCTCACAGACTGAGTGCAAATCAGAAATGGACTATCAATATTGGATTCTGACTCTGTGGCTACCCTTATTTCATGCTACCTAAAAATAAGCATGCATGGATCTTTATTCCCTTGAAGTCAGTATTTCTACCTGTTCAATTTTTCCAATTGAAATGATCAGTTAGAGACCTTTATACCTGGAGATAAGTTTTGTTTTTGTTAGAATATAACAAAATATGTTTTTAAGATAATTGATGTCTTTTAACCCAGTTTTAACCTCACTCTCTTAAGAATTTAATTTTCACTAGAAATGTTATAGATTTCCTTAATCCTAATGATCTCATCCTATTTTTCCTTGTATCTATACATTCCAATCAGATTATCTTCATTTCTCCTCTAGGAATACTTCAAGTTCATCTTTCCTCTTCTTACCAGAATCCTTTGCTCCTTATCTGGGCATAGTCTCTTCATTTGCCAAGTTCCATCTCTATTACACTTTTTCCATAAAGCCTGCAGCACCCTCTTTGTCCCTTATTTATCTTGTGTGTCTGTAAGTTCAGAGAACACTCAACTGTTCTGAGAGTCAGTAGGATGTGTTGGGTAAGAACATAGATGGGGGAATCAGAATGTCTCGGTTTGAATCTTGGGTCCACAACTAATTAACTCAGCCATCTTGGACAAATTGCATACATTGTCCATGCTTCACTTTCTGCATTAGTAAAGTGGAGATGATCATGGCTTCTACATCAGTGGATGGTGGGAGAATTTAACGGATTAATCCTGAGTACTAATAAGCACTGTATGTTTGTCATACTTTGTGTTTTTGTATTTTGTTCAGTCATATGCTAAATAGAAAGCAAGCATTGTTCTTTTTCTTTCAGTCATCCCAGCAGTGCCGAGAGGAAACTAAGAACAAAAAAGCATTAAACCACTTGTGTATGGATTGGTTGCGTCAAATAAATTGAAAAAAGCCACTGTATTGTCAACCTAAGAGTTAGAGTTGGTTAGACACGAATAGTGTGTTGAATCTTATGAACATCCCTATACCTTAAACAGATGTCAACAATAAAGCGAGCAGTGCAGGACTCATTGTTACAGAGACTCAGAGCTTTTGTCCACAGTCTATCCTGCCACCAGGTGGACCATGCAGATCCCACTCAACTCTGGCTTTGTCTTTGGGCTTTCTTATCAAAGAAAAGAAAGCAATTTGTAGGCCATGTCACCTATGTAAACCAGGAAACTAGGAACACAAAAGGGAGTTCCAATGAAAGTCAAAACAAACAAGCCAACAAACAGGCCACACCCTGGAAACCCTCAGCTATGATGTTTGATAGGATTAATTTCTTTCTTGTGCTTTCCTGTTCTCTTAAATGTTTGAGAACTTTGTGGTCTTCAGATTTATACCTGATTTCAAGCAAGTTTGTGGTGATAGGATGTATCATAGCAAAAGGTTGCTACTCTCTGGAAAATTTCCAGTAAGAACTAAGTTGTTATCTTTAGAGTAAGGAGATGACCCAAGAAGCAGTACTTCTTGATTATTAATGTTTTATGTCATTATTTTAATATTTAAATAATATTAGAAATGACTTCTCAGCTTCCTGAATTCCATGACTCTAAATACGAGTAGAAGTGTAGCATACGTGTGTAAACACATTTTTATTATTCTCACAACAGGTCACTTTGGCTAGGGCTATAAAATTTGATATTCCAATGCTATTCTGTGGTGTGCTTTTCAGAAATGGGAAGAAATTATTCAAGCTGAGACCAATACATGGGTGCCCTTTCATAGGAGGCTTATTTTTATGCAGTTAGTATCAAACAAAGAGCAAACCACCCTTCATTGAAAATACCCCACAATGGAAAGGGGAATGAGTGAAATTGAGGTACTTCTGTTTGTCCATTACTAAGACGTCGCATGGATAGTCTCCTGTTTGGCAATTAATGTTATTTCTCATTTTGTCATGACAGAGGTGTAAAGGATAGGGGGTAGGGATGATGTAACTCTAGAAATACAATAATTTTGCAGTCTTTGAAGAATTTGTAGAAAGCAAATTTAATTAAGGGAGGTGATCTGGTCTGGAGTGAATGTCTGAGGCAGGGTTTGGGAATGTAGTTAATTGGGACAAGGGAGTGATAACTTGGGGTAAAGGACAAAGAGATGGAAACTGTAACATAACTACTAGCATAATTATCTAAAGAGAGCCATTATAACAGACAATTTCCTTCTTATAGAGGTAGAAGGCTGCATTTAGGATACAGGCTAAGTTTACGTAGGATTCTACTACTGCGTTTCTTATTTTTACTAAAGAAAAGAAGATATAGCTTTGATCATGGAAAACTGTTATATAAATGGATACTATAAATGGATAATAAAGATGAGTATTAATATAAATATTTGCATATAGTATATAAGCCAAGCATAAATTATATATATATATATATATATATAACGGGAAAAAGAGATCCTAGTCACACAAATGTGACTTGTGCTTTTATTGAATACCTCATCTTTTGTATCTTTATGTGGATATTAGGAAGAGGAAGGCTATATACAAGAATTAAGATGACCTTTCTAAGAAAGTTTAATTTAACTGAAAGATATTAAACGATTATCACTTAAGAAATCACATCGCTCTGGTGCACTGAATCCTGTTCTAAAAAGAGAATCCATTTTCTAAGGGACTATATCATAGAACTCTCAAATACTACATTTTCTATGTAATTCTATTTAGATCCAGTTTTTTGATATTAGTTTAACTGCAGTTCGGAGTTAATCTCATTTCATTTTTAGAGAGCATGTATCAAGACAATTTTCTACTGAAACTGTTTCCAGAGGTCACACAACAAATTCTATTTCTGCTCTTTCTCTCCTTGTTCAACCCTATTCCTTGACCTAAATATACTCCTGTTGGATTCTAAGATTCAGAACATCTGTCTACAACCTTTTGCAGATTCCCTCTGGAGGCCCAGTTTTGCTTTTTACTGTATATTGCTAAGAGCAGTGGAAGCCATGAACACATCTAGTTTCCCTACAGGTCCCAGGTTACTTGATTATCACTGCTAAGAACTGACTTAGATTTGATGGCATTAGCTCATGGATCATTTTTTGTAATCATTTGTGTAATTCATTTGAGTGGACAGCTATCTTTGTTTCATAGTCCTTTATTTCAGAAATATTTTCATCTTTAAGTTTTTCAGAATTCTAGATCCCTGAAAATGATAATGCTTGCTGTGCTTGCTACTTCATGTGAATTAGATTAGAAATACTACAAGTTTAGGCAGATGTGGTGTCAACCCCAGAAATACCATCCTTTATGACATTTTAGATTGCTATGGATAGGTTGAATAAATAACAATATCAACAAAGTAGGACTCTTTAATTTGCTCTGGAAACTTGACCTTGTCAGACGAAAATGTGATAGAAACATAACTGTATTCACTTACAGATGTAGATGGACTATTGACATACCATTTTATAATAATTCTCCTTAACTTACTTTGAAGAATCAACTTTGACTTAGGACTCAGGTTTTTGGCCTCACAGACTATTACTTCATCTGCAAACTCCCCCCTTATTTGATCTCAGAGAAGGAAACAAACTTTGAAGATGGTGAAAAACCTAATGTGAACCCTTGGGATAAGTATGATTTGGTGTGGTCTATGCAGATGAAACTCAAAGTCCTTTAGTATAGGCAGAGATTGTTTTCAACTGAGCCTTAATCAAAGCTGAGCTGGTTATTAGCTCACTAAAGAATAAGGATTCCAAAGAGTGAAGCCTATCAAATGTGGCTGTCTGAAGGTGGGCTCCAAGATTTAAGGTATTTACACACAATGGTGCATATACACAATGAATATGCACAGCCCTTAGAAGAGATGAAATCCTGTCCTTTGTATCAACATAGATGAAACTAGAGGTGACTATGCTAAGTGAAATAAGTCAAAAGAAGAAAGACTGGATACTGAATTATCTCACTCATAGGTGGAACTTGATGAGACAAAGCGAAGGAACAGACTAAACAAAAATCCACCCTTGGACATTGGGAATAGAACTGAGTTTACCAGTAGGGGAGCAGGTGGCAGACGGAGGCAAGTGGTGGAGGGGTACAGTGGACATGGGTGAAGAACTGTTGGTGAATTGGTTGGTAGGCAGGGTGTACTGACATATATTTGAGGAATAGGGAGCTTGTACATGGGATTATATTTTGTAAAACAAGGTAGGTTTGTGAAATTTGTGATGATTCTAAACTGATTTGTGGAGCTCAGAGAAATGCAGTTATCCCTAATGAATAGGAAAATGAAGAGTCAGTTAGATAGTCTCTTATTCTCTGATCTGTTCGTAACCTCTGTGGCATAGGAAAGACAACCCAATTCTTTTATGTACTTGACTGTGAGACTGTAAACTGACTCCACTTATTTACTGAGGGGATCTAAGGTCCATGAAGCTAGTGACAGTTCAGTGCTTCCACACTCTTTGGAAGGACACATTTAAGTGCAAATTTACTTAGAGTGATAGTTTCTTATGTCAACAAAACAAAATCCAAATAACTAAAAGCTTAAGAATTTTCAAAGATTTGAAATAACAACAAAGTTGAACATTAAAACCCTTTTGAAGGCTTTGCTCCTCACTAAGCCCAGTGCCTGGTAATTCTTAGGCCTTCTGAGGTGGTTAGGGGTTTGATGAGAAACGATTTTGAAAATGACTAAATAGGGTTTTTTTGGAGAAAAATTGGATTCTCAAAGATGTTTTATGAGTAATTTTTTTTTTTCATGTTATCAGAAATAAGTTTGTCTTGCCCTTGGTTTCCATTTTCTAAAGTGGCCTAAGTCTGCTCTGCAAAGTGATGTAAGCTCCTTCAGTGGGGCTGGGCCTAGTGGCTTATTTCCAATCAGACTATGAAGGTTCTCTGTGCTGTATACAATAGGGTGGAAGAGAGTGGGGAAGTCATTTCAGAGGTGAGGTTACAGGAAGACAAGGACCCCCTCTGTGGTGCTCTCTGCACACTCTGCACTCGCTTGCCTGGGAGAGCGCACTGCCATGCACGTTGGTTTCTAAACATGACCTGAAATATGCAAAGACTTCACTCTCTTCAAGTATATATAGTATATACTTACTCTGTTGCTTATAGTAAGTAGCAGTATTCTTCAGGCTTTGGTGATACCAGGGAGTTGAATTGTCTTCAAAATAATGCTCTATTTATGCACATATACTACCTGAGAGCATACTGAATTATATTAACTGAAACTCCTGAAACTTTTTGGGACAGAGAGAAATGTTTTGTATTTTTTCTTTATTCTTGCCACATAGGGTAATTTTCTGAATTTTTTATTTTTATAATTTATCACTTAAATTGAATATTTTAGAAGTTAATTACAAAGATCATAAACAAGCCAACTGAAAAGTGCACTAAAACCAGTTCTATCTTCATCAAAGATGGAATCTGAAGAAAAGATTTTTTTTCTTATTTCTTCCTCATGATAAGCAGTACCTATCTGTTATTACTTAAGGTACTGTACTAATAGCTGTAAACCTTCCTATTTCAATGAAGGGGTTCCAAATTCACCTGTTCCACAGGACTTTACCGAAACAAGCATGGCCACCATACTCGAAACTTGTAGAGAGCTTTAGAGTTCACACAGGTCATCCTGCTAGTGCCTCACAGTGATGCTGGATTTAGGAAAAGCATTTATTATTATTTCCATCTTATAGAGGGGTGACCTAAGTGATTCCCAAATTCCAGGGTTAGAAAGTGATACGCTTGAGTCCTGAAACGATCTAATAACTGCCAGCTCAGTGCTCATTCCAAATAAAGTGGTTTTATTTTATGAATTCCTGACAGGTGGAATCACACCACCTCGATGATAATAATAGATGTTGAGACCAGACTGGTAATGGTAAACTTAAGGTGGTATATGCAGATGTCAATTTATAGTGTTGCCTGCCTTAAACCTATATAATGTGATGGGGCAATGTTCCTTCAATAAAATTAATTTTCAAAAATAGGTGTTGAACAGTTGAATGACTTAGATAAGTCTGTTTACTCTTGTAAAGCTCAGATTAAGTGTAAAAGAAAATGGGACCTTTAAACTCAGAGTCTCAGAGTCTATGTTTTCCTTTACTTGCAATTATTAATGAAGCTTTAGTAAAAATATGCAAATCCCACTCATGGGATATATTTCTAGCACACATTTCCCATTGGATTTATGACCCAGATTACTCAACAAATAAGGGAACCACCTCTGTTTTCAGTTCACAGTATTAGAGGAATTGGTATACTTATTATTCTAAACTGAGGAGTGGCCAGTTAAAATTCAGTCAAGTTCTTGGCTAAATATTTTATTTGTAATAAGGAGTCATTTTCACAAAGATGTGCTTGACTTTAACTGCTTGAGAGATCTGAGGACAAGCCAAAATCAGATGGGAGTGAGAACTGGGGTGTTTGAGCAGCCCCACCCTGGCACATTGGTCCTTGTTAGGCCTGGATGTGTCTGTAACTTGACTGGCTTTGAGACTGTGGGTTAGCTCTCTAGTAAGAATCACCAGCCCACAGAACCTTAATCTTGTTACCACGGGATTCCCACTGGTTGAGCTGTAAATAAGTTTGTTCTTAAATGCATATGTTAGGGCTCTACCAAGTATTTGTTAAAAATAAGAGTACTGCTCTCATGATTGAAAACTTCCCCGAAACTCAGAAAAAATCATTGGAGATGAGCCTGTCATTTCCTTTGTCAGAATTTCCTTGGGAGTTCAAATGTCTGTTAAGCACAAACTTGAATATCCTTCACATTTGGGATTCCAGTGCCCTGACTTGTGGCAGAAAAGCACCTGCAGTGTGGTGACAGGGGCATGAAAGGGCTCCGGTGGGGCTCTGGAGAAGCCATGTTTTGGGCGGCAGTGTGAATTCCAGGCTCAGAAGTGCCTGGCTCAGCCACCGGTTTTGTTTCTTTACCCAAGAGAGAGTGATTGAGTGGGAAGCACCAAGGTTAATTTGTTGATTAAAATTGTAATTCAGCATTTGCATTTTCAAAGTACTTTATGATTGCTAATGAGCTGGTCCTCAAAGTGGGCCTGGGAGGAAGGTCGGGCATCTCTGTCCCTATAGTACAAATGAGGAAACTGAGACATGAGATATTAAGTGACTCACTCAAGGTCGCATAGCAAGTTCACTGAGGAAGAAGAGGCTTGACTGAGTTTTAGAAGTGACTGTCTGCAGCTGTGCTCCCGGTCCTGGCGGGATGGGGGTCTTCCCAATGGGGAGGGCAGTCATCTTGGGTCTCTGTTGTTTAAATGTGGGTGAGTGTGGTCTTCTAATAAAATAAGTAGTCCTGCAGGATGTCAAGTAAATGCGATACCAATGGCTGAAGAACAATTCTGGGAATGCACCAGCCTATGATTGTACAGATTGTGCTTGTGAAGATGATTTTCAGGATTAAGGTCTTTTCTTTCACTTTCCAACAAATCTCCCAGGAAACCTTTTCCTACAGATCTGCTCTTTGAGATAACTCAGTCGTATTAATCTTCCTTATAGATTCTTAGTTAAAATAAACAGAACACCATAAACATTCTTTTACAAGGAAATGAAACAACTTCATCTAAAACCAGTGCTTCTGAGTGATTAGCTCTTCAAAAGCTCTTTGAATTCTGTCACTGAGAATATTTCTCATACTGAAGGCTCCAAGTCAGACCAGTGTAGACCTTTATTTTGCATTTACTGCATAGTAACAGATGCTTTCTTTGCCATGCTCTAGGAACGTTTTCTCTAGTTTGTGTTGCTAAGATCATAGGTGCTTCTTACTAAAAAGAATACATTTGTCACTTTTTTTTGTTTTTACAAATGACCAAACTCCTTTTTGCTCCTTCTCAAGAAGAAGTGACAGAAACTGAATCAGGAATGGAAAAAAAAGGAATAGAAGAGAAGTGCCAGTATGTTACCTGAGAGCTATTAAATGTACTATCTTACATAACCTCATATGCTCTTATTAACAACTCTATTTTAAAGATGAAGAAATAAAAAGAGGCAGAGGGAACGAAAGTAGGTAGTTGGAGACCATCTTGGTTGGTGCAAATATGTCTGACATTTATAGCTTTAATTACGGTAAAACAAAATTAGCATCATGTTAAAAAATATCATCTTTCCCCACCCAAACTCTGGGAAGGCCAGTGCCAAAAGGGGATAACCTGACAATCGTGTAGCTGCTGGTTGGTTTCAAGGGCTCAGTCCACAAACTGTGGATGAGTCAGTATCCCTCCCCCAAACCCCCAAAATCTTCTCAGGTTTTTCAGTCCCAGGAGTGTGGGATGGATCAGGCATGTCATCCTACTTTCTGGCCAGAATATCACTTATTTTCTCTTTTTTATTTATAATGCTCCTGCATCCTTAACGGGAGCGTTTCGGTGTCTGTTCTTGAGCTGTTCAAAGGGAAGGCTCAGTCACAATTCCCCGGAGAGTCTGGGTTTCAGAAGAAAAACCCTTGGTGATGAGTCGGTAGAGCGGTGCCACCCATCAGCAGAGGCTCTCTCGTGAGTTCCAGGGATGTACTGGTCACATGTAGGGACATGAGTCAAAACTCAAGCTCCACCATCTGCATCTGTCACTTACTAGCTCTGCAGATACACTTACTGAACTTTGTGACCTTCAGCTTCTTCACTTACCAAAAGATGATAATGTTATTAACATCAGAGAAACTCTGAGAAGGGAAAGGGAAAGCATTCAAAATAATCATCAAATTATAAGGGAAGGAGACACACGAAAAAATGGAAAATTCTTCATTGAGAAAAATGTCAACCAAAAAGTGGAAAGGATGATAAAATTAGAAATTCACCATTTTCTAGTTTTTAATGTCATAACTGATTTAGGCAGTTGTTAGGAAGGAAGAAAGAGAGGAGGAAGATACATTTCATTTATAGAGTTGTTCATTTTAGTTGTTCCTCTGGCCCTGGGCTGAGAACCTATGTCTCTGGGTTGCTTGTGGACTGTGCCTCAGTGTGGGCTTAACACCCAAGCCACCAGAGTGCACCTTAAAATGGAGATCTCAGGTAGCCATCACCCTTATCAAATGGTCAAGCATAACAGGACTCCTAGAGGGACAGTCTGACATTATATGCTACTAGATGACAAAATGTTAAGCACCTCGTACCACCTATGAACTATTCTGGTCAGAAATATGAAACCTAAATTGAATCAAGCCTCTAATATATTTTTCAGTGTAAGGAAATGCAGATTAGGCAGAAGTACACTGTGAGAATCAACCAGCTGAGTACAGAGTGTGGTGTGTTCTATAAGATAATTGGACATGAATGCTTTAAAAAGTACAGTATCATGAAAAAAAAAAAAAAGGCAGAGAGGAGATTTAAAAAGAATAGGAAATATAACAACTTCATAAGATACATGAAGTACCAACAATAAAATCAGCAACAAAAGAACACTAAGATGACTTGCTTTTTTATCAGAGAATACTAGGAAAATGTAAATAGTTGCTGGATACAGGTGATATTTTGGGGATAATTTTTATTTTATAAAAATCAACAATAATTTTTGTAATAATTATATTATGGTAGGTTTTAGGATGTTCTCATGTGTATCATATTCACAGAGAAAAATGCAAATATGGAAAAATACTAACAGTTGTTGAATCTAAATGGAAGGTATGCGAGTGTTCATTATGTTGTTTTTTCAAGTTTTGCTATTAGAACTTTTCAAAAATTAGAAAAAATCTAGGAAAAGAAAATATAGGTAAGTTACTCAAAGTGTAAACCTATGAAAAAGGAGTTATTTTCAATGTAGCGATAATGGCATAGAAAATTGTTGACTACTTTGTTGATAAGGAGGACAGGAAAAAAACTTGTTCCAAAATGAAAAAAGATTCACGTGGAATAAAACTGTTCCAAGACTGTCAAACACCTAGAAAGTATATAAAATATTTTTTCTTTTCTTTTGAGTGCAAGTATTATTAGATTTACAAATTGGTCTGTCATCCTCCTGGTCTGAAGACAAATCTACATAATGATGCCTTGGGGCAAATCCAGGAACACGATATTAACAGTACATTACATTTGTAGAGCATTCCTTATTTTCTTAATCTGAATGCACCCACAGTTGCAGCTCTCCCCATCAAACACAGCCCATCATCTAACTGTACGCACACATTAATTGTGGGAGGCAAATAAACCAAGGATTTCTGTCTCAGATGCCAATTACATTTAGTCTATGGTGCTCCATAGATTAAAAATGTGGAGTTAGAATCAATCATTACACCTAACAACTTAGTGAATAAGTGAATGAGAGAAAATTTTGTAGTAGATTTATTTGACAAAAATACCCTGGAAAAAATAATCCAGCTTTCTTTTTGGTTTATTTGTTTTTCTTTTTTCTTTTTGTTTTTGCTGGGGTATTAAAAAATTATTTCTGCCTTTAATTGTGAAAAGGCAACTAGGATTCAAAAATATTAGTTAGGCAGTCCTAAGAGACCTCATGGTGATGTCACTCCATTCAAGGTGACCTATTGCCTCTTGAAGAACAAATGCCATAGACCACACACACAGTAGGAAGTGAAGTCTTGTCTTCAAAATAAAGGAAAGCATAGTGCCCCCTGGTGGCCTGGTGGATAAGGTTCACCATATGCCTCCCGGCCCCAATTCATCCCAAGGACCCAGATTTGAGAATAGAGACTGGGAATGACCAAGAAGAACAACTAAAGAAAACAAATAAATATTAAAAAAAGAAAAGAAAGAGAGAAATTGCAAAGATTTGTATCACAAATATTTAAGTAGAAATCCAAGCACTATTAAATTTTTTTGCTACTAGTTATTGCTAAGTTAAAGGGATGATAATATTATAAATTAATTGAATTAGATATTGATATCCCAAGGGTTTATTGGTACTGATTTTACTTATCTAAATAGTCATCAATCTAACAGTTAGAACTTCCACAACAGGAAGTAGTTTAATATTAGCATGAGAAATACCACCTTAGAAAATGAAGGGTGCCTTCATTACATGTGGCTGAGACGGCTAAGGTACAGACCATGTAAAGGCCAAAGGACTTGGATTCGAGACCTGGAGTGGACAGAGGGACCAAAAGAAAAAAAAAAGCAAAAAAAGAAGTATGACCCCATAACATCCAAATCATCAGGCATGCATGTTACCACATAGATGAATTTTCCATGAAAATATTTAAGTGGCCTGAACATTTAAAGCAGATTACCATTAAAAATGGAATACATTAAAAATCCTTTACATGCCTCCTTTTATAAAAACTTAATATAATCTAGTATTTACTTAATCATTTGAAGTTATCATTATGAACAGGATACCTTTACAATACTCGATGATTTATAGATCATTTTCACACCCATACCTTCCCCTGTGAACGTCATCACAGCTTTATGTCACGCGTGGTGTAGGTACCATTATTCATGTTTTACAGAAGAGGAGACTGAGTCTCAGGGTGTCCCAGCAGCTTCCCCAAGGATCTCCGGGGTCAGGATTGCACAAGAAAGCAAACAGAAGTCTTCTGCTTTCAAGCCTAGGCTCCTTACCATAACCAGCATTGCCTCTCTGGACTAGTGATCACACAGCTGTGTTTGCAAAGATAATGAAGTGGTAATGTGGACTGTTTTTCCTTTCTCTAAAACCCTCAGACGCCTAAGGTTTTATGCTCTTATATTTGCTTTTTATAGTTTTTACTGCACAGTGCCTGATGTATAATCAGCATTTAGCCATTGTTCCTGGGAATCTGTCAGTTATCTGTTGCAACATACCTGGCACTAGGGCTTATCTTATTAATGTTAATTCATTTGTTCATTCATTCTTTCATTCATCTCTTCTCCCAGTGCTCATAAAGAATATACTCTGCAGTGGACCACAGGATGAAATGTGGGGATAAATGCTGAACACATAAGAAAGCTGGAAATTTAGGCGTTTACATTAATCATATGTCACTGAAATGCCAGCCTTCTCTCCTTGCTGAAGCTACACTACTTTGAAGACAATAGCAATGATTACGTGTGTAGTTTACTAAGGCTGCCATAGCAGAAGGCAACCAAGCTGAGTGACTTAAACATTGTTTTCTCAGTTCTAGAGACTAAAGTCCAAGATAAGGTATAGGAAAGTTTGGTTTTTTTGGAGACCTCTCTCCTTGACTTGAACAAGGCAGCCTTTCCCTCCCTCTTTGTAAAACAAGACCAGAACCAAAGCAAAAATAAAACAAAACCCCAAGTGAAAAAAAATATGTAATAAAACAATCAATAAATTCCATCTCTACCCTCCTTTCAGTTCTGCTGTGAGGATCCAAAGATGTATTCTAATTTGATCCTATCAGTTAATTTGCACCATTTCTCCATGTCCTGGATATAGTGGAAATCATCCAGTAGTTGTCTTTCAGAAGTCTGCCTTCTTGCTGTTTCTTCATATGGTCGTCCTCTCTGCCCTGGGTGTCTCTCTGTCGCTTTCCTATTTTATAAGGTTTCTTGTCATCATATTAAATTAGGCCCCACCCATCTGGACTCAGGCTACCTTAATTACTTTCTTAAAAGCTCTGTCTCTAAATAGAATCACATTCTGAGGTACAGGGGTTAGGGAGTCTGCATGTGAATTCTGGGCAGACGCAGTTCAGCCCATAACACTGTCCTCATTACTTTCTGTGGAGAACCTCTTCTGTCTCAGCACTTTCTAGGCACTTCTGCTAACACTAACCCTACCAACAGCCCAAGAAACTAGGGTGCATTCGAAGACATGGGTTAGGTGATGGTGTAAGTTGCACGAAATCGAGCTCATCCAGGCTGTGCCTGGATTTGACCTGGGCCAGTCTGACTTGACATTGTTTAATGTTTATTTGATGGTGGAGAAGTCCTGTTCTGATGCTGCTCTTTCTCGATAACTGACCTCTAGGAGAGCGTGAGGCTGCAGGGCAGCATGTTATTCTACACTTGCTTCAGTTGTCACTGTCATTTTTTAAAATTTCTGGCAAAACTTTCGTTTTTGATCATTTCAGTATTTATCTTGTATATGCCATGTGGCCAGCAAGGTATATGGTATTTTGTATGCAATGACAGCTGCAGATTTCCTTATTTCCTGCATTAAGCATTGCTTAGTTGCTAGGCCCTCTGGCTTTAATTTTTTTTTTAATTGCAATGATGTTTCAAGCAATCCTTTAAAATCGATATTGTTTTCCACATCCTTGTGGTCCAGGAAAATCAAAGCAAGTATAGGAAGGATCAATGAATTATGACCATGTTTGGAAGATTTTCCAGTTTATTTTCTGTAGCAGTATATACACTGGTGTTATATTCTCTATGATGTATCTGTGGAATTCTTGTCAAGAACTTCAGTATGCATTAAAGTCACTAGAAATGTATGTTAAAAGCCAAAAGATGGAAATTTCATCAGAATGTGGAAAAGGAATAATTTAGCTCAATTATTAAGTAATACTTGAACTCATTCCATGTACTGAGAATTAATTATGCAGGCACTGGGGACACAAAAATAAGACATTTCCTGGCTCTTCCTCCTTTAATTCCTCATCATCTCCTCACTGGAGTGTTGACTCTTGGAGCTCACTGGAGCGGGTCTCTTGATTCCACCCTCGTTTCAGTCTACATTCTTAAGGCAAACAGCAGCCTATCTAAAATGCAAATTTAAATGGCAGAAAGTTCAGCGTTTAGTATCATCACCAATGCCTCTCTTTCCTGGTCTCCTATGATTCTCCACCTTGACATTTAGCAGAATACTTTTCTGGTTGTGTGTTCTTCTTTCCATAATACGTGGACCTCATCTTAGTTATCAGATGCCACAGATTCATTCACAAATTTCTATCCAATCACTGTGACTGTCAGGCATTCTCCCATTTACAAAATTAGTTTGAACTCTGATTATGAATAACTGTAGTGTTTAGTGCATATAAATATTTGATGATTAACTTTGGTTGACTTGTACCACCTCAATTTATACCATAAATTCTGACAATGAAGAAATGTTTTGGACAAAGTACTCTGTGCTATGAGCAGAAATAACTTGAAATGTTTTATACTACATAATGCAAATGTAACCTAGTTAAATTATCTAAGATTTAAAAATCAATAAACATTTTGAATTCAGGGAGAACGTTAATACATCATTTTATACTGTTGGATAATGTGAAATCTAATATGCTTGGCTATTTCCAGGAATTTCTCCCTGGGCTCTTCAGAAGAAACTCGGTTATTATAGCCTGATAGGTGTACCCAGAGTGGTATGCTAGTTGGCTAGTGGCCAGTTGTATTTCCTCAAGCATCCTGCCCTCCTCAAAAGCGTCTCTCCAATGAGCTACACACTAAGTGGAAACTAGTCCATCATTCTAAGAGAAGCTGTCTTCTCAAGGAACGTTTTAGATCTTCCTCCATCTTTCCTTATTTTATCTTGATATTGATTTGCTATTATTGGATTTTAGTAATTAGAGGCTTAGAGAAATCTGGGCTTCTCTGATAACTACTAGTTATTTTGAAGATCACCTAAGCATTTGTAAAACTCTATAGTAACATCTCAGTAAACTAATGTTCAGGGAATGATTCATTGATATAGCCTGTTGGTTAAAATATACTCTGTCTTGTTTAAAACAAAATCTCTAATTTAACATTGTGTTTAAAATATTTTGCATCACTTTCCCATTTATTATTAATATATTTATAATATATGTGCGCACGTATATATGCGCCACATATGAAGTGCACACAAGGAACATACAACAAAACATAAGAAACATAATAGATTATCTGTTCAAGACCTTTGTACAAATGTCTAAACATAAAATATTATTATATTTCTGTGGACTGATTGAATGACGTATGAATAAAACATTTAAGTATTAACACTATTGACTTTGCACTGTCCTGACAACACAGCTTAGATTTTTTTAATTTTGTTTTTAAAGTTAAATTCCTGTTATCTTATGATGTGATTAACTCTTTCTAACATAAATAGATATCAGAGAAAAAAAGCACTGGTCAGTTTCTTGGACTGTTTGGATTATTTGGAATCTGAGATTAGATTCAGAGCAGTAAAATCATTTTCTTTCCTCCTTTCCTCATTCTGTAATACTATAGTACTGGAATCAGACTCTTACCCACTGTGGTTTTACTTTCTCCATTTTCCAAGATACCTGAGGAATATCAGTAGAGGAAGCATGATATCCACCAAAATGGATTTTGGAATACAAAGGACTGGGGTGTGAGTATTAACTCCTGTGTCTTATTTTCTATTTCCTATTGGTGATACGTGGTTAACAACAGCTCTTGCCTCAGAGGAGTGTTAGAATTAAATAAAACAATGCCTAGACACATTGAGTCCATCCATCCAGACTTCCATCTCTACCTCCCACTCTCCCACCATCCCTCTGTTTATTCAATCAATATTTACAGCAGATTGGTTTCACCTGACCTTTTTGCAATTAAAATCCAAAAAGCTAGCCAAAGAAATGAGCCTTCAGATGTGAAATGAGAACAGTGTTCTAAGAAGACACTATATACCCTTCTGCCATGTGCCTTGAGCTTCTGACAGCGCTGGGCAGGACTGACAAGCCTTCTTCATTTGAGTTACAGAAATTGAATGTTTCAAGTGTTATCAAAATTCCTCCTTCTCCCCAAACCCTCATCCACAGGAGGCCAAAGATGGATGTGTAATTAGATGGTACATCCGCAGATCTTCTGATCTTTTACCCAGAGGGGTGAGATCGGGGGAACTGGTGATCTAGGGGAGGAGCTGTGCAAAGCATGAAGCTTTTAGACAAATCTGGCCTCAGGCAAAAATATAAATCTGACTGAGAGTGTCTTCTCCCTGCTGGCCCCTGCGCTGGGCTCCTGCTTCCTCTTGCAGTGTCCACTCCTTCTCCCAATGTCACAAAGTGCTGTCAACCTTTGTGATGTCAGTGAAACTAAAAAATGCTCCCTCTCTCAGGCACTGTGCATTTTTAATAGGCACCAGAGCCTCTATATTCAAGGAAAATTCAGCTTGGACATGGTTTGCATGGTATGGCAACCTCCCCTCTGGGCCTGCTTCAAGTCCAGAGAGGAAGGTTAAATTGTCAAAGAAGCTAGGACAGGTAGGTAAGCGAAGGAGAATGGCTGGCTCTGTCTTCCCTTCCTTCCACAGTCCCTTCTCATGTGCCAGGGAAGTTAATCCTGAATTAGAATTTGCATGGTTGTTCTCTCTCTTTGTGATTCATTCACCAGTATCCAAAGGGTGGTGGCTACAGCCACTTTTTGGGAAATTAATGTGGAAGAGCATAAGGAATGCTGCTCAGGCTGCTTCTGCATGGTTTTGTGCAGAAAAATGGACTGAACTATCTTAAAATAAATCACCCTGAAGAGTATTTATGTGTTCCTCTACATCTGAAACAAATCATTTCATGGATTTCCATCAATAAGGCATTTAATAAGATATGCCAAATTCCAATGTGGTCATTCAAGAACTTCCACTTCTATTCTGAAACCATCCTTCCTCCACTGTGTGCAGAAGGGCCAGATAGTATTTGTTTTTTACTTCTGGAGTCAAATGGAAAGGGCCAACTAAAAGACCAATAACTGTGGGTTTTATATCCCCCTCACTGTTCTGGGTAATGTCAATGTGCGATGGTGCCTTCCCCTTAAACAAATTTGATTAAAGCAGATTATTAGTTAAAAAAAAGAGCTGAGTAAAAGACATCTTTTTATGATAACTCACTTGTGGTTTTGAAGCATGCTTTAAATGGTAAGACACAGTAAGTAATTTAGTTGAAGTGTAATAATTGGGTTCCAAGTGTTATGATTGATACATTTCATTGAAAACAGCACCCTGAGGTTTTTCCAAATTAAAGATGAAATCTAAATAAAACCTTAAATAACCCATGTGGAAATACTTTATTGTAGTTAATAACCCAGCAAAAATATGCTTATTTTGTCTGTAGACTCATTCCAACAGACCATACCTATTGTTGCTTCCAATTGAAAGGTATCACACTTGGCTTATGTAAAAATAATAGCACTTCTAGCTATTAATAGCAAATAAGAGAAACATTTATGGACATTCATACATCATTTATAAATGACCCTTATGAATAAAGCGTTACAATGATTCCATTAGCATAAGTTCCACAATTATGGGTTACATGAAAGATACATTTTTCTTTTTTGAATGCACACATAAAAATCTGTCATTTACTTTGTAGAAGTTGTATCCATAGTGCTCTAATAAACTTCTATGTAGCTGGAGGGCTATAAACTTAAATATCTGGATGTGGATGCATCTTGTCGGACATGTTGAGACCCAGGGTGCCCTTGGGCATGTACCTCCGCTGGACCCAGAGGACATGACCTTGTCTACCCCTTGATAGTACTGTTTAGAGAGAGCTTGGGCTTCTACCTAGGGCTGGTTTGGACACAAGTCTCAGAAATTAAGACCCACTGTGGGGAACTCGATCTTGTTTTTCTCCTTCCCCGACATTTCGCAATCTAGGATCTCAGGGGTGCTAGCTTCCGCCTTTGTAAGGGATGTCCGGCTTCGGAGTAAGTTACTTACTCTAACTTCTGTTGGAAAGGGCGACCTGAATGACCAATAACTGAGAGTTTTATATTCCCCTTACTGTGACAGGCAATGTCAAAGTATGACCATGCCTTCCCTTTAAGAGAAACTTGATTACCACTGATAAATAGTAGGGAAAAAAATGTCTGAGAAAATTCTTAAATGCTCTTAAACCCTCTAAATCTCAACAGCTCCAACGTTAGAGTAAGTTAGGTAGTATCTTTCTTTGATGACCTGGTGAGAGAAGCATCTCTTTTGTCATGAGAACGCAAAACATGATGAGTCATCATTAATGAACTCTTGCTTTGTGGAGGCCCATCATCTTGCTGACTCTTCATAACTACCCTGTCTTGAAGTATGTTTTGATGATGTACCCTCTCAGGTACCTTTGTGGTATTTTTTTCTAGATGAGGAAAGCAAAATTCAAAGAAGTGACATCAGTTTCCCATGACCTGTCCTACCATTCACATTTCCTGACTGTATGGCTTGATTGGAGATTAAGCCAAGCTCTCCCACTATCTCTCTGAAGACATGTTGCTGCTTTAAATAGAGGTGCTCTTTATATAGAGTATTATCATTAATTTAGACTCAGTACCAGGAGACTGCCTGGGCTGTGAGTGAGAAAGCTTGACCCAAGGACGATATCAGCAGGGGAGTTAGAGTGAGGCGTGTTCTCCAGCTATTGATTTGCCATATACTTTAATCCCTTTTCATAGTCCTGCATATTTTTAGCAAGGTCATCTAAAGTGGACAAGATGTTCTAGCTGTGGCAGGGGTCATTACATTAGCTGCTACCCTGGCCCGTTTTCTCAATTTGCCACAATTCCTGAGGGGAGGTCAGTGAGTCAGCTGCGATGCTCCCTTCCTGTTTCTCCCAGGGACTTCCCTACATTCTTCTCTCTCCATAATGACTGAAAACACCTGGGAAACAAAAAGTACCTTCTTCTTAAAAAGAAAAAAAAGCACCCCTATAGCTCAGGTGACTAAGGTGCAGGCCATGAAAGCCCATGGACTCCGGTTGAGACCAGGGTGGGGGAGTTGGGGAATCCTGTCTTGGGAGGGCATATACTAATGAGGAATAATGGATTTTCAGAAGTAGAAGCTAGCCTATTTGTTCCACCTTCAATATTTGCACAGATGACACATATTCATGGTGGTTAAGAGTCAACCAGATCTGAGACCCAGCTCCCTTGATCTGCCACTTTGTGATGTGAGGCTTCAGGTGAATTATTTACCTGTCTCTGCCCTCGGTTTCTCATCTTGCAAAGTGGCAGGAATAAAGATACCTGCCTCTTAAGTTTCTTGTGAAGATTAAGTAAAATGATCATTGATTCAAGAAATATTTCCAATAAATCATAGCTCCCACTGTTATTATTGTTGTTGTTATCATCATGATTAACTTATTAATCACTCTAAGATCTTACTGTTTGCAGCATTTCTGCTGCTGGTGCCAGAATCCAGACGTCTTTGTTCAGACCAATTATTTTTCTTCTCTCTTTCAACCGAAGACAGGTCTGTACTTTTGATACCAGCACTGAGGTTAACTATATCATGTTTATAGTTGATCAGGAAAAACAGACTAAAACATTATATTGCTGATTTTGGCTTTATTAAATAACTTCAGTTGTTGCTTTAGAGTAGGCTGTATTTACAGTTAACTGTTGATTATATCCGCTGCTATATAAACCACCAACCATTAACTGCAAAGAAATCTTTTTTTTTTCATTTTATTCTCTATTTTCATGCAGCATGCCAGCTTGAATTCACCATATAATTCTCTGAGTTTGCCAGCCCAAATTGCAATTTTTTCCTTTGAGAACGAGTCAGATAATGACCAGTTCTAATGAAAGCATTTGGAGCATTGATGTAATTTGCTGTTGAAAAACTTGCTGATATTTACAAAATAAAATCTACCTTTACAAATCCTGAATAGTGTCCCTGAATATTCTTTACTTGGAGATTCAGACTTAACCCTAAAATTAATTTCAAGCAAATCTTAGTTTATAGTAAGAGTGATTTTCTCTCAATGAAATTTATAGATTAATACAATAAGATCATGAACGAAAAAACATTATTTTCTTTATAAGAAAAAATGGTAATGTATTCCTTTAATATCTTTTAAAAACCTTTATAACTAATGAGTCAAAATACCCTTTTCATAAAGAAACAGGAATCAGAATAAAATTTTAAGGTTAACTGTGTTTATATGCATCAGTGATTATTGTATAAAGATATTAATAATAAATCACAGAGATTTATAAATAAGTTATCTACGGTAAACTAAACCAAGACTTCCAATTTCCTCTTTTACTTTGTATACATTGAACTCTTATTTAACTATAAGCTATTTAGCAATTAGCTACAGATGTTTTCACAATGTTATGGATTTTCTCTGGAGACAAGCAAAGCCAGATAACTGAAGAAAATATTAACTCTATTATCTTTATTTTATAACCAAAAATTCTTTAGGGATTGCTTGGTTGTTTGTGAAAATTTACCTTAGGAATATCTCTTTATGACAAGCAGACATATCATAATTACATTCAAGTACTTGAGGAGAGGAATGGGAAACCCCTTATTTTTAAAAGATCAAGGCAAAATGCATGTAAATCACACCAGACCTTCAAATAGTTTTCAAAAACCACCAGACCTGAAAAAGACCATTTACTTCCCGTAATTGAAATTGAGCAGCTTGCGTTAACCCGGCCTCTCTTTGCCCTACTGGTTCTACTCTCAACCTCCCTGAGAGCAACTCAAAACCTGAGAGCATCTCAAAGCCTCTAGCATATCCTGTTAAACCGGGATTTTATGAAAACGTCTTTAAAAAGAGATGTAAAATAGAAAACACTGCAATTATCTAAATCTGAGAATCTGATACTTATTAGCCTGACACTGACTGCTATGCCTCACATTGAGCCCAGGGAGCAGTAGTTATTGTTACACTTGGATTCCTTTATGAGAGACAGGGTGGCTAATTTTGCAGTCAGCTGAGTGTGTCACAGACCTGGACAGGAGCCAGTGTCAAAACAGGCCCAGAAAATGTGTTCTTACTGCAGGTGAGAAGAGAACAGGACAAACTTGCATTGTTTCTGTCAGCTCCTGGATAATTAATTTCAACTCTATTATCGGAATTAAAAAGTGACATTTATTCCCTGGACTGATTTCCTGGACGCTGTCCAACTTTCCTCCCCGATTTTGGAAAACGCTTAGCTAAAATATGAGCAAATCATTAAGAATTGATGCAGAGAGGATGTCCATTTTCTTACATAAGATGATATGCTTCAAACATCATTTTTCAACACCACCAGCAGAACAGAAGATGTACATGAAGATAGACCCTAACTCTTTCCTGCACAGTGAGAGTGCCAGGTGATGAGAAATAAAGAGTGCCCACGATTAGTAGATCTTTGGGGCCTGAGGTGTGAATCTCCATGCCTCACAACCAAGGAGCCAGCTCCTTTGCTGGTAGCTGTGATTGACTGTCCGGGCGCATTATCCCCTGCTGTTCTCCCGCCCTCACTTCTGGGCATATCAGCAGCAGGTATTGTCAGTCAGGGCTCCATTGATTATCCTCAAAATTTGCTCCTACTATTGACCATAATGGGGGGAAAAAAAAATCATGCCTCTGAATTATTCAGAATGAAAATATACACAGCAGAAATCGATAAGGCACATCTGATATTAAAGACAAATTAAAACCGGCAGGAGCAGGGAGCTTGTGGCAGCCGTGGCATATGAAAAAGAAGGCATTTTGGAGATAAAGGAAAAGTGTTTTTGCTTTCTGAAAAAAGATGTGATAGCTGTCAAAGCATTTCAAAATTCATAGCTTTATTAATGGAAGCATTAGGTTCTTCCTGACCAGATAGTCCCTTAAAACTGCTGCGTTTGTACTCAGGATGCCAGCTCTGGAGTTTATTTCTAATATTCCCAGAGGTTTTTTTTTTTTTTTTTTTTTTTTTTTTAATTTTAATTTAGCTGTAACACATAAAGAGATAAAATTATGGGGAACAAAAATCAGGTTAAAACCAGGATACTAACAAATAACTAAGGTCTGGCAGTAAGTCCCTATGGCATATAATAGGAGTTAGAAATTAAACAAGGAAGGGAAAATGCAACTCTTCTGTCACTGTTGTAAGAAGCACACCTACTTTGCATGGTGGACTGAAAGAACCAGGCTCCTGTCGGCTGTTTTTTTTGTTGTTGTTGTTTTTTCCAGTATAGGTGGGGGATGCGCAGGGAATCTGTAGCAGAGAAACTTTGCCCAATTTAACCTGGAGCTTTGAGGAGAGATGTATCTGTACAGTTATTTCAGTGGTGTTGAAATGGACAACTTGCCATTATCTGAAAATCTGATTCTCCTGGCAAGCTCCAAAGGACTTCAAATCTTCCTCTTTGCCTCCCTTTTCTTCATTCACAGGTGTGTCTAGTCCACGTCACCAAAAATTATTGTTTAATTTCTCCGATCTGTGAGGTTTTAGTCTTGGTGTTTATCTGTCCTCTGCAGGAGACACATTTAGCCAATAGCCCAGGGAACTGGAGACAAACCCTCCTACCCCCCAAGGCTAGGGACTGACTTGAAGAGCAAGGCGCTTTATTAGGTAGGCAGGCAGTAACAATCTCGCTTGACTCCTGGTTTGAAATGTCACTCAATTAGGAGTCTTCCCCTGCACTGCTGAGCAGAGAGAGACAATTCTCCTGGGATGCTTCTCTTTTCCAACCCCACTTCTGAGGTGAGATCCTATAGTTGGAGAGAGATACTCTTCCTGTGAAATAAGCAGGAACACTTAATATCACAGGGCAGCACTTGGTTGACTGAAGACTGAGCTTTTTTTTTCCTGCTCTTTTCCGATTTTCAATTCTTTAAGTTACTGCTTTATACAGTTATCTTTTATAAGTATAGAATGAGAGGCGTAGATCTGGGAACTCTAATAGGGTTTTCCCCCAACAGGGACATTTGTAGCATAATCCGACTTTATCACAGCAGTTGAGAGTTCCAAAAGAAAGATGTTAGGGTGTGTGAAGATTTTGAGAATGTTTGATGTCAAAATTAAAACAGCCAGGGTGGGCTGCGCCATTGTTTCAGGAACATTCCTTGGCAAGGCCTGTCCCAGATTTTCTTCCTTAATATGTTGCTTTCCCACCTATCAGGCTTAGTCATTTTCCCTCTGGTGACAATTTCACTTCTTCTCCTGTCTTCCAAACTCCAACACTCCTGCTGCCTTCTTCACCTTCACCTTCACCTTGACCTTGCTTCTCTCCTTTGGGGAAAACTTGGAGCAATCAACATTTGCACATCTGCTGGAATATGGTTTCTCTCCTCCATCTTCACTTGTTGGCTCTGACCAGTGTTTTCCTCAGGCGAACAGGTTGCAGCCCCTTGTGCTCTTCAAGGACATGGCTTGAGTGATAGACTTCTTCCTGAATCATCCATTTTTATCTTCCTACCAGATGATCCCCATTGGCACGCAGACATGGTAGTGTTTTCTCTTAGCTTCAAACAAACAAAAAGAACAAGCAGGCACCTTTTTTGACCACATTTCGTCCTCTAGCTACTTTTTCAGGAAAACTCCACAAACGAGTTGCCAGGTGGCTGTTTCCAATTACTCTCTTGGCATGTCTTCTCCCAGCTTTTTATTCTGAACCAATTTTACTTTTGCAGGAAAGCTGCAAAAACAGTACAGAGAATTCTCAGACCCCTTTGCTTAGCGTCCCTTTATGGCGACATGTTTCATAACCGGAAAACCATGATCAAACTGGGAACTCCGACTGGCACTTGAACCTGTTTCCATTGTACTTGCTTTCTTGATGCTGAAGTCACAGGACCGCCACCTCACTAAGCCCAGAGGTTAACTCTTCACGGCTCTCTCTGTATCATATTCAGCCCACTGAGAACTTCTGATGCTGTTGATACCTGCTTTCTCCACAATCATTTCTCCCCCTGCATTTCAGGTCACTGTCACCACACTCTCTTTCTGTGGCTTCATTCTCAACCCTGGCTTCTTCTCTGTGTTCTCTTCTGCTTTTTCTTTATCGTTTTGACCTCTTAACATTCGAATGCCCCAGAGCAGAGTCCTTGGGAGGGGATGCTCTCCTTTTCTTCTGTGCTCACACGCTGGTGACCAACTCAGTCTCATGGCTTTAAATACCATCTATACTCTGACGAGTTGCACATTTTCTAACAGCAGTTTGGACTTTTCCTTCAAACTCTGGACTCCAGTTACCTACTTTGAAGTTTCACTTGCATTCTTTTTTATGTTTACTTATTAGAGAGGAAGACAGGTGGGGTTTAAGGTAGGCAGGGAGCAGGATGGGAGAGCAAGAAAGAAGGATTTTGTGTATTAAGTTGTTCATTTTAGTTGTTTCCCCTGGTGCTGGGTCATGCACCCTGGTCTGTGGACGCTCCCCAAGCACGAGTTGACACCTGAGCCACCAGGGTGCACCTCCCCTGGATTATTTCCCCGCACCCAACAGGTTTCACATATTTTTTACTAAATCAACTTAATTGTGTGCAAAGAATAAAGAGAATCTCCATTAAATTGTCCCCAATTGTGATTGGTTTTTAATGTGATTCGGCAAGATACTAGCAACTTTTGCTACAGCGTAAGTGTGTCATCTCGTCCATGATTCCTTACAGACCCAGCTTAGTTCTTCTCCAGTGTCTCCTTTTGCAGTGATACCTGCTTTTATTATTGGTTTTCATTCAAATATGTTGGGGAATAAATAGGATGATTGTGCTTTTGTTTCTTGGCCAAGAATCTCACGATCCTAAAAATCTTGTGAGAAGACATGGCTTCCAACGATTCAGCTGACCAGCACTACGACACAGAAAAGGAGAAACAGCTCACTTGGATTCGTAACAGGCATTTCAAACATAGTATTTCCCCAACTGAATGTCTGCTCTTTCCTATTCCCCAAATTATTTATCACACTGGAAGCCTGTGTCTGCAAATGGCAACTTGATCTTTCCAATTAATTGTCCAAGACAACATGTTTGGAAAGAGATGCTTTTCCTCTTGTATTTAACATCCAATCTCCCAGATAATTCTATTGCTTGTACCTTCAAAATCTGCTCTGAATGCAGCCATGTTCAATACTTTCTGTGCCAGGATCCTGTCCTGAGTTGCCAGGACGCTGCCTAGATTATTTCAATAGCTAACTCACTGGTCTCCTTCCTTCTGCTTCTACCCCTCTTCTAGTATCCATGTTAGTGATCTTATTAAAAAGTAAAGCAAAGCATGGAAATTCCCTGTTCAAAATGGCTCCCCACTTTCAATGCTCCCTGTCTCAGTAAAAGCCGGAGTACTTACAATGCCATCTGGGTTTCTCCATTACCTGCTCATCCTCTCTGTTACCTTCTAATCTCCTCTCTTACTATCTTCACAAGGCTCCCTTTGTTCCAGTCATGCTGGCATTCTTGCTGCCCATTTCAGCTGGCTCCTGTATCAGGCCATTACACTTGTGTTTTGGTTTGTTTTGTTTTCTGATATCTTTATGACTGGATCCCTTACCTCCATTCAAATACCATTTCTCAGTGCAGCTTATTTTGAGCACCATGTTTAAAATTCTCTATCTTCCTTTCCATGAGTCCTTACCCTGCTTCCTATTTATTCATTTTAAAATTGCATTTAAAACCATCCGCGTACTATATATATATATATATATATATATATGTATGTATTTATCATTCTGTCTTTTCTAGAATGCAAGTTCCCTAAGAGCAATGATTTTGTTTCTTTCTCCTTACATATAGCCTGCGACATAGTAGATCCTCAAGTAACATTTGTTGAATGAATTCATGATCTTTCTATTTCTCTGTGAGACAAGCCAGGAAAATATTACTCTTCCCACTTAATGAAGGGAAAGTAGTCTTTAGAGTTTAAATAACTTGTCCAGAGTAAATGAGAAGTCTGAAATCGGAGCCTGACACCCTCAATTCCAGGTGCTTAGGCATTTTATTACATGTCACCTTTTAGTTGGGAGAGGTTATCTCTCTGAGGATCTTGGTAAACTTTGGCAGGCAAGGAGTATAAGAACACACCCAAGGAGTCATAGGTTGTCAGTTGGTTAACTTTTTTTGGATCCAAATTCCAAGAAAGCTTTCACTGCAGGGTGACAAGAAGGAACATTCATCTACCAGAGCAGCTGTTTTGCTCTTATAAAATACATCAGTCTTCATAATAATGGAAAATCCAAGAGGCAGCTTTGCTGATTGAATTGAAAGTCATTGGGAATCAAGGAATTGTCCATGTTGAATTATTAAATAACTCTTTCTAAATTAAGCCTTTTGGACGAGTAGCAAGCTGGACTGCAGGTTGCACAAATGTATGTTTTCCTCACTTTCCTATTAGAACTTACATTAGATGTTCGCTAGCACATCAATCAAAGACTCCAAACAGGTGTGTGAAATGACCATCCATCAAATGGGATCTTTGGCCAACCCACAGCAGAGTGATTTGGAACTGGTTCAATGGATAATGCACAGGAAAAACGGAGTGGTTGTAGAGAGCTATTAGTTGAATTCAAAAGAGCATGGAAAATACAAATTGATGCTGGAACAAAATCAAAAGATAGACTCAGCAGTTTGCCTATTTTCATTTAGACTGCCAGTTTGAGAAGTAAAAGAAATAATTCAGACCTGTGTGGAAAGGGCCTATTTTTTAAAATAAACTTTCTACTTCATGGTATTCTTTTATATGGATAGAAAAATTATAAGGTATTATAGAGAGTTCCATTATGTTTCATACCTGTACCTCTCCCTTTATTAATATGCCACATTAGCATGGTATATAGTCATAACTGATGCATTATTATTTGCTAAGGTCTGTATTTTATTTATGTTCCCTCAGGTTTTACTGAATGTCCCTTTTTTGTCCCAGATCCTACTCAGGAGACCACATTACATGTAGTTGTGTCTCCTTAGACTATTTTTGGTTGTCATAGTTCCTTAGATTTTCCTTATTTTTGATGACCTGGACAGTTTTGAGGAATACTGGTCAGGTATTATGTAGCATGTCCTTTAACTTAGATTTTTCATAATCAGCTTGAGATAGGTGTTTTTTGGGGAGGAAGACTGTAGCCTAAGAGCCATTCTTTTATATCATATTATTGATTTGATTAGTACTGTTGATAGGAATCTGGATTACCTGAGGAAATGCTGATCAGGTGTTTCAACTATAAAGGGACTTTGCATACTGTACTCATTGAAAGAAAGTGTTTCTGTGTAGCTGACACTTAAAGAGTGGCAAGTTGCACCCTAACTTGTTGAGAATGGGGTGTCTCTATTTGAAGTTCTTCTTGGAGGGAAATTTGTCTTTTCTCCTCATTTATTTACCTATTCAATATGAATACAGATATTTAAGGTATACTCTGGGGTATAACCCAATACCATTTAATTTTTTTGCTCAAAATTTTCCAATTTTGATCTTCGAGTGTTCTTTTAATTGATTCCCATGTTCCTATGACATACACCCTACCTCCTTAATTATGTGTGTATGTGTGGAGTGTATGTTTTGCATTTCCTAGCTTTGTGGAGCTTTCTAGAGTTACAAGATGCTCCAGATTCATCAGGTTTTATCCTGATTTCCTTTTATTGGAAATTAGAAATTAAGGTCTAGGTTTCAAATATGCTCATTGCTGTTGAAGTCTAATTGATTCTATAGCTCAACTGAGAGCAAGGACATATATATGTGGATATGAATGATTCTCTCTCTCTCCATAAGAAAATGTCTGTATATATTTATGGCCATAAGAAAATGTCTATATATTTAAGTTAAGCACATGTTTATACCAATTATCCTTCTCTAGTTCATCACTACATGGATCATTCTAGTCTTCTACCTTTAATTATCTGTCACCTTCCATTCCAACAGTGATGATCTCTTACTGTCCATAATTTACATTCAATTTTAGCATGTATTCATAATGACTTCAGAATTGCTAACCCATGCCCTTGTGGGAAATGATTTTATCAGCTAGTATATAGTATATAACATATAGTATGTGGTGCTTTTTTGCAAGTGAAAGTTGTGAAAGTTATTTAGTTTAGCAGTTTTCTTCCCAAACCCCCTTTAGTTAGGCTATTTCTTACACTGCTAATACACTTTGTCATATTTTATTTCATCTTGGCATCTCCTGATCTCCTAAATAATAACTAATTTTTAAGTTGCACAAGTAAGGACCATTTTTAGTACTGTAAAATGCTATGAGTTTTGACAGATGCTCAGTGTCATAATTCATCATTACAGTATCATACAAAAATTATGATTAAAGTTGATAAAAAATTTTGTGTGTAATCTTCAATGGGGCTTTAAGTTTTCAAATCAGTTTAGTAAATTTCTAGGAGTATGATTGCTGAATCATATCAAAAACTATGCAAAGATTTGTAAGAAACTGCCAGACTATCTCCCCAAGTGATTATGCTAACTTGTATTCTGACCAGCCATGGGGAAGAGTTACTATGGCCTGGCATTCTAGCCAGCAATTGGTATTGCCTGCTTGTTTTTTTGTTTGTTTGTTTTATATTAGCCATCTGAATAACTGTGTAATTTCATTGTGATTTTAATTTGTACTTCTCAGAGATAAATCAAGTAAGCCTCTTTTCACAGGCTTCTTAGGAAAGACCCTCCTTTTTAAGGATCTCCAAGCATCTGATTGAATTGGTTTTCCTGTGCCTGTAGGTTATCGCTACTCAGTCTAAGCATCTGTCAGTCTGAGCACTTTTCAGAGATAAATCAACTGAGCCTCTTTTCACATGCTTCTTAGGAAAGAACCCCCGTTTTAAGGATCCCCAAGCATCAGATCAAACTGGCTTTCCTGTGCCTGTAGGTTATCGCTACTCAGTCTAAGCATCTAGAAGGTAAGAGAGGGAGAATTTGAATGGAAGTGTCCTCCATTACAGTTTTAAAATGGCTGAAAAGAATTCTGACATTATAACAGAATGTCACTGGGATATGCAATGTCCTTGCTGACAATGAGCCTATTTAAAACAAAGTTGATTTATGTTCCAGAAAACACTCTTTAATTTTTTTTTTTTTAGAGAAAGAGCATGACTCTTCAATGACTTCCTTAAAATATTTTCTCAAAGTCTGCCTCATCTCTGACTGTCCTTGATCCTTTGAATAAAGGGCACTGGACACTTGCAAAACCCACCTCCTAGACATCCAATGCCTCTGGCTTTAATATTCTGTGCTAGATTCACAGAACTCTTTTATAGATACTAAGCATTCCATCCTGAAGGCTCCACTTCATCATCACGTAATTAGTATTTTCATTAACTTGCTTATTGTCAAGGAAAATGAGCCTTGATCATCTAATTTTTCCTCAATGAGTTGAATATTGTAATATATCTATAATTAATGTGCTTTATGCCACAAACGTGTAATGGAGTGGAAATCTGAGGCTGCTCCCAGCAGTCACTGTCAGTAAATGTTTGATGAATAAACAGAGACTTTCTAATGGGAAATGGTGGCGACTTTTATAAGCAGACACAATAAAGACTTTATTAACATACTTAAGAAGCATTCTGGGAAATAGAATTGAATGCATTATTACTGTAGGCTCCTTTCGTGAAAAGTAAATTTTACTGTCCCCATAACAAATGTTTACTTGTTTGATGCAAGTTGTAGTATCAGTATTTTATGGTGTATTGTACAATTTAATACAATGAAGCTTAAATTAGCTGCCTATTCCTTGTGGAACCGAGAATGTGAGAAAAAAAAAAAAAGTACCAACAATTTTGTCTGTTAATCATTTGCAAACCTGGTTTACATGGAAAGGAAACAGTACACTTATCTCAAGATTCTTAAGAATCCAAAGACAAATTTCAAAGTACTTATACTGGTTAATAGAAGAGGCAAATATAAGTATATGGTTGATTCCACATGTAAAGAGTGCCATTTTTGAATAGTAGATTAAAAGAAGGATAGGTGGATTAAATATTAAGGTATCAAATCCTTGGGATGGAATGCAGAACCCAGAAATCTATGAATTTCATTGTTGCATATTTTTCTTTGCCTGTGGGACCATATCGTGGTTCAACTTCAGAGTTGCTCTTTCTTCATTATTTGTTAAGTAGAGCTGGAAGGGCAGAGGTGGCCTGTCAAGTGTTCTACCTTCGTTCTAAAGATGAGGCATCTTCAGGGGAGGATTTTAAATGATTTCCCCATGGTCTTATACCCAAAAAATGGCAGCAGGGAAACTGGACCCCTGGTGACTTCACTTTTCTCCTACCTTTCACTAGGTCACTAGGCATGGATTTGTAAGTCGTGAACTCTTCCATCACTGTCACTTGAACAGCTCTCACGAAGCTGTCCCCAGGGCTAGGGGGTGGCAATCTAAACTTATATGGGCATGCAGGACTTATTTCCAAGTCTCTAGCTTGACCCAAACCTGGCTGTACCCGGTCTACAAAGATGAGGAGCAGAGAAAATCAATTTGGGCAAAAAGCAGCAGAGGAAAATATTTTCACGATGTCATTATGTAGACAAAAATGGTCTCCCCTATGAAAATCAGTTCATGTCATCTTGCTGTCCCAAACCCAGTGTCTTTCCAGGGTTCTTGGTTAAAAGACTAACTTTTTGACGAGATTATACCCTTGCCCACTTCTCCAGCATCACCTTAAAGCATCCCTCTCTTCCTCCTTCTTTGCAGAGTTACAGGCCTTACTTCAGCTCTGAAATGTTCATGTTCCCTCCCACCACCAGGTCGTTCCCTTGTTGTTCTTCAGGCATGTCGTATCCATCCTCCAGAACTCGACTCAAATGTCATTTTCCTGGGGAAAGCATTCTCACAGATAGCTTCTTCTCTTCTGTGTGTTCACAGTGCTGTGAAGCGTGTTTCTCTGCTGTGCACCTATGTTGCTATTTAGGCGAGGTTACTTTCCTCCCACTAATTGGGAAAGTCCTTTGAGCTGGGTTTCAACTGATTTTTGCTTGCTATTATAGTCCGAAACCTAACACAATGCCTAGTGCATAATAAGCACTTAGAAACATACCTTTTGAATAAATAGAGTCATTTACACATAAAGTTTTGAAATAAAGCCATTCTTCTCACTGACTGGGTGTTTAAATGCCAAAGAAGTTTCTGGTCTTCAGGGCTCTGCTAGTGTATAGTGTTGATGAAGAATTGCTAATTACGCCAGTTCTCTACTGTCTGGAGTAAGAAACAACTTGAAAGAGCGTATAATGTGAACAGAGCGATGAAAGAATCAGCTCCCTTTTCTCAAAGGCTTATGAACATCTGGGTGTTTTCCAGAATGAGCTGTATCAGGCTAGTTATTCCACACACATTTATCTTGGTTTCTGGATTCTTACTTCCAAAGGCGCCTCCATGTTTGCTTATGCAGCTACATTCTGCAAGCAGCCCGGGTACCACATACTGAATTCATTGCCTTCCTCTCAAACCGGGTCTTTCTCCTCTTTGGAACACAAAGCTATTCTCTCCTTCTTCTGCTGTCTCACGGTTCCCAGTTCCAATTCATTTTTACCAACTTCTCCTTGGTCTCTCCCCAAATGGTTCTTCTCCCTTTTCAAACCTGGGAAGTCACTGTCCCACACCGAACCACCTGGAGTAAGGACTATTGTCTCAACTTTCCAAGTGAGGGAGGCCCTTCAAGTAGCAAAGTGACACTTTATAAAGGATTAGGAAGGACTGGCATTCTGTATATAAGATCTGGAGTCAGACAGTCCGTTAGAAGCCGTCCTTCCCCAGTCCCTTGCTTATACCTGCAACAAGAAGCTGTTTTCTTTATCTCAGTGTTCTCATCTGTGTACTATGGACAGCAGTAACCAATGTGCGTGTTGTTTTGAGGGTCAAATCGAGGCATGAAGTATCTTATACATGAATTTAATCGTCTTAGGTGTTGTAATGTCTCCTGTGGCTTTTCTCACTTGTTCTAAATTCCAGGCAATAATTCATCTTATTTTTTAGAAGTTGCAGTCTAGTTTTTGATGTGTGTGGCATGGATCATGAGAATTTCTCGGTTATGTTAAAAAATGTTTGTAACCATGCAGTTAGACAGCTAGAAGCTCGAACTTCCTTACTTCAGACATTTTTAATTTAGTTCTACATTTTACTGCCTCATCTATTCTCCCTCATCTTTTTGGTCAGCCTGAGTCAAGTATGGCTTACACTCAGACTGCATTTCGATTGTGTCGTTCCTGTGTTTGTTTATTCTATACAGCTTTTTAACACAGAGCTTAACTTGATGGAACACACAGAGATAGTTCTCACTGAGTGGAAACATTATTAAAATATTCATTCTGGGTTAGGGAAAAGCCATTTAAGTTTGCATTATATTTCTTGCCATGTTCAACAAATGTTTATACATATGCTCATGACACAGAATTTGAGAGGAAATACAGAAAATGGGTGAGTTTAAAGATTCCATTAACTTGGGTAATAAATCACTGGTGATTTATTTCATTTAATTTTGTTCATATTCTTTTTCTCAACACAAACTGGCTTCTGAAGCAGGTTGAGTCCCTGTTCCTTTATGTCCCACAGTGTTGCACATAGTGGGAAGGAGAAGAGCAGCCATGGATCCCGTGTTCACTGGTCTCCTGTACAGACCATCAGCTAAGTTTTACATTTTTTTTTTTTAAAGGAAAGATGCAGGCAGGAATGTAAGTGAGCAGTAGGAGGGGAGAAGAGGAAGAACTGTTTATTATTTCTCATTTAGTTGTTTCACTGGTTGTTTCCCCCCCTCAACCTGGTACTCGAATTCAGGAGTATGTGACCTGAGCTCCTCCAGAGGCGATTGACCTAACCGCTACTCCACCAGGCAGTGCCAGTTTGCGTTTCTGTTTCCTGTCCTGTCCTCCCAAATGCACTCAGAATTTAGTATCTCCCAACCTCAAACCAACTCCAGCGATTAACTTTGAAGTTTTTGACAATTTCTTTCAAATGATCCATGCAAATTATTAGCAAGAACTGTGTACATATTAATTTTTTGTCATTTCTAATCTTGTTCACCCTCCCTCCACCAGAAGCTGTCTCAGAATATTCGTTCACTTGAACATTCACGTGGTGGTGGAAGCGTTATGAGATTTAAAGAAATATGTGCCTGGTGCATAACAGGCCTTTGGCAAAAGCTAGTCCCCTACTCTTCGTTCTATTGTTAGGACATTTGAATTTTTATTCCTATCACTGTCTGAGTCATATATATGTCTGTCTATCTATGTAGATAGATATATACACATATCATATATGCATGATATGTATATATAATGTGTATATTATATGCATATATTATGTGTATGTATCTTTCTACATATATATATCTATATATGTATATTTAAAGGAAAGGTACAGACAAGAGTGAAGGTGATCAAGCGATCAGGCTGGCAGGCAAGCAGGAAGAAGCATTTATTTACTTTATTTAGTTGTTCATCTTGGTTGTTCCCCCAGTCCCAGGACATGAACCCTGGTCCGTGGGATGCGTGTGGACTGCATCCTACCACTCCTCCACCCCTTCACTAAGGTGCGCCAGTTGAGCCTTAGTATTAGCTTCTTAGAGGGCAAACGTCTTATGCTCTTTTGAGACCGCCAGGCTCTGAGTGAGCCTGTGAAAGCTGAGGTGGTAAGAGCTGCTAATCTTCTCCAGACACCGCCCTGTGGGATGGAACCAGATAGTGGGGAGAGAGCATCTCAGCTCTGCCATTTAGCCCTGTGGCTTCTGATATGGTTGGTTCCCTTTCCCGAGACATTCTTTCCTTAAGTGCCACAGAAGACAAGTGACAGGGTCGATGGAGTCATTAGTGAACATTTATGGAAAGCACCTCACACACCACCAAGCATGTGGTCCTATTTTAATAAATAAGAGCACAGCAATAAAAATAACTATAAAGTTACTCCTTTCCCTCTTTTTCATTTTCTCTTTCATCAACAAGAAAATCATAAGTAGAAGCCACAATACATCTAACAACTTCAAAAACCTGAATTAAAAAAAAAAACCTAAGCATTTAAATACCTTTAAAAGAAATTAGGGCTATTGACCAAAATAATGAGAGGATGTCCAAATGTCTGTAGACTTTATGCCTTTTCATCTGTGGCTGAAAAATCAAATTATTGAGTGAAGGTCACTACTATAATGGAATTTCAAGGAGTGGGATAAAAGTAAAACAAAGGGGAAGATATTTTTATATATTTGCCTTCTGGGTAGGGATGCAGTTTTGTCTTTCACAATGAGAACTGGATTCGAAAATGCAATGAACTTTTTCATTAGTTTAATTATAAAAGTGTTACTATTACTCTACTTAAAATGCTTACCTGTTTGTAAATATTCTAAGCATACAGAAAGTATTTTACTTTTGCACAGTAATAAATCAGCATTTCACATAAATAGGTCACCAATTATCCTTTTTACCTGGGATTCAATTCAGCAATATATTTCAGAAGTGACAATAAAAACCCTGGGACTGAATAGGCAAAAGTTTTAAAAAGTATAGTTTATTGACCTATGAATCTATCTATCTAGATTAACCTATCTATATATATCATATCTATCTATATATGTATATATCTCTATACATATAAATATAAAGAGAGAGAGAGAGAAAATCATGCCATCAATACAAATAGAAAACTCACAGTATTCTCAAATAATGGAAAGACTATATGTGACTTATTTGTACATGAATCTCCTGGATTTTACTGACTGAATTTTTTATTTTAACTTTCTATTATTATTATTATTATTATTTTAAAGCAAAGGTGCAGGCAGGAATGAAGGCTAGCAGAGGGAGGCAGGCAGGAAGAGAAAGGAAGAAGTACTTTATTTATTTTATTTAGTCTTCCTTCTGGCTCTGGGATGTCAACCTAAAAGTACAGGAAACGTGACGCAATGATGCTGGATGAAGACAGAGAGAGCACATGGGTTTGATAATCTGTAAAGGCATCTGAGTCCTAAGGTATGCTGACACATCCCTAATGGACTACAGTGCACATACAGTGATGGCTCACGTGGAGAAGGCATTACCGAGGTTAGAGCTGGGGTCTCTGGTTTTTAATGGAAATGCTCCACGTGTGAAATTAAAGAATAACTTCCCGAGCTCAAGCATTAGGGCATCTGTCATACTTAACTCAGAATAGTTCAGGAGTTCAGTAAAGTATCAGATAGAGTTCAGCACTTTTATTTCTCAGGGTATTAAAACTATATATAACACTAGAAAAAATGATCTGTGATGAACTACTCAACATCATGGGTGGAACATCAAGGCAGTTAAACTTAGAATTTCTGAAATCTCAGGGAAAAATGTTCTATTATAGTGATTTCCTTGTGTAAGCTTTTGGTGCTGTTTCATGGATACTTCTGAAGACAATGAAATTAGTGAGCAGCCGATACACAAAATAAAATAGAGGCTGACACGCCAGCAAGAAGACTTGAATAGATCTCATTGCTTAATTCCGTAAACTCAATGAATGTCCTCATTTATTTTTGGCTCCTGGAGAAAATGTAGACAGGAAAAAGGAGAATCTTCAAGGAAACAACTATTAAATGGTATAGTTCCTTTCTCGTTGGTTATTTATGGAAAACACATCTTCTTAAGGAATGGGCCAGGTGGGGCTTTTCACTGGGCAGGGCCTCTGAGGTGTGTAGGAGGGGATGGATTGATAAGAAAACACACCCAGTTCTTTGGGAGCCAAGGGCACAGATTAAAAGACTTGACAATGAAAACATTGTCATCACCCCAAAATAAGCTTAAATATTTCAGTCTATTTATTTATTGGAAAGGTGCAAGAGGGCATGAAGGTAAGTAGGCATGCAGGCAGGAAGAGACAGGAGGAAGAAGCATTTATTTTACTCAGTTATTCATCTTGGTTGACTCTCCCCACCCCCACCTGGTCCTGAGACAAGAACCTGCGTCCTTGGGATGTATGTGGATTGTGCAAGAGGCCACGGACTTAACTGCTAAACCACCACGATGTGCTCTTTCAGTTTGTTTAAACATTCATTCCTGGGACTAACATGTACTTGGAGAATCTTGCTCACTAAGTAGGATTCATTGCAAAAGTGGCCAAAGTTGGGATGGAGCTGTTGGGTCTATCAAGGGCTGAGGACAGCTTAGGACCTCAGTTAGAGATGGTCAGAGAGGAGTGAAGGTAAAATGAATAGCACAGAATTTATAACATGGGATGACTGAGAGGCTTTTTGAACATTTAAATCTACAAACTCTCATTTTGAGGCTTCTGAGTATCTCATGGTTGGATGACAGCATTAAGACCTACATGTCTTGGTGCTGGTGGCTCCGATGTGAAGTCTGCAGCTTCAGCTGCAGAGTCCACATAAAGCCCAAAGACCCGTGCTGAGACCTGGGGCAGGGGTCAGGGAGGAACAACCAAAATGAACAATAAATGCATAAAAATGCTTCTCTCTTCTCTCTCTCTGCCTACCTTCAGGCCTCTTTACCTTCATTCCTACCTGCTTCCTTCCTCTTTAAAAAAATTAAAAATAGAAATAGGCATTCCCTGGTGGCTTAGCAGTTGAGTCTATGACCCCCAGCCAGCACAGCCCACATACATTCCAAGGACCCAGGTTCACATCCCAGACCAGGAGGAACAACCAGGATGAACAACTAAATAAAATAAATAAATGCTGCCTCCTCTCGCTTCCTGCCTGCCTGCTTGCTTGCCTTCATTTCTGCCTGCACCTTTCCTTTTAAAATGAATCAATGAATGAATGAATACATAAAGAAATAAATAAGACTACAGGTCTTTCCTGAACAGGAGTGAGTGACTGTTCCCTGCACACTCTTCCACACTCTAAAGGATGGCTGGAGTATATCTGGGCCCACACTGAAGTCTCTTCATGAGCACGATTAGCATCACTGCGGCTTGATCTTTCAACTTTTCCTGGTGGATGTCAATCTGCTCTAGATTCTGCTTTTTGTAGTTGAGATTATCAATGATTATTATGGGAAGGGGGAGTGTGTCTTCTCCAAACTGAATGCATAGAGATGATGCCACATGATTCCCCAATACTTTGATCGAAATAGCAAATCCCAAAGTGCAGTTAGGAGACAGGTGGGAGAATGATCAGCCTTTTCAGCCAATAAAGCTCGTGTGTTATTAGGAGTCATGACTCCTCTCTTACTAGATTCTTCACTCGGTGGGGTTTATATATTAATGTCTTGAGAGAGCTGGTGAGGTGTGGTCGAGTGATCTGGGAAGAAACACGAGAGGATTTGCCTAGACTTGAAAAGACTGGTTTTTTGATATTCTCTGAATTTTCCAAAACATCAGTTAGCTCAGATAAAAATGCAAATCAAAGGAAAACTTTTTTAATCTTTTAAAATTTGAATTCAGAGTTCAGTTTCCCAGCCCACATTTGCGTGCCCCCCACCATTTCTCTCATAAGCATGATGGTGAAGTTTTCAGTTAAGTTTATCTAATACGTTAAAAGAATGATTTGTGAAAGGAAAAAAAATATAATTTTTAAATACACGTGTACTGAAAGCTTCTGAGAAAGTTTAAGACAGGGTTTACAATGACTGAAAATATTCATAATTTAATTAGTTAAAGGTAGATACGGGCTTCAAATACTGTCTCGCCACTAAATGATGCTTGTGACCTTGAACAAGTCTCTTCTGAATTTCCTTTTCCTCAGCTGTAAAACGGGATGATATTGGAATCCATTATTTCTCAGTGTTCTTATGAGGAGCAAATAAGAAATACATTTAAAATACCTGACATGCTGTTAGGTGCCTGAAGCTTTCTTTCTTTTTTTAAGGAAAGGTACAGACATGCATGCAGGTGAGTAGGCAGGCAGGCAGGAAGAGAGAGGAGGAAAAAAACAGTTATTTATTTTATTTAATAGTTTATGTTTGTTGCCCACCCCAGTCTCATGTCTTGAACCTGAGTCCTTGGGATGTCTGTGGACTGCATCTGGTGGCCTAATCTGCTAGGCCGCTGGGCATGCCTCTATTTTTATAGCTGTTATTGTCACCATTATTTTTATTTCCCAACTTGGTCTTATTTTCTTCTGTGTTCCAGATCTTTCGGCATTTGGGTCATCAAGGAGTACTGAAGTGAACACAGAAATATTCTCTTGTCCAGTTTTTACCTGCAATGTCTGCCTTGACCCACACTATCTGTTCTCAAAAAATGTCTGCTCTGCCACTTGAAAACCATTCAAATACACGACAAGTGCCGGGAATACTCATTACCTACATGCACTGACATTTCCATCTGAGCAACTTTCTGGTGTTTCTTGTTTCCTCCAAATCCTTCATTTTTAAAGTTTTTGTTTTTCCAAAGCATCTTTTGATTGAGTTTGTTTCCTCTCATAGTTTTATGGGATCTATAATGAATATTTAATTACTTCACCCTTCTTTCATCTGAATTCTACTAATTAAGCCTGTGTATGTTTCCCTTTTCCCTAGTGTTCCTGAAGCAATCTTTTAACTCGGGGCTGCTTTCCATTTAAAAAAACCAATCTTCCGTTTCCTCTTCTTCCTCTTCCTGCTCTCTCGTGCCTGGGTTTTCCCTGGGCCCCCAAGTAAAGCCATAGAAGGCCTGTCTTTGCCTCTTGGCGGCAACCTGCCAGGCTGCGTGGGACTCCCTATCACGAAAGAGTGGACTGCCTGAGACTTGTTCCAGCACAGCACTGTCCCTTGTAATCCCTTCCCATGCTGTAAGCTTACTGAATACATTCTTTGCCTTCCTTGGGCACATAATGACTTCTCTTCGTGTGGCCCAGCCTCCTGTAGGACAGAGATCCACAGTGATCAGAGGCCAGCTGAGGAAGAATGCCTGCTAGAGTCCTCCTTCTGTGAGGCTATTATGCTGGAGGAAGGGCTGAGCAGTGCAAACATCAGCTTTCTGACTTGGCCATTTGTCCCCAGTCACATTGGAGCCATGCTTGTAAGGCTGGAGGGTTGGGGAGAGGTAGTGTCCTAAGGAAGAACAATGTGGTAACTGTTTCAAACTATCTAGGTCGAGGAAAGCATTTCTATTCTCTTTGCAACCTGAACATAACTGATGATGTTGGGTTTTTATGTGCGTGTGTGTCAGAAATAATATTCCATGCATCACAGAACTTTATGTTTTGGGAGAAGTTCTTTGATTTTTCTCTTGCATTTCTCTTCTTAAAAAATGGGGATAATACCATTTGCTAAATGGAGCAGGGGGATTCCCTTAGATGTTTCTAAAATTAGCAGGATATAGAATCAGGAAAATGCCTTGGCAGCTACTGTTATTGCTGATTTATGTCATTTTTGTGGAGTATCTCTTGACTACATGGAAGTAACTTGTATAAGATTATATAACATATGGGAGGTGAGTTGGATTTAACCTATGTATGGCCTTTCCATCATCTCATGAACTTCCAATATGCTACTGTGGAGAGATAACCCCAGTTCCTTGGAAACTTTCTCCAAATCTTGTAGCTTAGTATTGGTCCTAGCAGGGAGCTAGAATCAAAAGAAGGCAGCAGCTCATTTGATCATGGAAAATATCCTGAGTCAGGGATTCTGCTTCTACTCTGAGCCCTGCCCTTTCTAAAGACTAAAACTACTTTTATTTGCATTTTAGCCTTTAAGTTAATTAATGGGAATTAATACGTGTGTAAGAACTTCAGAAATTTCCCAAAGGCTCATTATAAATTTAGTGTAAAAAGAGCACTGGATATTTTTTTTAAAGATAGGGCTCTCATTAAATTTTTAGATTATTAATAAAAGCATTTTTATCAGGGCAAGTTTAGTGTGAGTTCTGGGATGAAGATATCAGTTAATGCATTTCAGCCATATTCAATTGACTCTTAGAAAAGAAGTCATACGGTGTGTGTGTGTGTGTGTGTGTGTGTGTGTGTGTGTGTGTGTGTGTGTAGGGTGGAAGGAAGAGAAGGTTGGTAGTGAGATATACTAAAGTCTGCCATAAAAGCATACCTTCATAATTTCCTTTCATTAGGGAAAAGGTTCCCAATTTAATTGTTTGTATTATATAATCATCTAAAGCCTCCTCTGCTATCACAGAATGTAACAGAGAAAAATAGCATTTGGTGTATACAGAAGCAGAACTGAGTGTCTGTTTATTTGGGAATTTATATCTGTTTATTCGTTTATGACCACAGCCAGGTAGCCTGATCAATGATAATAGGAAAGCTTTATGAGGAACATCGTATGAGCCAACTCACGCCTTCCATAGAGAATAAGTGCACAAATCTTAGTTCAAAAAGAAAAGTGACTTAACTTATGCTCTCTCTGTCTTTACATATAGACTTACTCTGGTTGGACCCTGGTGGCCTTTTCCCTGGCTCAACATCACTGCATTTGGAGTCAGAAAGCACATTAGAGGCCCCAATCTCCCACTGAACATGTGTCCGTTCAGTGTGCTACAGAAGTTTACAGACAAGCTTACATTGGACCATCCCTTTGCTAGGGACATGGTCTTGTTATTAGACTGTAGAGAAGCAATAGAGCTTTGTTAAAACCTATCTCTTTTTGGGGTGGAATCTCCCTCCCACATCTCCCTCACTTGTACATCCCAGTCCTGTCACTCAAATGTATCCTGAAGTGCCTATAACATAAAACTTGATTTATTAATATTTGAAGAGCCTCTTGGATTGCTCAAATCATTTATCTTTTTGGGTTAAACAATTTCATTTCCTTTAACTATTCTTTATCATGTGCTCAACAGGTAGATTTTTTGATATCCAAGTTGTCTCATCTCTGAAAATCCTACAACCTGATAATACATTTCCTAAAATAGGACTCTGAGAAGTGACCCCCAATCCATCTGAGGTCCATGGAATGACAGGGTAGTGTGATTTCTCTCCATCACCCACATAAGGCTGTACCCCAATTGTTGTAGTTAAAAGTAAAACTGAATTTCTTAACAGCAAGAACTGGTCTTAGTCACAGAGACAAATTAGCCTTTGAATAAAGTCGTACAAATACTTCCTAGCAACCATGAAACACACTTCACACACCACTGATAAGTCAACGCTCCCCCCTTGGTGTTACAACTAGGTGATTCCTTGGACTCTAGTCAATGTTCTGTCTGCCCTTATTAGTTCCAATGATATCTTACCAGATCCACTGTTGGAGCTGATGTTACTCAGCTGCCTGAGGTTACCTGAACCTCTTATTTTCCAGAACTCCAGTGATCCCAACTAGTTCTTTGCCACATGCAGACCTGACACACCTGTCTTCTGCTCTTCATGCAAGTGACTGTCAAGGTGTTAAATAGGACATTCCTTACTAATCTGATGAGTGATACCTCCACAACCTTCACCTTTTTATGGAAGCCACAAACAGGTTGTTAATTGTCCTAAAATAAATATTTTCAATAGGTAGTCATTTCTTTAGTTTCTACAATTTATCTTTTAGATGTCATCTGAGCTTCTTTAAAATGCACTGGGAAGACAATGAAGAACAACATGGACAAGACCCCTGGTCTCTTAGAGTTTACATTGTGAAGAACAAAATAAACAATCACTGCAACTATGCTTGGTGCCATGAAGGAAATAAACAGCGGGATAAGATAGAGTTCTGGATGGAACCTTCTTTATATAGAGCAAACAGAGAGGGCTTTGAGGTGTGCTGCACAATAAGAAAGGAACAATGATGAAGAGAATTTGGGAAGGACATGAAATTCTATTGATTTGGGGAACTGATCCTATTAAAATTCATATAAATTCTTCAAGCATTAACTCACTGTAACTTATGTTTTGATCTTTAACCACCTCTCAGCAATTCTTTTTATTCTTTTCAGTGTGGACACCATTTTCCTTGGTGAAGAAAATATAGACAAACCGACCTGAAAAAAAACTTGGCTCTTTCTTTGATATCTCTTGGCATCATAACATCATAACATCATAAGCAGCAGATGCATGGCTTTCATCTCTGCATATCTTCAAACCATTTTTGGGCAATCCTGATTATTTATAAAACTTTACTGTGTAATTATCCACAAGAATTTTGACTCAAGTATTACAGGTTTGTGCCTATTCTCTGTACTTTGTCTTAATGATGAACTATTTCTGGCTTATTTGGGATATTAAAAAATATGAGCTCATGGGGAACTTAATTTTGTAGCTATTTCGGGTATTTTGACCTTCAATCTCATTTCCTTCTCACTTAAATTAGTGTCATTTGTATAGTCAGAATTATATAGTTTAAAAAAAAACTCTTTCCCTTTGAAATTGAATTATTCAAAAGAGATTGTTTTCATGGGAGCTAGAATGGCATAAGGAACAGAATATAGACTGGAGAGTCTGAAAGTCTGTGGCCAATTCTGGTCTGACTGATAAAGAAGAGACAATTCATAAATATTTTTGAATAAGTGAATGAAAGGACATCACAAACCAGTCACTTAATCACACTGAGGCCCCGTTTTTTTACCTGTAAAATGGTGACAAGATCTCGCCGGGAGCACTCTAGTTAGAAGTAAGTGGGCAGCAACGTCTATGGGCGTACTTCTGACGACAGCCACCATTTTATAACCTTAGACCAGTTTGGGTTCATGGTGGGATTTTTACTTGAAGGCCTACTGTCTTCATGGTTGGCCCACTTAAGAATCTCAAGCTTTTAATTTTTATTAAATTTGGATATGCATATACTTTAAACAGTCACCCATGCCTGCAAACTCCAACTGTCATTAGCCTTTTTCCACTCATCCCCTTCTTCAAAGGTAGCTACTTTTAAAGTTTTTAGCATATTTTCCCCATATTTTTAAATAACACACTTTCATCGCTGCTTATTGACTCCCCAGTGTTGACATTATCTATTGATTTCTCACATGAAGATTTGCTACTCTTTCTTTCCATGTCTCCAACACACCTAAGTGTCCATTTTTCATGCCCCATCCTCCCAATATGTTTTTTGAATGTTTTATTAGGTCAACATTCAACACCGACATTATTTTCACTTTGTGCACCATTCAAGGATAAGTCATATAATCATAAATTTTTTCATGCATATTAAAAAATATTTCTGGCAATAAATATGATCTTTTTGTTTCCTTAGCTTTCTATGTTCTTGTTACTGATTCATTCCTATATGCTTTGCCAGTTGTCAAAATCTCTTCTCAGTACCTTTATTCACCACAGTTAGTCAACAAGTTCATTTTCTTGATGAAGTCTCTCTTTTCCAGGACCCCTGGTCCCACACCAGTCTGGATTGGCCATTCTCTACTTTGTAATTATCTCTTCATCCTGGGGGTTCCCTATCACCCTCTGAGTTAGATCTCTCCTGCTCCTGATTTTCATTTTTCTCTTTCTTGTGTTACTTCCTTGCTTCAATATAATAAATCTTCTGAAAATTTCCTGAAAAGGCATCTGAGAGAGAGAACTTTTTTTGAGGCATTTATATGTTTAAAAATGTCTTTCTCCCTCACTCTTTACTGACGAGTTGGCAATATTTAGTCTTACAGGAGAGAAAACAATTTTATCCCAAATGTTTCTCTTTAGAGAGGGGAAAATACCCATAATAGGTCACATACTCAAGATTAAGAACACAGGTAGGTCAGACTTTTCCTTTGCAACACTGAAAGCCAGAAGACAAAGTGCTTTAAAAACCAAAATTTCTGTAGTTTTAGGAGAAAAATATTGAAGGTATGTATTTCACCCACTATTTTTACCTAAAAGGCTCCCTATTTGTTTCTTTATATGAGAGAATGAGGTGCTTTTCGAATGAAAAATACTGGCGTCAAAGGAGGGAGATGACACAAGTCTCCTGGCATCAAGCTTATCTCATAACCCACCCCACATGATTCAAAGGAGTCCTGAGACATGAAAGAGTGAGCAAAATTGTAAAATGCTGGTACACTAAGGTTCAAGACATATGCATTGGGTAACGACAGGTGGAGAGGAAGGAAGATGACTTCCTAGGAAAGACATGGATTCTTCCACATCAGGCATCCACAGCTATGTGGTCACAGGTACTGGCAGCAGAGCTGGCACCTTTGGAAGCCCTTGGTGACCGCATAGAATAGCTGTTCCTTTGGTTACTGCAGCTACGTGATGATGAAATGGTAGGTGCACCTTGATAACCTGGAGTACAGTTTCTGGACCATAGATGAAAACCCCCTTTAGGAACTCCTAGACCTAATTCAGAAGAATTTGGCGAGTTTCAGTTTTTAAGGAAAATAGGGGATAATAGTCATGAGCATTCTTTTTAGTCACTATTGTTACAAGTTTTTAGTCAAATCCATCTTTCTTAGATTTTCAGAGATTTTCCTCTTGCTTGTAATGAGCCTCTGATGCTGTCAGCTGATCTGTATAAATATTGCAGGTAGTGTTTACTTCTCACAGCACATTCCTATGTTTTTATCCTAAGGGATAACTTCTTAATGGTAGAAACTGAGACTGCAAGGACAGGCCTTAGCTGAAGACTATTTCTCTGGGCCTCTCATATTTCTAATAATTGTTGCCCATCTCTGCTTGCCATGTATTTTCATAATGTCTCTTTCTCTTTACCGTGGTTTGTGAATTATTTTCTGACTCCCACAACGATACACGCCCATTGAAGTAGGATTTTATAGATATACCTGTAAAGGCTAGAGATTCAGTCCCTTCATACTATTTAAAGAGATACAAAGAACACACTAACCAGATTGACTTCGCGTTTCAGATGTTTAACAAATGTTATGAGCCAGCATGTGCATCTCAAATGTACATTTATACAGTTGCGCACGACGGAATGTGTCTTCAGGGCACTATTGTAAACAAGCCGTCGAGTCGAACTGGGTTTTCCTGGGGAAAAACAATCCTGGCTGCAAATGCTATTCACAGACCCTTGTAAGACTCATTCACTAATCGAATCAATTGGATGATTTTAAAAAACATGAAGTACTGTGTTATCTGTTCAGAAATCCAAAGCTTCAGCCTTTGTCTATTTAGCATTTGAGAAAGCTTTTTTAAAAATTAAAATTCAGTCAATTAGCAAATTGCCTCAAAAGTTTTACAACTGTTACTTTCTTGAAGAAAACAAATTAAATTGGTTTTTAGTTGTTATGCAATGTTGAGGGTAAATATCAGGCATTTGGGTAAAGCTGATATATTTACCTTTTCATTCTTCTGCTTTTTTTTTTACTAGATACTTTTCAGCCTTATGCCAAATACCCTAAATTTCTATCTTTAAAGCTCACATCATTTTTAAATCTTTCACATAAAACACTAAATTCCTAAAATACCATTTTGTTCATTACTTTGAATTTTAAGGCTTGTGAGGAGAAATGGCTTAGTGGATCGGCCTCAGTAGTAACAGAATTTGGAGAGACTGTAGCTGAGAGTATCAGGGAAGATTTCCACCAGGAAGGGAGATTCAGATTAGCCTTTGTCCACTGATGGATGCAAACATGGAAGTCATTCAGGAAGGAGAGAAAATAGGCAAAAATCTAGGCATGTCGGAGAAATACAGACTGATGGAATTTATAATAAAATGTTTATAAATGAACCCACTATATGCTTATACTTATACGCATACATACGCACACATACAGTTCACATGCAGCTTGCACATTTGCATGTACACATGTATATGTGTACAAAGAGCATGCAATCTCTATTGAGGTCACATATTCATGTACACGTATACATATGTGTATGTGTATGTTTGAGTATGTATATGCAGTGAATCTGTTTAGTGAACTCTTGCAACAACCCAGAACAGTGTGGTAGAGGCAACTTATTCATTTATTAATCCTCTTGTTTGGCAGATGTTTATTTCCTCTCTCCCTACATGCCAACTCTTGTAGACTGTGAGAGTATGAAGGAAGGGACGCACAGAGGACGGTTCCATATTAGTGCAGGGTATGCAGGAAAGGATGAAAACCATGAGCATTCAGAGGAAAATAACCAATAAGCATGAGAGAAAAGTGCCTTCCACAGTCACCTGAGGAATTAAAATAATTATAATAAGTATAATATAATATAATTTAATAAGTAGAAATGGAAACAAATCTGATCACTCTGGCTTCCATTCATTAATTCAATAAAGTTTTATGGAACCCCTCCCTCTTAGTATAGTTCCATGCTGCAGGGGCAGGAATTCTGAGCTGCTAGAATAGATACTAAGAAAGGCAGAGAGCGTCCTCCTAGGAGGTGTTGCACATGAGCACAAACCTGTCTGGAAATATCTGAGGACAGGGCACAAAGGGCATGTGACCTCTCTTGAGGAGGCAGGAAGCTCTTCTGGCTCCTGCCACCATCAGGTCATCATCAGGGACATTGACTATCTTTGAACTACAGATTTGCAGAAGTGCCAACTATTAATAGACAGTAGAAAGCAGAGTTTACTGTAATAGGCTGACAAATATAGATCTGAGATCTCATTAGACTGCCAATTTTTCTTCTGCCCGCAAAAGCTTTGTTGGCTCTTGAATTTCTTCCTTTCTCTTGCTCTTTCACTAGGGCAACTGGACACAATCGGGTAGGTACTGCACATACTCTGGATCTGCGTGCACACAGGACAGAGAATAAGAAAGAAACTGATATTCTCTTCTAGGTCCAGGGTTTTATTTTCCTCTATTTATTGTCAGACTTTTAAAAGGACCAAACAGTTTTCTTCTCCAATCTTTTTGCTCTTCTCTCCCCACCAAGCAGCCCAGAGTATTTGGAGTCACATTTATTTTCATGCATGATTTGCAAGCTTTCTCTTTAGGAATTTTGAAACTAGGGTCTTCACTAAGAGAGAATCCTGAAGTCTTGTCAGGGAAAGATATACTTTCGTTTAATGGAGCAATAAACTGGTTATGGAGTCTCCTTAGAACTTTTTAAAAAGACTGCTGTAGGCAATCGTTAGAATGTCTTCTGAATTCTGCACATGCCTTTTCAGTCTTAAATAATTATCGAGTTGGCATGTTTTCGTAATTATCCCAGTGATAGAGTCACCTAGAAACAGAGCAAAAGACCCTTCAAATTTTTATACCGGTACTTTACATGCATAAAGGCTAAAATAAAATAGTTCAAACTTTAAGGACTCAACTATGGCTTGAAGAAATACTTGAGTGAGCTGTGCCTTCACTTGTGAAAAACTTAAAATAAGTTGCAGATACAGTCATGCCCTGGTGGGGGAGCAGTTGGGCACAGCCCATGAGCATCACAAGGACCCCACTTCACAGCTGGGGTCTGTAGGTATCAACCAAGATGAACAACTAAGTAAAATGTTTCTTCCTCCTCTCCATAACTGCCTGCCTCTGCTGAACTTTATTCTTGCCTGCAACTTTCCTTTAAAAAAATTCAGATGTATTTTTTAAAGTTACTGTGATGGAATTTCAGTGACCTATGAATGCATCCTTAGCATTGTGGGTTTTTTAAATGATAAATAATAATTGTTATAAATATAAGTTTACAGTTTTCACTATAATATTACAATGTTGAATTGCTTATCTATGATAGAATTATGGGTTGAGACTTAAAACATTCCCCACCCCAACTATTCTATTTTCTATCATGACATCTTTGCTTTTTACTTTTTGACAAAATACTCTATTTTGTTTTCCTTATAGACCTCCTTGCCTGTAATTATTTTATAATATTTTGGACATATAACCTTTCATGGTTTGTCCTTCTAAAATTTTAGCCCTGAATTTTAAGGGAGCGATTTTGCGTATGTAATTAGGGCTCCTAAGCAGTTGATTTTAAGTTAATCAAAAGGGAGATGATCTGGATGGGATGACCTAATCAAGGGAACTCTCTGAAAGAGATTAAATTTGACTTCTGGCTAAGATGCCATGTTGTGAGAGGGTATATAAGTGGGCAAAGAATTGTAGGGGCCTCTGGAAGCTGAGAGAGCTTTTTGGCTGACAGCCAGAAAGAAAGCAGGAACCTCAGTCTACAACCACAAGGATTTGAATTTTACCAGCAACCACGTGAATTTAGAGAGAACTCTGAGCTTCAGAAAGGAATGTAGCTCAACTACACTTAGATCTCAGCCCCATATCAGCAGGGGACCCAGCTAGACCGTACTCCAGACCCACAGACACTGTGAGATGCTGAATGCATGTTTTAGACAGCTAAGCATGTGCTAATTTATTTCACAGCAATAGAAAGTTAATGCAGCTGAGGTGTGAATGGTGGTATTAAGGGAATGAACAGTCCAGGATTTCAGTAGAGTGGCTAACATTTCAGACTTTTCGGTCAAGGCTAACTTAACTTCTTGTCTAGCCAGGTGACTCAGAGTAGGTAATTAACCTCTCATGTTTCCTAATCTGTAAAATGGACATTTTATTTATTCACTATTTTATTTATTTATTATCATCACCATCACCTCTTTGTCATTACCATCACCACCACTCTCCATCTTCATTTTATCACCACCATCAGTCTTCCTTCATAGGGCTATTGTGAAGAATAAGTCAACCAAGATGCAAAATGATTTTAAATAGGAGCATGGCAGGAACAGAGCCAGGATTCTAGCTTAGTCTCTGTGACCTTGGGTCCCTGCTACCTCCCAGAATGCTCTTCTCGAATTTAATGTATTGTTCTTTCTTATTATTATGAGCACAGGCTTAGCAATCAGACAGACCTGAGCTTAAAATCTAGGTTCACTTTGAGCAAGAAATTAATTTTTAAACTCAGCTTCATCATATAGAAGCTGAAAATACAGTCCACCTTAGAGACCTGTGACAATTAAACAAGACACATATGAAGTGTGCAGCAGGTGCACACTTAAGACTTTTTTAATTATGTAAGAAATGTCCGTTCATGTTATTTGCATACTTCATTTTTAAATATATGTCACACATAACTTTGTTGTCTCTACCCATGTATAAAAATTTCTTTGCATGCTGAATAGATTATGGAAGGAAAAATATAGACAGACTCCTAAGGTCGTTGAAACTAAGACATATTGTAATTGGTCTGGAATGCTTTAGGTCAGGAAAATTCTAAAAACGTGTTGACATGTCAGCTGTGCTTAGATTACCCTTCCAATCGTGTGCTTCTTAATTTGAAAAATTCTTCATTGTAATTATTTCGCGTGTGTGTTTGTGTGAATGTGGATATAGCTGAGCAGACTGATTTATATCCCTCAGGTCGTCCTTCACTAATTGCATAGTAATTTGTTCTTTGATTTTCAAGGGCTGTATCATTGCTTTCTCATTTTTACAGCTCCTTTTATTCAGAAGAACTTGCCTTGCTCTGTGACTAGGTTCTGGCGATATTTAGTTGGCTGAAAGTAAGATGTTTTTCTTTTTTTTTTAACGTAATGTGGCTTATTATCAATATAATTTTCTAAACTTGTCTATTGCCACAGCTAGTCCAGAACAAGCCGAAAACCAAAGATGCTGGATGTTAAGATGAGAAATGGGGGAGAATTCGCTTTATTTTCTCATTCTGCGAACACGCTCTTTCCCATAGCTGCTCTGCTTGTTTTATTGGTGCTTCTGCCTCCTCTTTCTTTCTGTCTCGTTGGGTAGACTGTTTATGGTTGTGCAAATTACCCTTCCACTTGGCATTTGCTGTTGCTAATTGCCTACTAACTTTCTCCCCATCGGAGTGATGAGTGGTAATTTTGTATCCACCTCTACGCAGATATTGTAGTGTCTTATCATTATTACACTGCATCTAATTTCTCTCTTATATTCTATCTGACTTATAGGTAGATAATGCCTTTTTTACATGAAAGGAGAAGAAGCCATTTATTTTCATAATTATTCCATCTTTTCAAGAGAAAGGCAAAAAAAAAAAATTCAATGTTTTTTCTGTGATCATTTAGATTAGGAGTCTGAATTACAGTTACTCACATTTTCACTAAAGTTTGAACATTGTACAAACAGATCAGAGCCTCTTCATCACTTCTATCAGGGCAGGGAGCTGAGGCCCGTGTTTGCTTTAGGGAAACTGGGTAGGATTCCTGAGTGCTGGTGGTGACTGACCCGCTAGCTAGGACTCCTTCTCTGGTCACCCAGTGGCACATGTCAGACTTCCCAGAGCTGTGCTCACGCTCTGATAACACCTCCTTTTCTGATGTGCTTTGGACTACTGAGAACCACAAAACCGAAAGAAACAGAGGGCAGTGTTCCACTATAAAGAGATTACAAAGCACATAGTAGTTATTATCTGTGCTGTCGGTGAATAGGAATTTCTAGTCGTATTCACCTGACTTTGGAGGGATGATGCCACGGGCATCGTCCTGAGAGTAGGTGATTGTTCCTGCAATCACTATTCACTCATTCATTCATTTATTTATTTACTTACTAGAGGAAGGAAGCAGGCAGGAGTGAAGGCGACTTGTCAGGCAGACAGGAAGAGAAAGGAGGAAGAAGCATTTTTATTTATTAATACATTTTCTTGGTTGTTCCAGCTGTTGCTGGATACTCCAGCTGCACCTCCGACTTAGCCAGGGTGCAGCTGTGATCTCCCATGACAAGGATGCTAGTTTAAGGTCTCCTTCCTCAATGAAATCATCTTCTACTCCTTAACTCCAGCCCCATTCCTTTCTAAGCCACCCTTCACAAGGCTGCCAAAATTCTCTGTTCTGATACAGAAAGCTGACTCTGCCTCCCCATGCTGAAAAATCCTTGTCATCTCCCAGATGATGGGTAACATCACAGCTCTAGAGTCAAGGAAATTTGACTGGATGATGTTAGGACACTGATTCTACTCAAGTAGAAAATTGAGGTAATGATATCTATTAAATACGGTTGCCATAAGAATTTTGAAATAACGGGCCCCCTTGTGGCTCAGGTGGCTGAGGTATTAAGGTACAAATCATATAAAGCTCAAGGATACAGGTTTGTGACCTGGGTCTGAAAGAAAAAACAAAACCATAGAAATGAATAGAAAATAGAAAAAAGTAGAAATGAGAAAAGGATTAGAAATCACGTATGAAGTGCTTTGTGGAACCCGTTGTACAAGGTGACCTTTTGGGAAATGCTAGGTCTTAGTTATTATTTTTATGGTTGAGTTTTAACAATATGACTATCTTTTAATAATTGATTTAAAACCAGCATTCCTTTCAGGAAAATGGAAAGTATCAGGAGAGACAATTCATATCATTTAGTTTCTTCCTCCAGTTCATCAAAACTTACTGAAATTCAATTGTAAAGCGACTGTAATTCACTGCTGTTTTTCATGTGCCAGTTATTTTATATTCGACTGATTGTGACTATTAGGAGTATATTCCATTTTTAGGCTCTGATTTTAGGAGGTTGACAGAAATGTCAACATAACATGACCAATAAGAAACACACATACAATCAGATCAAAGAGACTGAGTCAGAAGAGAATTGGATTCAGAGCAAGAGAGAAAAATGTTCAGAGGAAAATTAAAGAGACTGACAACAAATTAAATATCGTCAGCGAGAGCATTTTTATCTGGTGCAAGATGCTTTGTGGGTTCTGATTCTCCTTTTGAAAAACCTCACTTATAAGAAACCCCTTGCATTTGCTGGCCTTCTGCCTGTGATGCACCCTGGAGTTTGCTGACAATAACATCCTTGCTCATTTCATATCCACATCCTCTCACTGAGCCTTTCCTCTCCAGCCCATCTTAAGGAGCTGCCCCCCATTACAGTTGTTCATCCTTACTCCCTTACTCTGCATTATTTTACTGTAGAATGCTTTTGACTACAATGAACTATGAAATATTTGTGTATTAGATGTCTCCACCATGAAATTGTGCACTGTCCAAAGGCAAGACATTGTAGACTGAATGCTGGTGTCCCCTCGAAATTCATATGTTGAAATCTAAACCTTGATGATGGTATTAAAAGGTGGGGAATCCTTGGAGGTGATTAGGTCATGAGGGTAAAACCCTCAGCAATGGGATTAGTAACCCTCTAAAAGAAACCCTAGAGAGATCTATCACAGTGAGAAGACTTTCTATGAACCAGGAAACATCTTCACCAGAGAGTAAATCTGCTGGTGCCTTGATCTCAGACTTCCCACTTTGCACAACAGTGAGAAATAAATTTCTGTTCTTTATAAACCACCTAGTCTGTGGTATTCTGTTAGACAGCCTGAGTGGTATTCAGAACTCTATGCTTGTTACCTTGAATAAAGAAAGCCTGGTGCCATAGTGAGGGCTCAGAAAATGTTGTTGGCTGAGAGAATGGAGAGCAAATTTAAAGTCAACATCCCAAGAGGAAATGTTATAAAGGTCATCTCCTACTTTGTTAATTGTCAAAGAAACCAGTTTCTCATAAATTGAGATTTCTTCTTACACAATTCCTACTGGAAAGTTGCTTGGGCGCCTACTCTGCAGATAGTATATGGAATTTACTTAGTGCAGTTATTAACATATAATAAGAGTTTCGTGTGTGTGTGTGTGTGTGTGTGTGTGTGTCTTGATAACCATATTTATGGGAAGGGGTTGAGAAAAAAGTAACCATTTAGCTTGAGTTATATGCAAATGAACTCATTTCGGGAGTACAGAATCCTTGGTCATTTCTTAATATCAATATTTGCCAAGGTTTCTCTTTTGAACATCTTCTGCATTTATAGACACAAGAATACACCTGTTTTCCACAGAGGATAAATCTTTTGTTTTATTCATCTCTCAGTGGAGGGGCAACTAGTTCAACGCCATCTCCCCAGACAAAGAGCGTCGCAATATTCTGTTTTGTTGATTTATAACTCTCCTCACAGGCTTCCTTATCAATTTCTATAGTAGTTACAGTTTCTTACACATCTCCCAATACTATATTTCAATGCTGATCTTTGAAGTTCTCTGTCATTTCTCTTTTTCATGTAAATTCATTCATCCAGACTGAACCTGATGAGATCAAAGGTGGCTGGTCTACATCATCCACCACGTTTCAAATCTTGCACCAATAGCGTTTCTTAACTACTAGTCATTAGTAGTAGGGCGATAGATTGAATATAAGATTCCTACTCAGGAGCACAGCTAGGATTACGGTAGCATGGATATACGTTCACAGAGGGGTCTCCGGCTGTCGCTTCTCTGTCAGACTTGAGTGTCCTCACTGAATTCATTATTGGGAAGACAGGAGGCGGGATGAGTAGTTTGAGCCCTCTGGTCAACACTGTGAGAAGCTGCACTGAGTAACATCGGCAGCCACCATGCAAAGGCCCCTTTCTGCTCTGAACTCAGAGAAATTCTAATGGCAGACTTTTCAAAGCTCTTTTCTGGGTTTCTCCATCAACCAGTTAATAGTTGTGTTCACAGAGGTGTGGAAAGAAGAGCTAAAAGTCAGGAGATGTGAGTTCCTGATTTGTGTGTGTGTGTGTGTGTGTGTGTGTGTGTGTGTGTGTGCTCTGAATGAACTGTCACTTAATCTTACGGTACCTCAGTTTCCCTCATCTGTAAATGGGAATAATGCTGGCTGCTCTGGAGTAGCTCCTGGAATGTCACGAGCAGAAAATGAATGGTGGCAGGAAAGTATATTGAAATCTGGAATCACAAAAGCAGGCTCTTTAGCAGAGTGTCTTAGCACCTCTCTTGCATCACCACTAGAAACAAAGAAAGAAAAAAACTCCAGCTGTCATTACAAGAGGCATTTCTAACTAGAGTGAGGATCACACGGAACTACCTCCTGTGATAAATATTAGCTCTTACGGCCTGGATTTCCAACTGTCATTTGATAGCTACTTTAGAAGTATAAAAATGAATGATGAGAAAAAGTAAGGATTTGGACCAAGAGGATAAACAAAAAAGACTTTGTGAATATATACATGTCTCAATTTCAGCATGTTAGCTAAAAAATCACCACAAAGCATTCCTGTATGTAAGCTCCAATATTCTCTTTTCTGTTTCCATCTCCCCTCTCTTCTTGACTTTTTCATATATTTTCTGAACTTTGCCAAGTCTTTTTGCATATTCAACTTAAGTCAGCTTCAAACGCAGGCACAGACATCCCTGCTAAAACATTCCATTCAATGAAGAATAAAGTATATGACTTACCACATTATGATTTTTGCAAAAAGCTATTATGTAAATATACAAGCGTATATGAGCTTAAATAGTCTGGGGCAAGGATGCAAAGAAAAGAATAATACATATCTACTGAAGCCATGCTCACGGCGGCCTGGTTTTAACAGACAATTGCATACCCTCACTTAAAGGGCAAAGAAGAAACCATATGTCTATTTTAGTGTCTCCATCCTGAAATGGTGCACTTATTCCGTTTATTATATTTTCAAATAAATACATATGGGACCCGTCAGATGTCAACAGTGGCTCAGAAAAGAGTATGAATTAGTCACACTGGCACACAGGGCTCGGGAACAATGAACAGTGCTCTGGAAGACCCTTGAATACAAGCCTATTTGCCTCTTAATCCAAATGAATAATTAATGATAATTATCATGCTGCAGTTATTATCTGTGATAATAATATATCCGTAAGGTGAATAAATTCAATCTGCTACTATGCAGAAATGGCAACTCATAATATTCTTAAGAAATACAGATATAATTATCAGTATTAATGGTCAAGGGGAGAAAAAGAGATTTTTATATAAGGAATTACAGCAAATGGTCTAAAATAAGGTGGAAATGCACCCTCCTGATAATATTTTTCTGCCACCACCATCAGCGCCTTGGCCCTGCTGTGGTGATGTTGGGGTTCCCACTTTTGTGGGTAGTTTCCATTTAAGTAAAAGCTTCACAGTGCACTGTGCGTTGCAATCTGCCCATAATATTTCCATTATTGCCTTTAAAAAAATGACTCTGGTTAAGTTTAAAGATCCCATAAAAGGACATGCGAAACGTTAGGACAGGTGGGGGCGGGGCTGGGCCACCAACTTGACAATTTAACAATTAAAGAGGAAGAAAAAGCAAAAGCCAAACCAAATAAAATGGAAAAAGCTTATTTGACGGGGGTGGAGGTCTGGCAGGGCTGATTCATGGAGGATGTGGGTAGTTATTCCTTTTAAAATGCCCTAATGGCCTCCAGTCAACTAGTGAAATGGAATATACTTGTGACACGTGACCTAATCCTTCTAGTTCTCATCATCACTGGAAGGCAAGACGGTTATCATTTTATGTATGTGTGTGTGTGTGTGTAAAAATGTACACACACACACACACACACACATATAAACCTATAGTTTTTTTTTTGCAAATGTCAGGTCTATTGAAGCATAATTGACATAGAGTAAGAATTACCCTTTAAAAATGTATAAGAACAAACAAAAACTATTAATCTATAAAATCAAACTACCAGAAGGAGAGATTTAGGGGCCTTGTAAATAGAGTAAAAAGTATCGCTTTTGTGGTGAAGGATAGAATTGGGCTGTCGGTGGGAAATGTAATGTATTATAAACAGATATTGATTCATAATGATGCGCATCTTAAACCTTTATAATGTTATGATGCAATATTTCTACAATAAAATTAAAAAAAAGATTTCTTAAGTTTTAAAAAAATGTCTATAGTCAAGTAACCACCATCATAATGTAGATATAGAATATTTCCATCACTCTAAATTCTCTTCCATGGGCTTGTTTAATCAGTCTCCCTTTACATGCTCAGTCCCTAATAAATGCCAGTTCTGCTTTCTGTCTTTATAATTTTACCTTTTTCACTACATATAAATTGAATCATGTATAGATTTTTTGTATCTGACTTCTTACTTTAGCATATTGTTTCTCAGACTAACCTACATTGTTGGATTTATTAATAGTTTGTTCTTTTTCATTTTCTGAGTAATATTCCATTGTATGGTAATACCCCAATTTCTTCATTTATTAATTTATAGAAATTTAAATTGTTTCCGGTCTTTGGCAATTGTTAATAAAATAAAATTGTTATAAAATTAGCTTACAAGTCTTTGTGTGAACATATATTTTTATTTCTCTTGGGCAAATTTCTAGAAATGATAGATCAAAGAGCAAATGTGTTTAGTTTTATGACTACTAAATTATTTTTCACAGTGGTTGAGATATTTCATATTCCAACAATAATAGATGACAGGTCCATTTATTCCACATCTTCAGTAGCACTTGATATTGTGAGTTCAAAAATTTTTGACATTCTGGTTGTTTGCAGGGATATTGCCTTGTGGTTTTAATTTTCATCTTTCTAATGACTAATTATTTTGAATATTTTAATGTGTTTACCATATGTAAATATTCTTTGGTAAATTGTTCAAATCTTTTTCTATTAAAAATATTGAGTTGTATGTCTTCTTACTGAGTTCTGAGAATTTTTTATTTGGATGGCAGTATTTTATCAGACAGGTGCTTTGCAAATAAATTTTTTCAGTCTGGGGCTCAAAACATCATTTTATAAACAGTGTCTTTCAAAGAACAAATTTAAAAACTTTTAAAAAATGTATCTATTTATAAATTTGTTTATTCTAAAATTTAAATTTAAGATTTCTTGAACCTGCCTGAATTTAGCAAAAAAAAATAAAATGAAGAAAATGTGCAAATTAAGGCACCTCCTTTTTCTCAAAGCACTGATATTTACTGAATACAGACTACATAAAAGAAACTCAGATGAACCTGTAAAAGCACATGAATACCTACTTAAGAAAAAAAAGCGGTAATGTAATTCAGTTGCTTGCATAATTTAGTTAAATTCATCCCACATTATGTCATATTGTCTTTATAGACACAGATGTAGATAAATAGCTTAACCTTGGAAAAATAGTTAAGGGCATATATGAAACCATACAAGTAGGGTTTCCCTTTGATAAAATATTACAAATTTATTTGAATTCTACCATTTGTAACCTGTGTACCTTTTTGGTTTATAAGCAGAAAACATTAGCAGTTAGTTGGTAAGTATAGTATGTTAGCATTGGGTAAAATAACCTTTTATTTGACATTGGTGTATAAAGCTAAAGTATTAAAGGAATGTAAGACAGTTAACACTAGAGAATGCTTTGTTTACACTCGAAGTCCCCAAACTTTCATGTAACATATTGTGTCTATCTTCATTACTGGTTAGTTAAATAAAAAAGGAAAATGATCAAGTCTGCTATTTGCAGCAATGTTTAAAAAAAACTCACTTTTCTTCTTCTGTCTTTTTGAGCTATTTCTAGGCATTTTTGTATTTATTTGTTCTTTTCCTGAATCTTTTTCTCAAGGTTTCTAAAGGCAAATGTGTTTCCATCCTTTAGAAACAAAAATTTATTTATATAGAATCAGATTTTCCTTACCTTTCAAATCTATTTTTGCATCATAATTTTGTTAAAAAACAGAAGTATTAAGAAATTTGGGAGCATCAAAAATTCATTTGTTGTCAATTGAAAAACAAAAGATACACAGTTCATTTAAAAGATATCCTGATGAACTACAATTTTCTGTTTTAACTTCCTTTGAGGAAAAACATCCTACTGTACGAATGCTTGCTTGTTAGATGTTGGAGAGGGAATAATAAGGAATCGGAATTCATCCTCTTCAGGCCCTTTGCCCTTGACAACAGAAAGAGAAAAAAAGATTTAAATAATTCTGAAGAAAAGACTCCATGGTGACATATGGTTATTTTTTTTTTCCAGTTGTCTTATTTGTGCCCTTATGAAATTACCCCATTTCACTGATTTAAAGTGACTCACCAGGGGTTGGAAGAGTGAAACATGAAATCAGACCACATTGGCTGTTATTTTCCTTAAACAACTGTGTATGTTTTCTTTGTTCAGGACAATTCAATTTCCATATTGTGGTGCCTTTCAGTTGAAGAGTTACCTAAGCTAAGGTATGGTATTGGGTATCTGATACTTAAAGATCAACTTTACAGGAGAAAAACTGCTTTTCTCTACATCGTTTGAATATCTGATCAATCAGTATAGAATCACAGATAATCAAGAATTGACTAAACTTCAGAACCTGAGAAACTGTTTCACCTATTTTTTCCTTAGATACAGAAAATGAAAACACTAGCTTATTTTGAAAGGTCTTCAGAAGTGAGTCCTTCATTCATTTCATTGTTTAAATCCGGTAATCCATTATACTCAAAGTCAAAAAATGTCGGAATCCATGCTGTATGTTTTCTGCTTTGTGAATCTAGTACTTTCTGTCATGGCTCTGATTCCACTCTTCCATGGCTACTGAACTCTGTGTGGGAGCCCCTCACAAAGGAAGATAATAATTAAACCACCCTGGAGCTTTCCCGAGCACTTTAATCATCTTGGTAGCGATATTCTGAATCTGCTCTGATTTCTCCTTTTCTCTTTTAAAGACCCTAATGCAAAGCAGCGCCTCTTGATAAAGGTCTGAGTAGCACTGATTAACATGGAGTAGTGATTGCTTTTGTGCATCCTAATTTTCAACTTGTAAATATTACAGCATCATGTGATTAGCTTATGGATAGTTTATTACTCACTGTGAGCCTCCTCGGATCACTTCTTCTCTGTTCTTACTTAGTCATTAATCTTCCAGTGTATATTTTCACTCTTTGAAATCCCTTATTGATTTCTCTCCTCTTCTTCATTCATTCAGGTGACTCAGATGTGGAATTTTGTTTTTTAGTGTGATGAACGCTGCCATGGTTAGAATGTTGTGTCTCTCCCAAATATACATGTTGGAATCCTAATATCTGATGCAACTGTGTTGGGAGGTGAGACCTGTGGGAGGTGATTAGGTCATGAAGGTGGAGCCCTCATGAATGGGATTGGTGCCCTTATGAAAGAGACCCAGTAGATCTCCCTAGCTCCTTCCCTGATGTGAGGAGACAATAATCTCTTCTTGGAAGAGAGCAGCATTACATCAGAGTCTAAATGCCCAGAGACAGCTTGCAAGCATAAGTAGAAGCAGGGTTCTATTTGTGACAAAGGAATTTGAGATTCTGAATGCTTGTTACAGAGACATTTAAGGTAGATAAATTAACACAGAGGTTCAGTGGTTCAATTTCTCCCTTGTATTCAGATACAAAAGCTTTGCTGGCCTGAGAAGAGGAGTCTTTTAAAAATGTGCAAAAATATTTTGTGTGGGGTTAAAGTAATGATCATATTATGCCTAGGTGTTTCCATAATGTAGTCTCTTTATAATTAGACACTAATTGTGTTTCCTGGCATATGTGGAGACGATACTGTTATGATAATGATAATCCAAGGGTTTTATGCTTTGAGATAATGGATTTACCCTCATCTACTTGTATTCTCCTATTTGAGGAAGTACATTTATGGCCAAATAAACCTCCAAATGCCTGGCTGAAATCAGAGAAGCAGTGGTAGACATGAATCAAACTAAAATGCATAGGAATGAATTTCACAAGTTTATAGAATCTTTTTCATTTAAAATTCAGTGGTAAAACTCTGGTTTGCACGTCCTTTATGAGGGCTTCTAGGCTCATCACCTGAATAAGCACATCAAACACACACACACAAACACACACACAATTTGCAAGTACGTAATTGCTACATATTTTGGTAACAGGATATATTCTGATGGCACAGTAGCACATATTCAAAGGGCCAGGCTACATTTTTGTGTGTAATGGCCTAGAGCAAGATGGCCTAGTTTTGATATTCACCATAGTTGTCCTGAGTCAAAACTGTGTGATTAGTGAATTCATGTTTAGCTCTTTGCATCTTTCTTTCCTATACCTCCTTTGATCTGCCTGAGCCTGTGACACTCAGTTGCTTGGTACTCTTAAAATGTTACGGGTTGTTTAGAATCTTCCACTAAAGCATCACTACTTGCCTGCCCTCCTTTCCAGTGCCCTGTATGCCACCTCTTCCCTCTACTCTGTCTCAGTGGCTTGACCTGTGTCCCTTCTCAGTGTTCTTAGGCGATGAGAGCTAATAGAATCTTTGGAGGGGAAAAAAATGTGAGCCATCACACTCTTCAACTACGGAGATGAGTATTTTGGGAGTTTAGATACTCTTGCAGGGTTGATGGAGCAGAGACATTAGGCTTAGAGGGTAATTTGATTGTGCCTGTCATATCTGTAAATGTGAATGCTTTCTTCACGCATTTGACTAACTTGGAAGTATGAATGGTGTAAATCAGGAAGGTAGTTGATTTCCTGGAAGTTCATGATGCTTCCTTTCTCAAGTGATGCTTTACAGAAACATTTTCCACAGAATATTCATTGACATGATCATTTTTGACACCACTATTAAAATGTTTTAGAGGAAGCAGAATGATAGAGAAGAAATAAATAGACAGCAGAGGGTCAATGTTCTTGCTTCCTCACCAGCTAGGAAGATCCTACCCCAACTCGCCTACCCTGGAGGTGGTTCCTGCTGGTGTTAAACTTAGAATTGGTTCTTCGCTGTGTGCAGATTCAACTGATTAGAGCTAGAGCTGTTTGGGGAACATTTGTAGTGTCTAGATCATTCACATCTGTCATTGATCAGTTCCAGGGGCAAGCTCGCTGACTAGAAAAACAACTTTTAGTACATATCTATTGTCAGACTTTGATCTCGACTGACAGAGGTGAGACATTGTTAAGGAATCATCAAGTGGTTCAGGAACTCTACATTAACAAAAAAAGAAGGTAGAGGTCTGGCTAATTCTAGAAACTAGATATTCATTTAACAAATTTTAATCCAGCACTTATTGAATTAATGTCCAAAGACAGAGGTGAGCAAAAGAGGCATGGGCATTTAAGGAGCCACACTCTAGTGGCACAAAAATCCTTTGTAAAGTGTAACTAACTGTACAAATTAGTTATTGGTTATTATTTGCTATAAACACTCATCCAATGTGTATTTAATATGTACTTGCTCTATTCGAAGCACTGTGCTTGGTTCTGGGGGAGATGGAGAATGTGAGATATACATGTAATTTCTATCCTTAAGGACTTTGTCCTTGAGGTAGACAGTTACTTAAACAAATAACCAGGTTTCAGGAATTACCCTCCACAAGAGAGGCAAGTTCAAAGTACTTCCAATCCATTACAAAGGGGACTGCTGATTACTTGTGAAGGTCTAGGGAGGTCTCTACCAAGGAGATGGTACTTGATTTGAATTTGAAGGATGAGAGGGAATCTGGATGATGGAAGACAGTCTAGGTAAACAGTCTTTATAGAAAATTGAGAGCAGGGAAATCTAAGGGTGGGGGGAATTTCCTAGGTCTGGATGTTGTGAAATCATTCATGTATAAGGGCAGATGAAAATAACTTCGTACAGCAGACTCATCTAACAACTCAACTCTTTCCAATGAGCACAGTGGGCTAGTTTTCTTCCCTCCTATCTAAGCTGATCCTGATAATACTACTTTGTCCTTTACATGTCACTTGCTTGTTATGCTTAGCAGAATATCAACAACATTTTTACATTTGGAAAAAAAAATCTTTAAAATGTGTTAACAGACCAAGTATATAGTATAGCATCATGTGTGGGTAATAATGTCTAGTAAAATGAACACAAAAGAAACCATTTATGTTAATATATGAAATTATCTCTTTAGAAGGCAGACATTATCATCGAGTCAAGTTTTCAAAATGTCCAAGGTCCACAAGTATTCATATGCCCTTAAGTACTTTTAGTTCTATATTATCCTTTCTAAGTATAGCTCCTGAAATTCTCAGCTGTATTTCTTTACTATAGTCTTATTCCTTGGAGGTCTGGATATAAAATCCAAGAGTACATTGGGCTTAGAGAATTGAACAAAAATTCCCCACAGTGGCACATTGACACTCCACCCCGCGGATTATGATGGGCTGGCAAATGTGAGTTCAACTTATAAAAGAGAAATGTCTACAGAGATTTGCAATCTATTTTGATGGCTCTGAATGTCACATTTCCTTGCCTGTAGAAAAAAAAAAAATCCTGTCATTCAGCACCTGTAAAATTCAGATCTTTACCATTCTGTGATCTTGTGACTGTACTTGGCACAATTTGAATTTTCCATTTCTTCTCTTCAGCTACAACCTCTCCTTCGAGCTACAATCTCTGAGTCTGTGTCATTGATATTCTCTACTCATAACCAACTCCTACTTCTTCATAATGACCCTATCATTCCAGGAGTACTTTGCCTAACACTTTGCTCCATAAGATCCCCTAATTTCTCTTCGTCCATATTTTTTTCCATCCATTTCCCTGTATTTCTCATGGTTGTATAGACCCTGAAATCCTCGGCTTTCTCATCACCCACAAATTAGCATGTCTCCATGGTAACAGACAGTTACAGAGCGGGAATCATTCTCAGTACCAGCTACTACTGAGTAACCTCTGGGCCTGGCAAGGAGGGGCCTTGACCTGATTAAGACAGGAAGACTTTTCTCTTCTTGGCAGGAGTGAATCCATACATTTCAGAGAAGGCCCTGTTTCCTCGGGGAAGGAATAAGTCAATTTGGTTGAATTGGAATGTACATTTGCACTCAGGCATGCAAAAAAATCAAAGTATGAAACTTAGAAAATATTAAAGAAGATATAGGAATGCTGATGTTCTGCTCCTAGTTTGTAGAGATTAGTAGTCGTTTCATTCAGAAGATGCAATGAAGTCACTGGTAGCAAATATTTGGTAGCATTTTGCTTTCTAATTTTACATGTACAATTCAGTAAGTATGTACTGTGGGGCTAAATCTAAGATGGAGAAAACTTCACTCCTAGGGTTATAGGTTTATTTATCATTATGCTAAAATGTTATGTTCACTACTTTAAGCTATTTTATTGTAACCATAATCATGTACTCACTAAGCAGCTATAATGGCACAAATTATCATGAGAGTTTTCTGTTGTAGTTTGCTTTTTCATAAGTTATATTGCATTCTATAGTGCATATGAGAACATCTTTTCTGTATAGTTTCCTATGGTTAAGAAACTAGAAAAGATGTAATGAGTTATAATTTATTGAGCACCTATTATGCATTTAAGACTCTAGTATGTAATTTGCATATATTATTTTTAAACCTCATGGCAACTTTTTCAAGGTAAGAGATTTTCATTTTAATTTTGTCTTTGAAAAGATCAAGATTCACAGAGGTTATATAATATCTCCAAGTTCAAAACACTAATAAAAGCCTGGCTTGGGGACTGCTGGTTTGTGTATAGATATACATTTTCTGTACTTTCCAATTCATAACAGTGTCTCTATGAGTACTAGAAAGCTATATGATATATTATATACAGGTGTTGATTTAGGAAGATGCACATCTTAAACGTGTACAATGTTATGATGTAACATTGAGTAAAACTAAAAAAAAGATAAAAAAGAAAGCAATATAGATACTAAATGTAGATTCTTATTTTCACAACAAAACTTCGATCAATAAGAAAGTTTGGGGTCTCCTGTTGGAAATTACAGTAACTTAGAGGATGAAACAGCAGATGCTTTTACTAGATGTCAGGGAATGAAATATGTTAGTAACATATGGAATCGAGATGAATAGGAATGTATTGCTGGGAAGCACAATGTAAACTTCTGTAAACCAGCTAGAAGCATTTTGTCCTCTGGCCTATAAATGTAGGCATGATAATGCTATCCTGGGAGCTCAGCTCTTGATGGTCAGTGGAGTAAGGACTTGTGTCTGCTGGAAGGAGGCTAACCTTTGTCATCCTCTTCTCAACGTTTATGATGAAAAACATCCTTTTCCCAAATGTGAATCAGGTGTAACCAATTCGTATCTGTCTTCCATCAACTGAAGATCAATTTAGATCTCAAATTTTATTTAAATCATGAAGACTAAAGTTTTCATGTTCATTTTCTATGAACAAAATGTCTGACATCCAAGGGGAAAGGTGCATTTATTGATTGAATTCTATATGCCAATTACTGTGCCAAATGCTTTTCATATGCTTATTGGTGGTGGCTATGAGAGTACATTAGTCTGGTCCCCTTCAGCAGGGAGTATAACCATCTGACCCAGTTGGTGTTCAGAAATTCATCAGTGCATTTGTATGGAGGTCTCAGTGTTCTGATCAACAATTCTGAAAGGCGCGTTATCTGACATCACGGGGGTAATCTTAAAATTCCACTCAATTTTGACACTATTTCCAGGAGATGGTGTCAGATCCCACAGATTAAAGCCTCAAACCTGCAGGACTGTCCTCCCCACATGCAAGTCCAGATTGTTGTATGTGTTTCTGACCCACTGACTTTCATTCAGAGGGTCCAACATTTCCTAACCTGGGTTCAGTTAATTGGCTAGAGCAACTCACTGAACTCAGAGAAACACATTCATTATTAGGTCACTGGTTTATTGTGAAAGGATATAACTCAGAAACAGCCAGATGTCAGAGATGCATAGGGGAAGGTCTGGGGCAAGGGCTGTGCGCTTCCATGCCCTCTCCAGAGGCAAGAGTCTCCCGATGATATGCTGTATTTTCACTAACCCAGAAACTTAACCCCAGTCCTTTGGGTTCCTTAGGAGGCTTCATTATATAGAAACAATTGATTAACTCATGAGCCAATAGTATTGATCTCAATCTCTAGCCTCTTCCCTGTCCTGAGGGGAGTGGGACAGAGAATTCCAATTCTCTAAGCACCTGGTTGGTTCCTCTGGGGACCTGCCCCCATCTTGATACCCAAGGACATAACCTAGGGGCATGCCAAAGTCACCTCACAAACAAAAGACAAAAGCCAAAAAACAAAAGACAGTGGTTTTTTGGCTCTCAGCACTCAGGAAATTCTAAGAATTCAAGGAGCTTTGTGTCAGAAATAGGAATGAAGGCTAACTATACTATAAATCCTAATCACACAGGCCCCTCTTCCCTTGGACTGCTCCTGGCCTGTGACTGAACGTGGCAGGCCGCCATGGCAGTTCTGTTTCTGGGAGATGGATCCTGACTTATGAGTGACTAAAGCTTGATTCTCCCCATCGACCTTTCTCATTTTCTTAGAAGAACGAAACTCTTCCAGTCAGCCTTCCTTCCCTCTCTCCTTTACAGAGGCCCCTGCATTGTGGACGGTTGCCTCTCCCTGCCTGCCCTGGTTCCTCCTCCTTTTACCTCACAAATATTTCTCCCAACAACTTTCCCAAATACTGCTTCTTCCTGCTTCTTGACAATCAACATCAACACATTGTCTAATTCAGCTTTCTCAATTTACGGGCAATTTATGACTGAGCCTGGAGTTTGCAGTTCTCACTCAAGTTACTCTGCTTATTAGCTGCAGGCCACAAACTCAGGGCTGCCCACTTCCAGGGTCTGTTCATCCTTCCCATTGGACCACATTGCCGAGGATGTCTCAAGCTGCCTCGTGTACCATAGAACTTGACAAGTTCTATGGCAAAAACAGAAGAACAGATACAAATGATTCTAAAGTCCTGCCCCTCAAATCTGGAAGGCAAGTTGTATTATAAAACACTCACCCTTTTTCTGGAACAACCTACTAAGCTTTTTCAGATGTGTCCCTGACAGGGAGCTGTCTGGTTACATGAATATATTGTTTTTCTATGCCCTCTTTTAGGCAAATCAGAGCTGCAAGTGCTGTTATCTATTTTTCAGTGGTAACATGTGAATGTGTGACATTCCCTGTGGAGTTTGAGGTCTAGTTACCGATGACGAGATCACAATGAAAAGGGAGCGTTGTTTTCAAGTGCTAGAGTGATTATTGTCTGGAAGTCTTAGCATTGTTTAAAAGGCAGCTCTCCTCATTTGGATCAGGTTGCATGAGTTTTCTGAAGGCGAGAAGGCCTTCCGAGCATGAACAAGAGCCAAGCAGAGAGCAGGGCTGCAGGCTGCTTGTGTTAAAATGGAGGCCAACAGCAAAAGCATTGGTAGCCAGCTTCGGGGAAGCTCCAGATGCTCCAGCTGATTCCTAATGAATCCAGAACCCAGTGGGCAAGTGGAGAAAACAAAGGAAGACAACCTTTTTTTTTCACCCTCTTCACTTTTTCCTTTGAGGCAAAAAATAGCATAATACACTGCCATTCACTCCTAAACCTGCCAGGTTCAAGAGGACAGGGAGCCAGAGGGCCTTCACCTGAGTGAGGATGAAGCGGCAGATGTTGTGTCTAGGATCTTTGGGGCCAGGAAAAGACGGACATTTTCCTTTGATGTGCAAGGCATCCTTTTGTGGACTTGGGAAAGTTTCTCCTTCTCAGAGCTGTGCTCCAGATGTAGAGGGCACTACTGATGGGAGTACCTGCTCCACATGCGTTCCTTCTGCTTTTCTGGTCAGGGCCCCAACAAAAGCAGGCACCTTGACAAAAGTCTGATTCACTTCTGGGATGAGTTGACCACAGACTCAGCCTGCAGATGGAGAGCCTAATGGTTGATCTAAATCTGCCTCAGCCTTTCTTTTAACTGGCTAGTGGCCTGCTTATCTCTCTAGCATCACTTCTCACCATTTCTTTACAGCCAAGCCAAGGGCTTTCCATTCTAGAACATTCCATGATCCTTGTACCACATACTGTTGCCGGTGCTGTTCCTTCTGCTGGTGGTGTGTCTTGCCCCTGACTAAGACTAAAACTATCTTTGATACATGTCTCATTCCATTAAGGTTGCCTTCAGAGGGAATGTCTTCCATGATGCCTTCGCTGACCTCTCCAAACTCAATTACTTCATTCTCTGCACATTTCAGTGAATTTGTTGCATTGAGATTCATTTGGTTTCTCTTTGAAGGCACAGATTCAATAAACAGAAAATTAAAACTCTTCAGGCTGGATTCTTTCCTGGATTCTTGACTGTCACTGAAATCAGTGAAAGCTGTAGATGCGTTTGTAAAAGAAATTTAAATTATTTAATTTAGAGCGAAGAGGGAGGATTTGTAAAAGGACTCCGTGAACAAAGCTGAAAGCATTATTTGTTCGATTAGTTATACTTTTCAGCAACAAAATACTTAGAGGTTTTAGAAAGTTGATCTTTTTCTATTATGATAAATAACTGAAAGACTAGAGTTAGAAATAACAAAACAAAGCAAAACACTGAATTATAAAAGATAGGATTGCACTACAAAAAAAGGATGTGGCTTTATAATTATGAAGACCTGGTTGCAAATCTTCCCTCTGGAATTCCTAACTATAGGTCATAGGGTCACAATTGAAATGAGTGTCTTCTAAGTGACAGGCATGGACTAGACACTTCACACACAGACACACATACACACTAGTAAGTCAGGACTATTCATCTTACATGATGAAAACTGAGGCTGAGAGAGGTAACGGCTATCAGGGTGTCAGCAAATTTTTTCTACAAAGGACCAGGTAGTGAGTATTTCAGTTTCTATTTATTTATGGCAGGAGATAATAAAGACTGTATGTTTGCTTCGAGTGTATCAGCACTAAGTATTCTTGCCAGCTGGGTCAAGTGCAGTAAGATGACTGAAGTTCAGAGCAGAGTTTCTGTATTTACCAGTAGACCTGCATGCTTTCTTGTAAATGAACAAACATAGCTGTAGGCATCAAAGATAACAAGCCCAACCTATTGAGTGGCAGGAAGGGTTCCACTGGGGTGAAAAGGGTAGCCAAGTAGGCAGCATAACACACCTGTATCTTGTCCTCTTATATTTTTATAAGGAAAATATTAGTATAGTAACTCATTTTTCTCAAATGAGGTGTTTTTATAGGCATCTTCACAAACACTACCTTCAGGGATAGTCTGTTCTGAAAGAGTTTGATGAAATACTAGTATCTTGATGAACAGTGGCAGAAAAGAGCAAACGATAGGATTTGGAAATGGAGAGCATAGATGCTAGACTTTTAAATAAGACTGGATAAGGTATGATTTTTCCATGCTGTGGTTTACTTTCTCATACTCTTGATGGTGTTTTATTTTTCTTTAATCAGCAGAAGTTCTTAATTTTAATTTATTGCAATTCACCATTCTATTACTGATCGTTTCAGAAAGATTTTCCTTCAAAATATCTGTACTCGGGTGCGCCAGTCTCCTACAACCTACTACAACAGTCCCACATACATGCCAACGTCCTGGGTTCAAGACCCTTGGCTGAAGGTGGAGGGTGGGTGTGGAGGACAATCAATGGGAACAACTAAATTTAAAAAAAAAAAGAATGAAATGAATGAAGAAATTCTTCCACTCCTCTCTTGCTGCCTGCTTACTTGCTTTCATTCCTGCCTGCACCTTTCTTTAACAAAAATAAATATAAAAAAAACAACAACTGTACTCCCATGTTCATAGAAGCACAGTTCACTCTAAGACAGGGAAACAACCTAAATGCCCATCAACAGATGACTGGATAAAGAAATTGTGGTCTAGATACTTAGTGGAATCCTATGCAGCTATTAAAAAAGATGAAACTGTGCCCCTTGTGGCAATCTGGTTGGAGCTAGAGGGGATCACTATAAGTGAAATAAGTCAGAAAGAAAAAGAGAAATACAGGATGGTCTCATTCATGTAGAATGTAATGAAATGAAACAAAGGGTCATAGGATCCCTACAAAATTAACAAGAACACAGGACTGTGGTTACAAAGGGTAAGGGAGTAGGGGGAGGGGAGGAAAGAGGGAAAAAGGTGATATGGGACACTGGAACTCTGGTGGTGGGTGTGGTGTGAGATATAGACAGAGGTGCAAATTCAATATCTTAAAATGAATATTGCATTGTGAACAAAAGAAATAATAAATATTGCTATAAAAAAAGAAATATTTTCCTTCTCCATGGCATATGATATTATCCTACATCATCTTCTATTATTATTGTTACTATCATTAGTAGTTATAGTTGTCATCATTGCAGTGCATAAATGTCTATAAACCATTTGGACTAAGTGTTTTCTGCAGTGTAATGTAGATATCTTTTTTCTCTGTGGGTATTTTGTTAAATCAGTACTGTGTTTTGAAAGATTATTTTTTCCATTACTTTGCAGAGGCACCTTTCTTATTAATCAGTGTCTGCATGTACAAAAAAATCTGTTTCTCTGCCCTCTATTTTCTTCCATGGGTCTGTTTGTCACTGTATCAGCACTGTACCATCTGAATTGTTAGAGTTAAAATAATTATTGATATCCGACAGAGCAAATTCTTTCACTTTTTCCTTGTTAGGTTTATCTGGTTGTTCTTGACCTTTTTTATTTCCACATATAAATGTAATGGTACTTTTACAATTAGCTTGTTAAATTGCACACACACTCACTCACACACACACACAAACTGATGGGAGATTAAAATTTCATAGGATCTATAAATCATTTTGGGAAGAACTAACATATTAACAGTATCAATGATATTGATTCTTTTAATCCATGATTCAGGATTATCCTATAGAGAGATTTAAGAAATGTTTCTCAATACTATTTTATACTTTTCTGCCTAGAGATTCTATATGCTTGTATTTATGTATAAGTATTGGACATATTTTACGGCTACTCTAAATGATATTAATTTTTTTATTTTTATGACTAGTTTATAAAAATTTATTTATTTATTATTGCATATTAATCTTTAGTCAGAAACTTCTCTTTTTTTTTTCCAAAATTTTATTAAGGACATTTTCAAACACACAAAACATAAAATTGTGTCCATTACTCAGCTTCAACAGTTTAATCTGAGTTTGAAATTCTTAATCTCATTTTTAATCCTAATAATTTTCTGTGAATTCTTTCATGTTTTCTACATACACAATCACACTGTTTGCAAATAATGACAGTTTTATGCCTTCTTTTCTAAGGTTATTTTTTCACTGTTCTTTAGGATACCCAGAAAAAGTTGAAAAGAAATGATAACAGCAGTTTTATCATATTTTTAAACCTCCCCATGTCATTTTATTTCCATTAAATGACACTTATGAAATAGAAATTCTTATGTATTTGAGTCTCATAGGAATCAATAGCTTAACTAGATTAAAGCATGTTTATACTTAGGTAGTTGCATAAGTTAAGGAATGTTGGGCATAGCTGTAGTACATTTGAAATGTGTTAAAAACACATTGGTAGGTAGTTTCCAGGTTTGCATATAGTTACACATCTAAACTCAATTCTCGCTACATGCTTTAGTAATTTAAAAAACTTCATCCAAAATTATAAGGTATAAGCACCCACAAATTGACATATTTACTTATTTTTCAGTCTGTGAAAATATCTTTAACTCATGGGAAACAAATTTCAACTCTGACAGTAATCTACATTTTTTTTAAATGTATTTTATTGTAGTAATTATTCTACACATTAGAATAATTTCCTATGTATAGGTTCCCTATTTCTTAGATCTATTTCAACACACCCTGCCGTCTACCAAATCATCAAGTTCTTCCCCCAGTGTCCAGTGGGCTCCACCACATTTGCCCCCGCCCACCCCATTCCCTTTTGGTCACCTCAGTTCTGTTGCAAATGTTTCAGGGTTGGTTATGTTCCTTTGTTTTGATAGTAATCAGCTTTTCAGGGAACATTATAGTTCTCAACGACACACAAAAAACAGGAAATATGAAAGGATTTTTAGCCATAAGAATGAAATGCTAAGTTTTTTGCAGCAGTTTATTAGGTTATTTTATTTTATTTAACTGTCTAGGATGTTCTCAGCCATCAGCAGTTTCACAGTTGTTTCAGGTGCAATTTGGAATTTTGGCATTCTCAATGAAGCTGTTAGCATAGCAAATGTTATTGATGAAATAAGTAACTTTAATTGCTCATGTGAAGGGATTGGTCTCAAATCAACTCCGGGAGCTTTATTTTTCACAGTTGAACTGGGTCACTCAATATGAATCTCTTCCTGTTCTTGATGTTAGAGCATACTCTTTTTGCAATAAATCAAATTTTTTGTCAGAAGACTCCTACTTTACATCCATGACATCACGGCTTTCACAATCTCCATACACTATTTTTCTCTCCATCTATAATGTTCTTAAGAAATTCTACATCATTAAATTAGGAACTTCAGTTGTTCCTTGTCTGACACTGCAGTTGGGTCCTTATGCTCTTCCACAGCTCCCACTGCAGAACCATGTCTTCTCCTTCACCCTTTTTTTCCTACCTATCTACCTACCTACCTACCTACCTACCTACTCATCTGTCTATCTCCTTTGTTATTGCTATGTATTTAGAATGGACTTAATACATCATGTATGGATGCTATTTCGCTTTGACCAGAAGCCAGATTTGGGGTCACAGTCACAGTTCTGGGGTGAACCAGAACAGAGACAAAGTGACTTTCTGAAGCTTGGGGACTGGACTGGTGCCATGGCAATGGAGATTGGAAGAATGATCTTAGAAATCAGCAGGATATGCTAGGGACCTCTGAATTGAGAGATAACACATCAAGGAATCAAAAATGTGAATATTTCTATTAGTTCACATTTTTCTTAAGCTGAAAGATTATTAAGGACACCTGACTTGGCCCTATCAAGTTATTGAGATTGTTATTCATCCATAATATCTGGGATTCTAGAAAATGGAGGAATATAATAATAGCAGTGTTACAAGATACTCATGTCTTTAAAAACAAATAACATACAGAATTCTTCCATCATTTGATTTTATGCTTAATATACTATGTAGCATCAACTGGATTTTATATCCCCTATAATTTAAACAAACTAGAGCTGGTGCGCTCTGGTGGAGTAGTTAGTGGTTTTGTCAACTGCCTCTGGTTGAAGCACAGTCCACATGCATCCTAAGGACCTGGGTTCATATTGTCGGCCAGGGAGAACAACCAAGATATTCAACTAAATAAAAATAAATAAGTAAATAAATAAATAAATAAATAAATAAATAAATAAATAAATAAATGCTGTTAACGCTCTCTTCTTTCCTGCCTGCCTTCATTTCTTCATGCACCTTCATTTAAAATAGGTAAGTAAATAAACTAGAATGATACATGCAGAAGGCATGCTCTTATCATATTTAATGTGAGGAAAAGTTTTAATTCATCAATTCATTAATTAAACTAGTATTATCCATTTTTAAATTTAATTAATCAATTATTCTCTGTTAATTTACTATATGAGAATCTTTTTAAACACCAGATTTTAAGAGTCGTTTAAAACTTCGATTCTGTCCAATTGTTCACACTTGTCCTCTGATAAGGACTCCTCATTGTCTTATATTGGAAATACATAAACCCACACATAGGGTGTAATTCGTTTTATAGTATTTTAGAAGCTTCTTTTGCATGCAATTGGAGAATATGTTTTTCTCTATTTTTATTGTATTGTGGAAAGGACAATTCCTCTATTGATAGAGTATGGGAGAGTGAGGTATAGATTAGTGGCTAAGTATTAAATAAATATTGCTGAGAGAGGATGAGTAAGGAAAATCCAAGAAAATATTTGTTTCTATTTTGACTTCTAGTCTTAGAAACAATAGGATGGAATAAAAGACTATATATAAGGAATTTTATTTGTCCCCTAACCTTTAAATAGTTGAAAATAGGGGAAGAAATAAAACAATCTTGAAGGTTGACTGATGGATTAAATACTCACAGAACAAATTTGATCTATTCAAGTTTTATGAATCTTCAAATATCAGGTTTAAGTAGATTTACTGGAGCTTAGATATACATGTCTGTCAAACAAAACATGTATATTTAAAAGAAAATAATTCTTCGCATTTTCTCAGGTCAAAGTCCAAGTTTGCAGTTTCGCTTTTGCTCTTAGAAAATATCAGGTGAGAAAGAAAAAAACTTGCCGTTTTTGTGGTGATTGTAGAACAACTTAAATGGAGATTCATTCTCAGGTAAAGCAACTCATAGGTCAGCTTAAATTTCATGTAGGTATAAGGAAAACTAAGTCTAGATCCTTTTTTTGTTGCTCAGATTGGAGATACTTGAGGCAAGCCAAAGACAGAACGTCATGATTGTAGTCAAAATCTGTCCAAGATTCTCTTTCCTCTTGATGACTTCTGTTCCCAATTCTCTCTTCTTCACACTAGGGCTGTTGGTGACCCCATAATGCCCTGTTGTCCAGGTCCCTCATTATGTATAGGTCTCTCTCATGACTGTTTATGTCCTTCAGGAATACTTGATCACCATTTGTCTATCTTTAGTGCCTGTCCTCAGGATCCTGACCTCTGTCATCCAAATATCAATTACTGACCCCAGAACCAAATGCTGTGGATATGTTTATTGTTGAGATTCTGCTAATGGGAGATATCATGATGTCCCCTTTAACTTTGATTGATTAAATGTACATTAAAATGTCTTCTAGGAAACTGAAAAGAGACAGATTTCATACATAAGAGAATAAAAGTATCCATAATCTTCCAGTGATATCAGTAATACACATGTGTAGGCACCTATACATACATGTCTTGACCTTTTCATTTAAACAATCTTTAAAGTGTTTCTATATCATGTAAATGTATTTATATGACATTATTCTTTTTAAGTGTAAAGTATTTCACTTATAAATAGACATTTATTTGTTTAGACATTGTCTTAATATTGGGTATGCAGATTGCTTCTTATTTTTCTCTGTTAAACAAGTATGGAATCCTATAAAACATATATACTTTTTGTCAATAATTTCTTTAGAAAACTTATTAGAGCTAAAATCATCAGGTCAAAGATATGCATCAAAAGCTTGTCATTTTTTTATCTAACTTTTCTTTTTTATTGAATAAAAGGAATGTGTGCCCATTTTAAAATCTCAAATAGCATTAATAATAAACAATTTTTCTATACACCTGAGACTCCTGTTTCTCCCCATAGACAACCACTGTTAAACATTTCTCTTATCCTCTGGAAATATTCTATGCAGATATATTCACAGAGTATATCTTTGCTTTTTACATAGATGGGTGCATAAACACTTTTCTGTGCCTTTATCTTGTTATTAAAAAAAAAAAAGATTCTCAGTACTTTTAGTTTAGAACACAGAGATCCAACTTATTTTTTTTTCATGGCCACATATCAATTATAGAATGAAGGTATCAAATCTGACATAATCAAGATTCTATTAACAGTGTTAAACTGTTTTCTCTACTTTGTTTAGGCAAACAGAACCACAACATCTGAATTTATGCTTCTGAATCTTTGCCTATGTGAGTGCTGATGAATTCTTACAAGTAGAATTTCATGTTTTTATGTATATTCTAAACTGTCTCTTGTTGAGGAATGAATTTATATTATTATGAGGAAAAGGAGCATAGTACTCCACTCTCCCCCTTCTGTAGTTAAGAAGCCTCAATATTAAAGTCCTAAGGGACTTAGGGACTACAAGGGGTATTTCCCAAACCCTGGAGGAGAGACCTGGGTAAAGGCAGCATCCCTTAAATATCTTCCCAGTCCTCTGCAGAAGAAGCCAATACCTAAGCTCACATGTGCATTAAGCGTTATATTGTTCATGAATCCACTCCATAGACATGTTTCTTTAAATTTTTTAAAGGAAAGGTGCAGCAGGAATAAAGGTGAGCAGAGGCAGGCAGGCAAGAAGAGAGAGGAAAAAGAAGCACTTAATTTATTTAGTTTAGTTGTTCAGTTGGTTGTTCTCTCTGACCCTGGGACATGAACCTGGGTCCTTGGGATGTACTTGGACTGTGCGGGCCTAAGACAGCTGATCAAACCATTACTCCACCAGGGCACAACTCCATAGATATTTCAACTATTGTTTCTTCACCATGAAGGACACTATGATCTTGACCAATCAAATTTCTTAGTCTATTTTTTTCCCAACCATGGTACTTGCACTTTATACCATGTTTTTCTAATTCTATAATAAGCATCTCTGTTTCTGATATCTTATCCTCAATTCCTTATTCTAGTAAACGCCACAAGAGCAGTTGATTATTTTCTTCACTACTATATTCTGAGTACCTAGTCCATAGTAGCAGGTCACTAAGTTTCTGCAGAAAGAATGAGTCAATTCAATCAAATGACAGCAGTTTCCAGAAATTCCCGTATCCCTGGCATTGTTCACCTGTAACCATATTTTGCAACATTGTCTTGTGTTCTGTTACATTTTGAATTAAAGCAGGGATTCTTCAATCTATGGTTCAAGGATAACCCTCGAGGGTGTGTGATGAGCTTGCAGGTCCAATCTGGGTTACAGGTGTGAATACACATTTGGGAGGGATGTGGGGAAAAGAGATGTTTCCTAGTGCTCACGGACACTGAATAGTTTCATCTTTTTCCTCATTCTCAACAATAATGTAGCATAAATTATGCAAGACCAGATATGTTAGGAGAGATTCTTTTTATGTGATTGGCAAACTAAGTGTGATTACCTTTGACTCTAAAACTACATTGAGCCAAGTCAGCAGAGTGTTGGGTAACTGTAAGGCAAGCAATATTATGGACATCAAAGGAACCCATACTAGTTAGATCCATGACTTTTCTTCTGGGTTTGTAATGATTGCTGGATAACTCTTTGGAAAATAAAGGTATGACATTTTCACATTCACTTTGAACGAGAGGTCATCAAGCTGACATTATCAAATACTAAACATTTGAGTATGTTAGTTATTTTGATTGGCACCACTTATAGATGAATAGAGTTAAATTTAACTCTACATTGGACTATATTAAAAATGATTTGATCACTTATCTTTTTTTAATCCTTGACTGGGGTCTTGGACCTGGGTCTGTAGGCTTTTCATGACTTGCGTCTGTGCTGATTACGTTTTTTACATTTTTCTCTTCAAAGAGAATCAATATTAGCTGATATTTTGTACAAGAAATTGTTACAAACATGGAACTCTGGAACATGGAAATAGAGTGTGTTCTCTTTGAACAAAGATTTCTTTAACGCGGGAGAAAATAGGAGAGTGAGTGCTCTTCTGGATACTGTGATACCAAAAGAACAGATGGAACAAAAGGTCTGAAAGGGGACTGCTGCAAAAATTATAATGTGGAGAAGAAATTGCTCTAGTAACTTTTATGTAAAAATAATAAGGATAGTAATAGTATAATATTTTCAGAGTCATTGTTAACACGTGACTCAGGGACCAATCACTGAAAAGCAAGAAAAGATGAGGAGATGCAATTAAATGAACTTAGACTAGAATTCAGGAAGAAATGGTTGGTCTTGAAATGAGATTTCCATTCACTTATTCATTCAGCAGTAAATTAGCATCTATTGTTATCATAGTGTTGACAGCGAGGAAGATAGTCTATTGTCAACACTGATGAATGCAAGTGAAATGACCTGGTCGAAGTGTAGAAAATGTTGTGTTTTGTGGGGATTTAGAGGTCCTTATCATAATCAACTTTATAATGAATTAAAATTCTCTGCAACTCTATCCACAGATTGGTAGCATAAGCTACAAAAGGGTACATGGTTTTAGACCTCAGATTCCCCAGCTCAGCTGACATTCACCTCTGTTTTGATGTTCATTTAGACTCTCATTAACCTCTGACCCATGCTGAACATGCTTCAGGTAAAAAAGAAATAAAGTTATGTTGTAATATGAACAAATTACCCTGCTAAATTTTTAAATATTTACTGGTAGGACATAGGCTAAGTTACTTCACACACAGTAATTGCACATTAAGCTGCTGTACGGTAGCCTATTACCTGCAGAACAAGTTTGACAAGAGATTGATTTTTAACATTTTTAATTAACAAAGAATGAGCAAGATAAACCTGAAAAATGAAGAGACACACTGAGTCTAAAATAGTGAGCAATTTAGAAATAGTCATTCACTGTTTATGCTTTTCAATGCTTGACTGTGATCCAGCAGGTTTAAACCTGTTTCACCTTTTAAGATTTTCTTATCAGAAGTGAAATACCCAGTTTTCTGATGATGTGTATTAAGATAGAAAATTTATAATAAATATTTAACATACTATATGATCCTGCAAGGAATTTGAATGAACAACTGGGGAATAACAGAATCCTTCTTTTAGCAACTTTAAAAGAAAAGAATGTGTAGCTGAAAAATATTCTCATGTATGAAATTGGCTTTCCAGTTACCCCTGGATATTTATTAGTCTTGTATTTCTTATATTAGGCGAGTCTTAATATTAGAAGACAGAGACTTTATTAAGACACACACATTTCTAACTTCATCTATCAACGTTAGGAACAAATTATATTCAGTCAAGTAGCTATGGTTTCTATTAGTAAAAATTTGAAGTGGTTGATATTCAGATATGAATTTACATAATAATTTGAAATAGGCAGTTATTATTCAATTAAGTTTTTAAAATTAAGAATAGCAAAGAAAATATTTTAAAGATGTAATTAATTTTAATTTCTTCCTTGATGTCAATAAATCTTGAGTTTGAAAAGGTAAATAAAGAGAATTTTACTTGTCACCAATGAGAAAGGCTTCACTAAGGCAGTAAAAAGCTAGGAGTTTTCATTGTTCTCATAGTAAGAGTTGCTTTGCTTTTCTGTTTTTGCATGCAAGTGGTCTCACTCCACGAAGAAGCTAAACATTTGCATGATGTTAACCTACACTGGTTTCAGAAGTAAGTCCTGTGGTTCATCTTTTGTCTCAGAGAATTCTGAGATAATCTGCCCAGTCTAATGATTATGGTACAGTTTTGTACTCCCATGAGATATCAAAATGGCAGCATCTTTACTAGTACTTTGTGATGTATCACACAAATCCACATGGGCAAATAACTTATTCAAAAACATTCATCTCTATCTTGTTCTTGCTCCTCCTTTTACTCTCCCTCCGTTTCTTTTTCTTTTCTTCTAACTTTTTGATTGTATTCATCCCTCTCATGTTCATTTTATTTTAAAGAGGCAATGTCCCCTTAGCCTTATCTAATCAGATGTTTTTATTCAGCTTCTGAAATGGCTTTTTAACAATAGGGTAACCCAGAATCCTTTCCAACCTATACATTTGATGTTTTGACTGAGGTGTCTTTTTGTCTCTTTCTCTAAAGGGACTGAGGATCAGTGGCAGGAGACTTCCACCCTGAAGAATGGAAAGTGACGTTAGACTCCTACACTGGCTCTCTCAGTCGGTTGTTGTCTAGTCCTTATTTGAGCCTTACTTCTTCTTTCTCTCTGCCTGTCCCTCTTTCTTCTCTCTTTTTCCTTACTCCATTTAGTTTTTCTTTTAGTTAAAAAAGTGATTTTTAAAATGCAAAGCTCCCCTAGGAATTTTGATGCTAAGGCCATCCCCATCCTCTCAGAACCAAAGAAAGAAATAATCACTTGAGACAAAACAAAACAAAACAATGATGGGGTTTATTGTTTTAGTCCAAGTTGTGTCTGTTGCTGAGGTCCAAATATGTGTGAGCCTATCAGCTTGTTTTGTGGGGTAACCACCGGAAGTCTCTTTGTGGGAAGACTGAGGCTCTTACCCATAGCTAACTCATTCAAAGCTCAGAGGGAGCCAGATCTAAGAAGCTCTATCTTCAACAGTCTTCTGAGGGAAAGGAAGATGGTGGGCCTCTTGTCAGGGGGCAGGGTTTATAACCCAACACATTTATTCTCTCTCTCCCAACTGGATTCAAGTCTAAGACTTATAGTGACCTGTTAAAACAGAAAGAAGGCCTGCTTGGGAAAGCTGACTTCAGGTACAGGAACAAGCATACTCTGGTTACAGCCATATGACATAATGTCACACACCAGGAGAGACATTCTTATTCATTTCAAAAACCAACAGCCAGTGACATTGGATTCTCCCCGGATCAAGTGTTTTAGAAGTGGTAAGGGGCTGTGATGTGCTTGGGGACAGCAGTGCTCAGAGGGAGTGGCAGTGTTCAATAGGCATGGTGCCCGGTAGATGAGATGTGTGCACTGTCAGGGCAGGAGTAGTCTACAAAGATGGAAAATGGTGTTGGCATGGTGGATTACTACACTTATCTAAGAACCAATTGGAGACACCCTGAAATATGTGGAGATAAGGGACTTTACAGAAGCCTGGAGGGAACACACAGTGATATTTTGTTATTACTGCAAATTGGCTGTATTCAACTCAAGTGTGATTCCTGAAGAAACTCATTCTCAAAACACCAGCATATGATACCATTGTAATGCCTTATTATTTTCATCCCTGAATCTAAGGCCACTCATTCTAATGTTTAAGAAGATAAGGTAATGATTACACATTGAGAAATGAGGCTGCCATTTTGATAAGAGGATCGATTGTGAGATATGATGAAAAAAAGTCAGCAGAATTAGCAAAGGTAATTAAGGCAGTAAAAGGGAGCTATGCTGATTTCCACCTACTGAATATATTTCAACTGAGCAAAAATGAGTTATTCACACACATGTATTCACAGGAGGCAGAAAAAGAGAACAAAAAAAAAACCCATGAAAACCAACACTGGAAATTAAAGAGGAGGAAACAGAGTAGTTAATTCTTGTAGTCAGTCTATTTTTTTTTCTGAGCTGAAAAATGATAGTGAATATGAACAAAGCTATAATAAAAGGGCGAAACAAGGCTAATTTTTAGCTGTCTCCTTAAGTGCATCCTCATTATTTGTCAATTCACCAGCCATGCAAACAAGAACATTAATATTTTTTCTTCATGAATTGCCCACAGATTGGGCAGCCTTCAGGCACTGAAAACATGAGTTTCTTCATGAATTGGTGCAGGCTGAATGGGGTTGTCCTTTTTCTAAATTATCATCTGCTTGCCTGTGCAATTTCCATGAGCAAATATGGGTATTTGCACACGCAAATGGAAGTGCATGAAAATAATATGTGCCTGGTATTAGTGGACCCAGCGTGGGTTTGGCTTCTTAGAGTTAAAAGCCCTGTAAATGCAGCATGGATTTCTGAGACGGTGCCCCTTAGCAAGCACAATTCATAAACCTAGGCAAAGAAAGTTATAATTCCATGAGCTAAATATCTCTTTGTGGAGAATATACACGTGATTTGGTGTTGTAGAATGCTTTCAAGGACATTTTGCTAGTATTTGGGCTCTGAGGTAATTACTAATGTGTGATGTTTAACGCATACACCTTTTAGAATATTGCTTTAAAGGTTATAATGTTAGAAAAAACAAAACATTCAGGGTTATATTGCCAAATAAAATCTAAAAGGCCAGAGATTACAAAAATTAGCAAAGGCTAGTAATTACACAAAGCCACAGAGCAAACAATAGTTTGGTTTATAGGGAATCTATTTGCCATCGTACTGGTACAGCATTGTAATGCAAATGTCTTACTGCCATACTTGCACACACAGACCTTGAGAAATCTAATTTCTTCTCATCTGAACTCTTCCAGCCACAGCTGAAAGAGATGACTTTGGATACCCCTCTCTATCCCCAGATCTCTTAAAGCCCCATTTATAAACTCCTGAGTCTATTTCTCACTTTCAGGGACAAACACAAAAAATTAAATTTTTCAGTTTGTATTTGCACAACATAATTTTCTTAGTCAAGCTACTTTGAAGCACCATTTAGGAATTTATAGTATTAGGAACTTATATATTACTTGTTATTTTGTATAAACATTCAACTTACAGATTGTTTAAAAAAAAATGAAAGCAAAAAACAAAACAAAAAAAACCCACCTATTTTACAAAGGGGGAAAGGGTATTTTACCAGGTTTCAGACTGCTAAACAACTGACTGAAAAGTGAAAACAATGAAATTAATCAACTGGAATGGCTATATACATTCATACATACACACATAACTACATATATATACACACATATGGCTATATATTCATATATAAAATGGCAATGGTTCATATGATCTCCCCTCATTATTTAATGTTAGGTTTTTTTTTTTTAACCCATGGGTCAAATCGCACTGTCCCAAGACTGCGCCCGCAGGCAGTCGAGGCACCCTGGGACCCTGCACTCCCCTGGGCATGCGCACTACTGAGGCTGCTGTTGGGCAGGTTATCAGTGAAACTTGCCTTTCTATTCTGCATGCTCTTCTAGAAACTTTTTATTGTTCCCTCAATAAGTGGAATCAAATTCTCTTTTTCTCGGATCTGGGCAAGCTTCTCTGTGCTTGTAGCCAGTGAAATGTGGTGCGGTGATGCCATGAGATGTCTGAGGCTCGGAATTACGAGACAGTGCAGGTCTGTCTTGCTGGCTGGGAGCTCACTTTGGGGGCCCCGAGGCCTCCATGCTATGAGCAAATCAGTTGCATTCAAGGCCACGGTCCACATTCTACTACTTCTTCTGAAGATATTAATGGATGATTATTTTTTATAGTAGAAGTTCTGGGATTCTGAAAACAATGGGATTTGGTACTCTGTTCTGTGTTATGACTCACGATTTTTAGCACATGCTTTTAAATAATTTTTTTTTTACCATAACGTTGATTTATTGCATGATATCAATTTCAGTTGTACAGCGTTGTGATTCAGCACCCTATCCACTATATTATGATCCTCATTAAAGGTCAGGTTTCCATTTACCACCACACAATTGACCCCCTTTACTTGTTTTATCCATCCCCCACTCGGGTCCCCTCTGATAACTACCAATCTGTTTTCTGTATCTGTTTGTTTGCTTTGTTTCTTTATATTTGTCTTTCACATATTTGTCTTTCTTTGTCTAATTTCACTTAGCATAATACTCTGAAGATCCATTTATATTGTTGTGCTTGGCAAGATTTTATTTTATGTTTGTATAACTCAGCAGTATTCCGTTTATATAATACACCACCTCTTCTTTATCCATTTGTCTGACAATGGACACTTAGGTTTTCATATAAACAGTGAAAGAAACTAACATCAAGTGAAATGAAAAGGTAGCCTACAGAATGGGAGAAGATATTTGCAAATCATACACCTCACAAGAGGCTAGTATCCAAAATGTATAAAAATCTCACATGACTCAATAACAACAACTAGAAAAAACATAATTAAAAAATAGGTAAAACATCTGAATGGACATTTCATCAAAGATGACCAATGCGAGCATGAAAAGGTTTTCATCATCTCTTGTCATTAGGGAAATGTAATACAGACAGCAAAGAGATATCACCTCACACCTGTGAGAACAGCTGCTATTAAAGAGAAGAGAAAAGTGGTGATGATGATACAGAAGAAAGGGAATGCTGGTACACCTTTGGTGGAAATGCAAATCAATGCAGCCACTGTAGAAAGTAATGTGGAGATTTCTCAAAATATTAAGGAAAGAAATACCATTTTATCCAGCTATTCCACTTCTGGATATTTATGTATAGAATCCAGAAACACTAATTTGAAAAGATACATCCACCCTTATGTGCATTGCAGCATTATTTACAATAGCCAAGTTATGAAATAAACTAACAACCTTCTGTTTCCTCAAAATTGCACCTGGGTTATTCAAGGTCACATTTAGATGACTTACCAGCATACAGTAAATTTTCTGGATCCTGGGTCCATGAATGTCCCAAATTATTTGTGAAATCCTAAAACAATATGTCTGTGGAAGCAAAATTTAGCTCTCTTTTGTTTACACAGAGTTAAAGGGATCTGAAAAAAAATTTAAATGTTACCTTTCTCACAATACTTCTTGCTCTGGAAAATATGGGTCTTTTAGAGAAGAATATGTTACTTATATAACTTATATATACTTATATAAGTTACTTATATATAATGGATTGATGATTGTTTTATTTGATGAATTAATAAGCAAATAGTTTAAACATTTCTTAGTTTTAACTACTCTAAATATCAGTATAAACAAAAGCCCTTTAGGTTCTGGGATGAAGGAATTTGAGGACCATGAGATAGTTACTTCCAAATACATGCCTAGAATTGAAATATATTTTATTCTAGCACTGTGTGAGGTATTGGAAATAAAAAGGTTAACCTGACATAGGCCTGGTCTTAGAACACCCAAATTTACATGTCATTGAAGTATTTCCAACATGCCCATTTCATAGATAAGGAAATTGAGTCTCAGAGAAAAAAAAGTTCAAGAGGTAGAGTTGTGAATGAAAATAGCCAATTCAATTCACAGGGTGTGTTTGTGTTTTCATAAGGATGTACTCACTTTTTTTTCCCTTTCTTATTTCCAGTGGTCTGGGATTGTATAATAAATATAAAATTCATAGAGTTCTAATTATTAAAGAAAATGAAACTAACAAGCCTCTTGGGGAGCAGTGTATACAGTAAATTTAGTGATCCTTATTAAGAGTAAGGTAAATCATTTGGTAAAATTATGTCTCAGAGAATGATTATTTGTTACTTAAATGTCAGTATATGAGTTTCCCTTTTTGTGACTAAAGATATCAGTTCATCATTCAATTGAACACAGGCAGTAAGGCCTTAAGGAAGAGGAATGCCTCTGTTTCTGCTTTCATTCAATTTCATTAAAATGTCAGAAAAAAAAGTGGACTCAAAAAAACCAACCTCTAAATAAACATACAAATAAATAAAATAAAATGCCATAAATCTGCTGGGAAAATCATCGGTGCCAACTGGTATGGTTTCACTCTGTATAAAACCACGTCCACTTCAGAAGGTGCTAGAACAATGAAAATGCCACGGCAGAACTTTTATTCAATAAGGAAGCTTTATAAATACAGGCCTTGTGCATTTTACTTGATCTGTCAGAGAAGAGCATTTTGCGGAAACATAACTTTTAAAAGCTCATGAAGACATCCTCATCTATTCAAAAATACACTTCTCTCAGGGGGAAAAAATAAAACAAAAAACCAGTGACAGTCACCTGTGAATCCTTTAATCACGGGCATTAAAGAAGATCTGTTCAGAGATTGCAGGGCTGCTGACTCAAGTTAACATTTTCTTGGCTTGCTTCTGGGCGGCTAGCAAGCTTTGCCCGTGTGTGATGCTGATGGAAAATGACATTCGCACCTGTTGTTACCATCCTGTGTTAATTAGCATAGTGCCCTAAGTAGTAACCTGGCCATCACGTCCAAACAGAAGCCATTAACATATTGCAGCTGTCATGACGAAGAAAGGTACTGGAGCTGGGAGACGTGCACATCCTTGCATACCTTGGCTCAGTTAGCTCTGCTCTCTCCCAGTTGGAGTCACTTGGGAGAAGAAAAGAAGCGTGGATGTAGCCAGTCAGGAGTGAAAGAATACATTTTACTGCAGGTTTACTTTCATGTATTATGCATCGACTTCAAGGTCACTGCATGATCATTTATAAGATTTTAATGAGATATCAAAGTGGAAAGAATGGAATGTAATTAATGGAATCTTATGGAAAAGAGAGACAGGTATAATCAGAGCCCCCCAAATACAGTGCAATTGTCCAAATTCTAGAGCTAAAGAGGAGAGAGAAAATCAAACTCACACTGCAGGGGGCGGGGGGAGAGTTACCGGATAGAGATAGGACTTCATTACCAAAGATCTTGAACTCTTTTCAGCAATGCAACGGTCCTAAAAATTAAAGAATAGATAGAAGTTTCTGTAAGAGAGTAATGATAGGCACTCTGATTGAATATACAGATCTTTTCTAAACCCAGAGAAAGCAAATGACGTGTTCCAGGACTTCAAGAAATTTCCATTAAGTATGGATGTCTTCTATGAATCATTGGAACAGAGTAATCAAGTCAGCTACTCTATGCCTGTGAGCACTCCATTTCCCAGTAGGTATTTTGTTCAACATACGGGCAGGTTTCTTTGAAGTTGGTTTGATTCTATATATTTTTTTCAACCTATAAAAATTGCTCAGTGAATACGAATGTTGGTCGTGCTATAGACCCATCACGTAGCAGAAGTCTACATTGACGAGAGTCTATTACCAGAAACTTGACTGTACTGACTTTTGTGGAATTTTTCTCTCTTCTTTGCATCAATTTAGTGGAGACAAATAGAAAGAAATTAAATGGATGACAGGGGTTTAATGTAAAAAACAAAACAACTTTTGGGCTATGTCCAGAATGTTGTACCCATATTTTTGTTCAGGGGGAAGCGATGTTAAAAACAATGATCCCGGGCCCAAAGGACTTCAAAGTCTTTTATGATTCATCAAAGAAAAATGGATTCCATTCAGCACAGTGTTCTAAAAAGAATGTGTGGCATGGTTTAGAAAAATGTTATAGCTAAAAATCTTGGGGATGGGGGCATGTGTAGAAGAAAAACTCTGTTTAATCATTTATTCCCCAAATCTAGATGTCTAATGCCTTAAGTATTCTGATTAATTTCAGTCACCCCCTCCACCCCCCGCCAAATCTCTTTTAAAAGACAAGTTGCTTATTATGAATAAAATTTTCTTTTCAGGATCATATCAAAGAATGGTACTAAATTCCCATACAATATAGTCAATTTCATATATATGCAAATATCTGGCAGAAGAGATGGAGAACAGTTAAACCAGCTCAACTGAAACTATACCACGTATTGATTGGTTGAGTCACTACATTTTTTACTCTTTGCTGGTAGTCACTTTGAGATCAAAAAGAGCTTTATGTATTTGTAAAGCTGTATAACCAAGAAGAATTTTAGTATTAAACTTGTTTAGTAGTTGTGAAAAAATACAATACAATTCTAGACTTATGGATGATCCAGGGATTTTTATATAAATATCACACAATGCTTTTTATTTCTGATTTAATTATAATAAATGAATCATATTTGAAGGCTATTCAAGCAATCTATATGTGTTAAAATATCATGAATTCTGCAGAAACTTTATGTATATGGTATTTAGATGTGAAAAATAACTAGAAATAATGGCCAGATATTTAATGTTTTCATCAAGATATTTTGCTTCTTTTCATCAACTCTGGATAACTAAATAGCTTGGTTAATATCAGTGGCACATTTAAGAATAGAAATTTTTCTCTCTTATTTGACACTGGAATAATAGACTGTGCTTTTTTCTGAGCTGCATTATTACACAAGTTATTACTAAAATTCCTCCTTCAATCCATAGTCACAAATTTACCTGTACTATGATTTACCTTTCCCCCAGCTATGACTCAACAATATTTAGTATTTGCGGGGAGAAGCCAAATAATCATTTTAATCTAATCAACAATACTAGACATATGAGATAAAAATAATTTAAAATTCATGAAGAAACCATCTTCCCATTTTTAAAAGGTTAAGTTCCCCTGAGCTATGAAAGAAAAACACCCTCTGAAGACCCGAGGACGCAGTAAACACTGGTGGCAAGTGACAGGAATTGATCCTTCTTGGCTGTGCTGTCATGTCTCTAAATTTTATTTCCACCATCTCAAGAAGGCTATGAAAAGAGAGAGTGGGCGCCGGGCTATGGCCCCAGGGCTCGGTGCCTAGGTCTCTGACTTTTCCTCAATTAGCAGGCCTCCCTGCCTGATGGAGAGACGTGTGTCTGACTGCGGGCTTGGGCAGTTGCAAGTTATTGATTAACCATAATGTGAAGTCAAATCTGAATAGAAAAGGCTCATGATCAAAAGTCTATCATCAGAGTGTGCTCTCTAAGTCAAGGGTCCAGAGATTCTGGTGAGCTCTGCAGAGAAAGAGAGAGAGAGAGAGAGAGACTCCTGATAAAGGCTCTCTTGATAAGAAAGTCCAGTGGGCCCTCTGTCAGAAAAACCGAGGCTTCAGATTTGACAGGTGCTTGTTAGTTTTTCATCCCAGATCACTCAACGTTCAGAGTAGAGAAGAAAAAAGGATTGCTAATATTGCTGGACAGTCTGGCCCCTGTACCAGGATGCACTGCTGCTGTGTCTTCTACATGAAAGAAAATGCAAACCCTACCAAGTGTGAAAAGTGTCCCTTTCCACCAGACTGGACTCACCATGATACGCTACACAGGACAACCATTCATTAAAGTTAGACCAACCAACACCCGGCCTTTCTTTGAAATTTCAAAAATGATTTCTCCTTATAGGAAAATTGCATTGTCTTAGTAGGTCCCTTATTAAGACTTTTCTGTTTTTTATTTTTTTGGACCGTCTAGACCAATTATAAAATATTGAAGTAACATTGTATTATAACATTATATAGGCTTAAGGTGTGCATCATTGTACATTAACATCTGTATATAATTCATTAAGTTCACCTCCATTATTCCAATTCTATCCTTCACTATCCTGATCCTATCTGATTTGCACACCCCTCCCCCATCCTCTCTAAGAACCACTAATTAATACTATAGACTAAAAGTCTAGTTTAGTTTGATTTGGTTCATTTATTTCTTTGGTTTCTTTCTATACTACCTATGAGTGAAATCACACAGCATTTGTCTTTCTCCTTCTGACTTACTTCACTAAGCATATTTTAATTAAAAATGTCTTGGTGGCTTAGCAGATAAATCCTCTGGATGTGGTCCACATCCTTCCCAAGGGCCCTGGGTCATGACTGGAGGGTGGACAGGGAGCAACAAGGTTGAATGCTAGATAAAATAAATAAGTGTTTCTTCCTTCTTGCTCTTCCTGCCTGCCTGCTTCTGCTCTCCTTCATTACTGCCTATACCTTTTCTTTAAAGAAAAAGTCTTGGTGACTTTCATTTGTACTATCTTTGAAAGATGGGTCTATGTATCTTCCACCTTGAGCTTTTGCAGTCTGTGTGAAGTAAAAGTTCAAGTGTCATCATCCTCATGTGAAGAATGCTGAAACAAAGATATTTACAAAGATCGTGACCTTGCCTAAGGTCATACAGATAATTACTGGTAGAGTCAGGACTGGAATTCAGGCATCTTGACTCCTAGTCTGGCTTTCTTAGCACTGAACAATTAAAATATTTTGATTACTGAGTGATGATTTTTCAGAGTTGTGACTGAATGAGGTAGAAGTAGACTTATTCTTGAATTGCCGTAGTTTAATGGTCCATTTCAGCTATTACTGTATTGTCTCTAAAGTTATAGAGGTGAGAAGCAGTGTTTTCTGCATTCTGCCTTCTGAAATGCCTCACTATTAATTGTTAACCAAAGTCATGTTCTTATTGACAGTGCTGCCCTTTTTTGTTTCTGACAGTCTCTTCATATACCTACACACATTCACTCAATCGCATATTCCCTCCATCTTAACTTCCCTATGCTTCAAGGCTGTGTTTATTCTTGCCACTGCTAAATACCCAGAGCTAGTGTCTTGACTGGCCCAGAAGAGATGTTCACGTGCAGAAATAAAAGAACAAATGGGTGAATGGAAGCACTAGAAACGAAAAGGAGAACAGGTTAGATAGTAATGATAGAATTCACTATAAATGAACAGAAAACACTTGATGACATCTAAGGTCTCTGTCAAGTGTTAGAGATTCTTCTTAGAACACTGGGGATTCCCACCAGATCCTATACTCCCTGTGACAGTGACCATGCCTTTGTGTCCCCAGCTGCCTGACTCACAGAAGGCACTGAATGAGTTTTTGTTGAGATGACTGTGGAGGACAAATTTTCTCTGTTCTTTGTTTCCCTTCTGTTCCTAATGTACAAATAGATGTTAATGAGTACTATTTATTGAGTATAGTGGCAGGAACTTTGCCATGCATGTTCATGTGTATTATTACTTTCATTTCCCAAACAATCCTAAGTAGGTGAAGTTATTATCCCCATTCTATTGATTAGGAAGCGGGGAATCAGAAAGACCCGATGATTTGCCCAAAGTCTAATAGCTAATAAGTGAGGAGCCAGGGTTGACCGAGATGAGATTTCAAGATGAGCATACTCTTCTACTAGAAAGTCTGATTGGCACATTCCACATGAATGTGGAATGTAAATAGCAGACACTTACCTAGTACTTTCTCTGTGCCAACCTTTACTGCAATCACATTGCACAGACCAATTCATTTAATACAACATTCTTGATGACGTTGGATAGTGGTCAAGATTTCTTTAGTTCTAAATCCTTAGTCTATACTAAATGATACTTAATCGGTAATTCTGAACACTTTCTAAGAAATACTTAGAATTTTCTTAGCAAACATATGTATCTTTCATTTAGTGCGCTAGTATTTTTCCTGTAGTGTCCAGTCTAACTATATTCTAAGCTTCTAGAGGAAAGATCACTGCCAATTTAAATCCTAAATCCTTAGTTTAGGAGTTGAAAGTTGCTGTAATCCATGCATACTAGTCTGGCATGATTAAAGAAAAAAACCTCTGAGTTTAGAGTTCATTATATTCACTAGTCAAGAATTATTATGGTATACTAACAATTTAAACCAAGAAAAATGACTGCATGTGTTCCTTTAGGGTTGCTGAAATTTCTATTATAATACCTAGAGAATATGACATAAAATTAAGATATGGTTAAGTATAGTTAAGAGACTAAAACTATTTTAGACATTTCTGGGTTGATATTTCTTAAGGATTTTTGATGTATTATGACATTTTGGTATTCAGCATAAAATTCTAGTGCTACAAGTGAAATTGTTATTTCCTTCTGACATATGTCTCATTTTGCTAATTAACCATGGGGAATGGATGTCAAGCTTCTAAAAATATAAAAAGAAAATTGTAATAAATATAAAAAATTTTAAGAATACATATATATATGTGCACTCTTGAAAAACATTCAATATATTACCTGATATTTTAAAATGTGGCAAATACTTCTCAAACAGATGTTGAAATATATTTTATGGCTGTCTCACTTTTTTCAGGTCAGAATTCAGACCATTTAAGGCTCATAGGAGATACTGACAAAGTTATTATATGTTTTGCCTGAAACTCTCTATTTGTCTTTATCTACACAAAACATCTTCTACCACAATGTTTTGCAAAACTTGTCTTCCCAGACGTTAAGCCAATGATAATGCATGGAATGTCAGTACGGATGTCAATTTACGCTTGTTTCTATTTGAATTGATACCGGGAAACCCTTTCAAAGGAAACCATTGAGTTTTTAAAGCTTCTTAGCTGTTGCTAGTTTGACAGCCAATAAGACTTGTTGGTCTATATTCAGGGTGAGCTTCATTAGTTGTCAAGTAAAGAAATGTCAGGAGGATCCCAATATAAGAAATTTTATATTGTGATATTTATTTATTTAGGCAGCGGTTCTCAACTGCTATCCCCCAGGGAACGTTTGGCAGTGTCTGGAGTCTTTTTTGATTGTCACAACTAGGGAGTGCTACCGGTATCTAATAGGTAGGTGGTCAAGGGTGATGCTAACCACCTTATATATGTGGTGATGCCACCACAAAGGCTTATCTGGTCCAACATGGAATACTGTCATGGTTGAAAAACTGATTAGCTTATAATCTCTGACTCTCTACTCAGAAAAGGCTAAGACCTTGAACAGAGAATGCTAATACTTTGTCATATAAATAATTTATATTTTTTGTGTAAGCTCACCTCTATCTTCGGCCAAAGAAGTTTTTGATGGCGTGGGAGGGGGCTTCAGGGGAAGGAGAAGAGGCCTAGAGACTAGAGACACTGCATGGAGAGTGGCTTCATTTTAGGAAGAGACAGAATGCAGAAATAAGGGGCCGAAGGATAAAAAGGACAGGGCATTTTTTCTTTACTCACAGCTTCAATGGATATAAAGAATAAAGATGAGTATGCTGTAGAACATTTTACAAATATGCAATTGGATAATAGCCCTCTAGTAATCAGAAATAAGCATAAAAATGCCTGAGGCACCATTTCATCTCCTAGGAATCTGACCTGGATGTACCATGTTAGATCTTCTTCTATTTCTCACCTTTGTGATTTCTATTTTCTAGCCTGAAAACATGCTGTGAACTCGATTGTCTCCACTCTGGCTAACTTCTGCCTGAAATGTATTCAACTTACTTTTCTGCTTATTTATATCAGAAATGACAAATAATTTTGCCTCACAGGCCATCTTGGAATAATTGGAGTGGGTTTGTGCTGTGTAGAGAAATATTCTGAAATATAGTCTGGGCTCAGTGAGAAAGACAGTCAAGCCTAACTAACTCTGACCAGTGTGGGCTGGGAAAGAGTTGTGACTGATTGTAAAAGGTCAAGCACCTGCCATCCCAGACTTAATGTTTCAGGGCTGAGTTATGACTTTGATAAAGACTTCACTAACTCAATCATCTCTTCTCTGAATTTCTTTAGCTTATGTATAAATCATATCCCTCATTTGTTATTTAATCCAAAGTGTGGCAATGTTTGTCTTGTAGTGTTTTATCTCTCTAACTAGATTTATTTTTTAAGTTTCTGAAGGAATGAGGGGCTCCCAATTTTAAATCTGAAATCTGTAGTTTAAGAGTTGACTCCTGCCCATAGTGGTCATGAACTCCCTCTCCAAATTGAGGCCCTATTTGCCTTTCACACACTCTGTCAAGGATTAGGCTCAGAATAACCAGGAGAATTTTTTTTTTTTTTAGAGAGCGATTTACCATTGGCTTTATCCAGATTTATTGGCCTATAATCTTCATGTGTGGAGCTTGAGTATGTGTTTATACAAAAGTGATTTATGCTCAATATCTGGTTAAGACAATGTTCATTCTAGTGGTGACAATTTTCTCTTTATAAGTTTCAATTTCCTTCTCCTGTGTCATTGCCAGTGCTGTTTATTTCTTCATAAAATACTTTCTACATTTTATTATTTTCTTTGAAATTCCCATTGTCCTTTCCAAGTCAAGTTCAGAGTCCAGGTTTGTTCTGAAACTCTATGATCCGCTTAAGGTGAAATCCTTTTGGTTTACTTCTTCTGAACATTTTTTAGCCCTTGTAGAGTATATATAAATCATTATCTATATAGTGGTGATTTATGTATATATGCCACACTTTTAGCTAAAATCTCTTTTGATTCAGAGATCACATCTTATATATTGAAAATGATCAACAAGCTTGGTTGAATGAGTCTAGTGTCATTACAGCTTCTTTTTTTAATACTGTTTTGCCAAATAATAAAGATGTCATGAATGTTGTTCTTTGTGGTACAGTTTAAGTTAAATATTTGTTAGAGGCAGTTGAAAAGTCTTTACAATGCCCTAGTTCTCCTTCTGATGACCTTGCTAAATCATGTCTTTGTATAATCATTTCCTTATTTTGTGTCTTCCATGATAATTGATTCCAGATGCACTGTTTTAGGCACAGGAGATACAATCATACAGCAGAATCTTTAAAGGAAAATAAAAATCCTTAAAGGAACTTATAGACAAAGAAAACAACAATGTGATGAAGGATTAGTGAAGTTATACTGGCTTATATTTGTGGGTACAGAGTGAACATGGATGGGAGAAGTTGATTCATTTCAGGAGGAATGGAGAAAGGGACACTGCTTCAAAGTACATTTCAGTGTTTTACTTGTACACATGCATAGGCTGAGCCAGGAACTGTCCTAGGTTCTGAGAAGACATATAAATAAGCTATGAATAATTGATTACAGTGTGAAAAGTATAAAGTTGAGAATGGTCTGGAGTATGCATACAGAGGGAAAGACCTTCCAAGGAGTAGAGTTGAGTGAAGGGGATATGGTATAAAACAGAAGGAAACATTTCTACTTTTAAGCAATCACAAATGACAAACAGGATGTTCAAAACTGGAACACAGGACATTACACCATCTGGTCATAGAAAACCATGTTAGAGTTAGCCTGAGGCTAAGTCAGGATGGAGTTTATATAAGACATAGGAGGGTTGGGACTTGTCCCATACGCTATGATAAAGTCAAAGAACTTTAATCATGAGAACATGATCAGTTTTATGTTTCAGAAAAGCACTCTGGTAACCTTGAATCCTCCAGTTTACTAGTCATGACTTAAAATATGGGAGAACCATTTGTTACACAGTGATAATAACTATAGTAGTCACATCTTTAAATAACTGAATAGGTGAATGAATGAAAAAAAAATTGGAGGGAACTTGATATTTGAGTGAAACTTCTTAAAGAAAAGCAGGAATATTCTTTAGCAAACATCAATAGCTCTAGGCTGTAATAATTATTCATGAAGAATATAGGCCAGAAATACTCAGAAGTATAACATGGGTTCAGAAAATTGGTGTGGAACCACATGATGAACCCAAATATCAAGCATATTGTCCTTAATAAGTCTCTTACTAAATTCAATTGCTGTATTGATCTTGGTGTTCTATTAGTCAGCAAGTAAATTTGCATATAGATTTGTATACTTTGCTTGAGTCTCTGTGTGGTGTTGAAAGAACTGAATCAGAATAAAGAAAGGGCTGGCAGCCACAACATATGTATCTTTACCTCCAAACTTCAATAACTTGTTATGAGAAGTATGCCTTTTTGGGAATACTGTTATTCAAAAAATTTTTTTAATTCAACATTTACTGAAGAAGAAAAAGTAGCCAGGCCAGGTGTTTAATACGAAATATGAATGATTTTGACAATTTTCTTGCTACTACATTTGAATAAATACATAAATCCATAGAATTTTGAGGGCAGGCAGTAGAGCAACTAGTCCTCTTCTGTTGTTGTAGGCATGTATATTTGAAACACATAGGAAGAACTACTGTTTACCTTCTGCTCTGATACCACACATTCCTACTTTTTTTTTTAACTTCATCAACTGATCCTTTTCTGCTTCCATTTTTGTTTCCATCTTTAAGAGGATGCCTAAGAGGCAATTCAAACTCAACATAGTCCTAAAGAAATATGATTCACATCCCAGATTCCTTTTCCCATTTCCTCAGTGAACTGTTAGCCAAATTGTCAAAGACAAATCATAATTGGTTTCTGTTTCCTTGACCAAAACCACTTCTAAAACTCTTATCAAGTCTTTTCAACACTATAGCTAAAAGTATACCCCAAACTCCTGTATTTCTTTCTATCTTTATTACTTTGACCATAGTTCAAGCCAGGATGAATTTTGTAGTGTCTGGATTTTCCCGATGCCCTCCTATCTGACTCTTTATACCCATTCTCAATCATAAACAGCCCCCCAACTTTCTCCATATAAGTAATCCTTCACAAGGAAGTCAGAATACTGTTTTTAGAAAATAATCATGAAAAATATCAGCCCTTCCTTAAGACTCTTGGTTATTCTTGTAATAAAATGTCCAAATCAATTTTGGCTCAGGTCCTCCCAACTAACCTCATCTGGTACTGCCCTAGTGGCTTTCTTCCCATTTAACTAGTTGCTCCTTCCCAACTTCCATGTCTGGTTTCTCCTTTCCAGCCACACTGATCTTCTCTCTGTTCTTCTGGGACCTTAACCTCCTGAAGTCCTGGAGCCTTCATGCCAACCTTCTTCAGGACAGAATGTTTGCACCCGGCTCTTTGAAGACAACTTAGAATAAGTATCAGTATCTTAGAGAGAAATCTTTCCTATCTAAACTATTATGGACTGGTCATCACCAGCAGAATATTTCTGTTCTCTTCATAGCAATCATGTATTTCTTTATCTGATTGCTTATATATTTGTTCTACCTTACTAGAAGAAAATGCCTTGAGAGAAGAAATTTTTTTCTGTCTTATTTAGCACAGTATCCCCGACATCTAGGTCAAGGTCTGGCACACAGTAGGTGCTTAATAAATGATGTTGATTTAAATATTACTGAATAGACAGCGGTGGATAGATGGTGTGTGGTAGCAAACACACACATTGCCCTCTTTAGGGAATACTAGGAAGTGATCTGTTGGCCCTTTCCTAATTAAAGTTCCAGACTTTCAGACTCACAGACAGCAGGAGAAAACCATTAGAGTAATTTCAGTAATGGTCTTTTTGCCCTCAGGTCAGGGTGCTATAGAGAATGGGTTTAACCTAAAGATTTCCCGCCTATACTCCTGCTAATGGCAGATGTAAGGTTTGACGTAAGAATTAGGCTGGGATAACTATAGCCATAAAGCTTTTTGAAATTATTAGAGGGTTGGGAGATAGATGATGAGAGAAATGGGAAGCATTTATTATCTTACTTAAGATCCATTTGGGCTATTCTAAGCTCTATATATCCTACATTATGCTCAAGAAATTAAGCGCCTGCCTTTTCTACCCTCTGGACCAAAGATGAGCCACGATTGACATCAAGCACATGTAGCAATCTTGAACTCTGCTCCCTCTTAAGTTAATCAAACTGTGTGATAATGATTAAAGGGGTAAATGATAATGAAATAAAAGAAAGTCCTATTAGTGGTTCCCAGAATGAAGGGTGAAAAGGGGAAGCATATGAGGTAAAAGCAGTCAGTTACATGGTAAGGGATAGAATTGAACTATTCGTGGTAAACTTAATGTATTATATGCAGATGTTAATTTACACACACCTTAACCTATATAATGTGATGATGTAAAGGGACTTCAAGTAAAATATAATTATGGCATTGGTGACTAGTGGGTGTACCAAGGAACTTGCCAATAGTTAGCAGAGAACTGTAGCTAAAATGAAGTACTTGCTTTCCTTCGATAAGGAAACTCACACAGACAGAAGCTTCACTTAATGCTGTTTGAATTACCATTTTCTTTGTAGCAGTTATAAAGTTTTAGGACAGATCCTGTATATTTACTGGTGTTCTTAACCCCAAGTCATCTTCTAATTTCTTCACATAGCATAAGATTAGTGGAATAATTACCCTTTCTAATCAGAGCATGTTGTTTGCTAAGCTAGGATGAATTTAATAGTGCCTGGTGTTTGCAAACCCTCTTAGCATCAGGAGTGCCCCTAAAAAGAAAAACCAGGGATGGTTTGTGCCAGTACTAGGTAGAATATTTGGTTTTCTGTGTGTGTAGGGACTAGACAAACAAACTTTGTCCAAGAGGCATATACTGTAAAATTTTCAACATAAGGAAAATGAATGGTTGCAATATAGGAGGTTTCGGAGTTTCCATGGCTTCAGATACTAGAAAACATGCTGCCTCCACAGTTTCCACACCTTTTCCTCAGCAAAATGTTACACAATTGTGCTGAGGACACTTGTGGCCTCTAATGGCCAGATAATGGACCACAATAAAAGTTATAGGTCCCAGCTGGGGTGAAGCTCATAATGGTTGTAGGATCCATTATTTGACCATTAGGATTTACAGAAAAGGGCAACAATTGTCAACCAAAAACAATAAAAAGGTCATTGCACATATTCATTTTATCTGAGAAAAATTATCATTCTCTAAAGAGTAGGTGGTGATTTTTATATGTATATAAATTTCTATATAACTATCTTGCAAGTATTTTTAGCAAGCTTTCACTGTATAAATGCATTATCTGTCAATCCAAGTTGATGTATTACGATTATGACTCCACATTGGACTTCAAAATAATTAATTTCAATTTTCAGTATTTTAAAAGAAATTAATAAGAGAAAAACAATAGGAAAAAATATGCAGAATAGATTTGGTTTAGGTTCAATGTGTGAATGAGTTTCTCCTTCCCCAATTCAAGTATGTTCCACAATATAGCATACAGCAGTTTTGACATTATTGTATATTCTGAAGTTCTGTCTCTACAAGAGTCAAGACCCTTTCAATTACAAGGGTGGTGAGTTATATTCTAGTGCCTTAGTAATATATATTTAGAAATCAATGAATACATCTTTAGCCACTTAATTTAACCTTAAGGGAGTCTTGATATTTTATTTGTGTCTTTTAGTGAACATAACGGTAGTATGATATCAATATCTTTTTTTAATATAATGTACCTAATTATTTTCTTCTATTCCTGTCACCTTTGGATGAAACTAGCATCAATACTGAGTAATCCATTAGCTATTTAGTGTGTTTGGGATGGAGGGAGGCTGTCAGGGAAGACTGACATGAATAACCAAATTTTGTGAACCTTAGGGTTTATTAAAATCCTAAAGTTTTCCCTCCTGAATGATTGAGAAGATTATCTATTTGAGACCCTTCCATCTTGAAGTTAAATATAATTCTGATCCTTAGGTAGCTCTGAATTTTAAGGCATTTGCATATTTAACTTCAATTAGCTCACTAGATATATGAATTTTAATACAGTTTGTTTAGAAATTTAAATATCTTATTTAAAAAGATAATCCTTTAGTATAAATGTGGCAAAAATATTTTGAGTAAATTTATAGTTAATCCCATGTGAATCACTCTAAGTGTCATATAAAAAAAAAAACTTCAGTTCTCTAAGAAACTGAGATTTCATTTAAAGATGTCTAGGGCCCTTAGGATATTTTGTTGAGGATTTATACATTGTGGAGTTGATGATGTTTAAATAAAATCTGTCCTAATCTATTTATTCATTGAACACAGAGTGTTTCTTTTTCACTAAGTTTTAAATGGATTTTCATGGTTTTGTGTTTACAAGTCTTCATTTTAGCTCCATGATTATTGCCCTTGTCTTTCAGGGTTAATGGGACTCATTGCTTGTTTATTTTTGTTGTTGTTTCTTTAACAAAGACTGACCAAATGTTCAGGAGTTTGAACTGGATGAAATGTATGACATAGTAAAGCAATACTAAAAGTTTACTTTTTCTTACTTTTCAGGATCCAAGTTATTTTATAAAGATTGGTTCTTATGATGGATATTTTGTGGGGAAATCAGGGAGTATCGAAAGATAGACTTTTGCTCTCTAACATGTTATAGCACAGAACATCTGCAAGGTCTTAATTCTTCAAGCTATTCTGTTAAAAAAAAAAAACCACCCATACACCTTTTTATAGAACCATCTAGAATTTTGTGTGTTCATATTTCTGTGTTGTATAAGAGTTCAGATTTAAAAAGTCAGGGCATAGTTCTCCTCTGAAGCAGGTAGTTTGAGTTCATCTTGGTGACTGAACCATGGAAAGTATGAATTGTGTGACTGGTCATGCTCTCCATTGTCCCTTGGTTCTAGCCATATTTATGGACAAATTTTAGCTAGTATATAATGCAATTTTATATATTTTTAAATAATGATTTTGATCTTTCTGAAAAAAGGCAATGTTTTCATGATTTAGGGTTCTGGTCTATATTATTCACTATTGTTTCCTATGGACATAGTACACATAGATACAGAAAAGGAGTGGGAGGAGAGGGGAAAAAGTAGAGGAAGAAAGCAAGTAAATAAAGATGGAAGGAAGGAAAAAGGGAGAAAGCAATAAGAGGAGGAAGGGTAGAAAGAAGAAAACTAAGAACAGAATAAAGAGAAAGTCTTTGTATGTGCTTAAATTCTAAGACTGTGTTATCTATATTGCAGCCATAAGCTGCATGTGGCTATTTTGTCCTTGAGAGGTGGTTAATCCAAATTGAGATGAGTGTAAGTATAAATGCGCAATGCAGTTTGAAAACTTAATATGAAAAATGTAAATCTCATTAATAATTTTATACTGATTTTATGTTGAAATGATAATGTTTTAGATATATTGGGTCAGATAAAAGATTTTATTCAAATTCTTTTTATTTTTTTCTTTTTAAAAAGTGGTTATAGAGCATTAGAAATTATGCGTGATTTGGATTGCACTATTCTATAATCTCACAATAAATAAAATTTTCTTAACAACTTTTCAGAGCCAATTTTCCTATAACCTCATTTTTCTCTCTTTGTGCTAACTAACCATAGGCAGAGTTTACTGCAACAAAACTGAAGTTTACAGAATCCTGCACCTCCACAATTTCAGACCTTTTCATTTTGATAACTAAAACTATTCATACAATCGCAAAAAATATTCCTCTAAATTCTCCATGGAGAGCCAGGAATTTTATTATATATACCTCCAAAGGATTTAGCCATGTGGTACTTAAGCTTTAGAATTACTCCTTTCTTTTCTTTTTAAACACACATTATATACTTCCAGCTTCACATACGTTGAAAAAAAAAATCTTGGTAAACTGTTCCTACCACAAATTAACAGTAGAGTATATAAAACTGTCCTCCCTCTTAGAGAATAAACAGGCTAAGAATATCGTCGTCCATCTTGTTTTTTTTAGCTTTAAAAGCTAAGAGGATGTCATGGTAGAAAATTCCAGATGAATAAATTTGTGAAACTTAAAAAAAAAATTTAGTATGAGAGGTTTTCTGAGTTGGAATTTGCAGAAGTTTTGTTTTATTGCAAATTGACTATATTATTGTTAAATCTGAGGTCATATCATCATGTAGTATTCTGCAGTACTCAAATACATGTGGGTAAGCATGTTGTGCTCAATATCTGGTCTCTCTCCTTGGATCATTATTTCATTTGATCATTTAAATATGAATGCAAAATATTTGTCTATTTTAAGCATGGACCATTGAGAATGTCTCAAAATAATTTATTCCCATATATCACCTGGAGTCACCCAGGACCTTCATTTCTGGGTTGGGTGTGTGGGGGCGGGGGTGGGGTGGGGGTGGAAGAGGACATGAGGAGATGAGACTCAGAGACTCTTTTGCCCTCCTGCAGAGTCTGTCGCCAACGTAGGCCTATAGCATTCTCATTATTAGTGGAATTCTTTGGGGTCAAGCTCTTGTCTGAAAGAGTCCAGGTAAATTGTTCCTATTAGAGAGTGAAGCTATTGTCACAGCTCTTGGAGAATATGAAGCAAAGATAGACACTGAAAGAAAAGGTTTTTGGCAAAGAATAGAAGAAAATTCTCCATTTTAGAATGAATTTCAAGTTACCACAAAATGTTTTGCTAGTAATATAATATTTAATATTTTCATGAATAAAATATTGGTTTGTAATACATTTTAAAAATGTGAATGGGTTGATCAGTTTAAAATTCATGCATCTAGCTTTTCCTCTGGAGTGATCAGAGGCTTCTGATTAGGTGACAAAGATGGGTTATAAGGCATGTGCTATTCTGTAGAATTACTGTCTATTAGAAGCCATGAGACCAGCAAAATTAGATTCATATTAAGGCAGGAATGTAAATTTTGTTAATAAGGTTTCTATATTTTAATTCAAAAACAAACATGCTGTGGGCTTTTTGATGGTAATCCTATTTAATCTTGCAAAAAGCTTTCTGGTATAAAGGGATCCAGATTAGTACTGCCCTTATTACCTGAAAAATGAAGGATTTTCTTTAATCCTCACCTCTAGATGAACTATCAAAGTGTATAGTTATTATTTTAAAAAAGCAAATATATTCATGTTATTATGTATAAATTCAAATGAGTATGTTATATATATAAATATCTAATGCATAAATTATATATTCATCCATCTTACAACTCTACTTAAAATTACATTACTTGCATTTGAAACATTTATGTTTAACTTATTAACCTGTGCCTTTCTGAGGTGGTAGGAGCTGAAAATACCTTAGAAGGACATTTTTCAAAAAAGTAGAATCCATGAAACTATCAAGACATATCACCATGGACTTCTCATTTTGGTAAATGACTTCTCCCTTTTAGGAAAGTTTTGCCATTTGCTTTTCTCACCTTCATTTCATTACTTTCTCTGATCCTTAACTACATTCCACTCCAACAGTCCCTATCTGGGCTCTCCACATTTTAGTATGTGCCTGTTCTCTTTTTATGTGTGTGCGCTACTAGCATCCCTCTTGCACAAGATGCTAAACAATTCCACATTTGTCTGACATTATATCTATATTTATAATATGAAATATATGTATATATTTAAATGTAGCTATATGTATATGAGTAAAGTGCCAAAGACAAGGAAGATATAAATGTATAATATATTTGTGTATATATGTGCATATATAGATGTATATATCTGTATTATATCTGCATATATATTCCAAAGTCTCAAAGGTTGATGCCTTTGCTATGGCAAACTGGAAAGGGCATGAATTTTAAAGCTAGATAAATATATGTGTACTCTAATTCTTCCTCTTTTCACTTCATCAAGACATTTGCACCTCCAATTACCCTTTCTTTCTTTCCATCATTTCTTCTATAATTCCCATCAGAATATATCATGCAATACTACTTAATTTATTGAAAAAGTCCAGAACACGGCAAATACTTGCCTCAGTAGATAAAGGTTCCATGATGCCAAGGTATTTGTCCATCTTATTTAGTGGTATACCCTCAGCACTTAGAACATGGTTAACTGTCGTCCAGCATTAATTAGGACATCAGCAAATATTTGTCAAGTGAATGAATGAATGAAAGAATGTGCAATGCCTGGATCATACAGAGAATGAATAAGCTCAATTTTTTTTTATTACAGTGAAACTGCATTTTTTTAGCCTCATATTTGTAATAAATGCCAAGAAGATTCAGAACAACCATACAACAAAGCCTGTCTAATTGCATTTATATCATTGAAGTCTGGAACACTTGTGTATACACATTTTAGTGGTTATCTGGTTTAATGTGTTTGACATTTCTTTGAAATTTTATAGAGAAAAGTCTTGTGAAATCTTAGGATTTTCTATTCAACTTACTTTCCTATCATCCTATTATTGTTTGACCATGGTATATAATTTCTAGTTGTTTGCCTACAATTTTTGCACATAAAAACAATAAACACAAAGTTTCTATAAAATTTTCTTTCTCTAAATAGTATATATTAAATTTTTAAATATTGCAATTGTTTCTTTCAATTATTTTTTGACTTAAGAAGCAGTAGCAAATGCTGCCGTATATTGATAAGGAATCAATGTAGGTTCATCAAGTGTAATAAATGTAGCTTCTAGTTAGGGATGTTGAAAGATGTGCCTGTGTGGGAATAGAGGTATAGATGGATCTTAGTATCTTCCTCTCATTCAAAAATATTGAGATGTAATTGACATGCAACATATTTATTTTAGGCATAAAATATTAAGCTTGAATGTCATTTATCTAGTACATACAGTCTTCTAACTTTCAATGAGGCTCAGCACTTAGAGAATAAACTGTAAGGTCACTGACCAACAGCTCACATTAGGACAATATTCCTAAACTCTGGATTCTCTAGTTTCAAATTTACCTGTTTATTCAATTTGATGATCAGAACCTTGAGGATGGAGAGTGCTTATTGTATTTCTCTGTTTTCCTCCCAGCCCTAGCTCAGGGCCTTAAATATAATCCCAAAGTCTGTCTGTTAGAGGGCAATAAACAAATACTACAAACTCACAATGAAAGCTCTGGACCATTCCAACCAGAGCTCCTGAGGACAGAGGAACACTGAACAAACGAACATAGCAGTGATACAGTCAAGAACTGCTAAATAATGGGATTAAGGTTTTCAGGGAATAGAGCTTAGTCTGGGAAGCATGTTGCTAAAAGTTTAGAGGCTGGAGGTGGAGCTGTGTTGATAATATTACAACCAAAGCTGGAAAAGACCAATTATGCACAGCCATGAAGGCACAATTGACTTTATAACACTTTCTGAAACATGTGAAGTTGCTCATGGGAACTGAATTAGCCAGAGTTAAGGAACCATATGAAATGATAGTGAATAATCAAAAAGGAACAACACAATGACATACATACATAGAAAATTCTTTCCTACCAGTGTTTACTTCTGCTACAGAAACGATCAGCCCACCATAAGTCAATGTGTAAGGGGATCCATTCCATTTTGAACCCTTTTTATGTACCCTAAATGTCCATTCATGGCAGTCTGGGAGACTTTGCCTTAATAATTCATCAAGATTCCACTTCTAGATAGCATTAACCCACTGGGTCTCTTGCACCTATTCTGACACTAAGTATTAACTCTCATTTTTAATCCAATCTCTGGAATTTGAATTCCGTTATGAACTCTTCACCTCATCTCTGATCATTGTATTCCATCAAGACACAAGAGTCATTATTTTCTTCCAGCTCTGAACACCACAGCTTCTCATGTTGACATGAGAAATCTTATTCTTGTATCATGCCTCACTTCCAGGAAAACTGTTGCTTTGTTCTCTCTTTCTTGGGCTCTGACAATGGAGGGAAATGACCCAATCAAAGTAATAAATCATAAAAATGATTTTAATAAGTTATTTGACTTAACCCATTATATTTAAATGGTATTGCTTCAACATATGAACAATATAAAGTTATTCATATTAGATGTTATTTTTGTACTAAATGTTTCATATTTGCTGTGGTTTTGATTTTTGTCATTTTGGAGTAGTCATATTTCAATTGATCTATTTCTACATATGGTTATTATGCTGGACTGTGAAGGTCTGGGGAATACCTAATATTTTTATTGCCTACTTTCCAATTAGCCTACTTAAAAATCTATTACTTTACTTTAAAGCTAGAAAGATGATTAAAGTATATGCTTATGTTGCATGTAATATTCTACTGTCTTTCCCCCTAATGTAACTGGTCTGGACCAGCCTTCACAATTGTTAGTGGTGTTTTTCTGCCAAAACTACTATTCCACTCTCTCCCCAAGAACCAGACTTGGGTGAGACTCTTCTGTCAGTGGGAGCAGATACAGTCTTGGAGAGGAAATGTAAATAACCGGTTCCATTTCATGGACTTCATTTCTTTATGAAGCACAGAAATTTTCATAATTTTGTTCCTAATTCCTGTGAATGAACTATTTTCTCATGGCTGCTGTCAATGATCGATCAGTTCAAGAAAAGAAACAAATTGTTCCTCAGTTTCAGCAGATCCTTTCTTGAGTCACTATCCATTCAACTACTCACATAAGAAAGGACTTTCCCTCAGAAAATGAGGGAGCATTTAAAATGCTACCATGAAGAATGATAACTGAAGTTCTGGGCACATAGTCGCTGCTCATAAATGGATGAATAAATGAAGCTGTGAAAATCATTTGGGGGAAACTGATTACTTTGTTAAAATCTCATTAGTTCAATACTGACTTATTTAAAACAAGATGTAATTCAAGGCAATTTCTATGCTATTCTTTACTTTTTTATTTTAAAAAAAGGGTCATCTGAAACTTGGTCATTTGAAATCTGTTGCTTTGATTCCGTGGGTTTCAAATTAGTGAGACTCATTGTAGGTGACTAACACAGTCTTTAGTTACTGGATATTTTCTTATTTTTTGGAAAACTGATTCTCTGTTCAGTTCCAAATTTCTTTTTATCTGTTGATTCTATCTGTGCCATCACAAACAGCATGTACAGAATTCTCCCATCCTTTCTTTATTTTGTGAAAATACAATATTTGAAGACTGTGATTCAAGTCTCTATTTTCTTAACCACCAGAAGCAGTATCTTAGTTTGATCATCCTTTGCTTAATGTATATTTCTGGTATTTTTTTCAGATATTTAAGCAATTCTTATAACCAATGCTTTTCCTTGATACATAGCTCTGTGTTTATTCCCTAGGGCAATGAACATTTTAAATTCCTATAGAAATGTGACTTTACTCTTGGGACCTCATAGATAGAGAAGGCTTGATTTTCACTCTTTCCGAGACAAGACTCTCTTTACCTGGGCCTGACTGGAGACCCCAAATCTTTGCAAAAATAACTTTTCTTTTGCCTGCTGACTTCTTGTGGCTGAGTTGCCCTCTGTATTGTTTCTATTAATAAATCTATCTCCAGTCACTTACTTGCATGTACGTTGTCACAGGAACCCTTGTGTCAGTCCTATTAGCCTACCACCCTAGGCAACTCCTGTGCAGAAATGATCTGCAAAACCCCAGGGGAAGCATTTTGTAGCAAAAGTAGCTGCCTCTCCAGCCCTCCAGCCATGGGGCTCCAAGCTGCCTCCTCTTTATCGTCAGCAATGAATCCAGCCATTGTTCCAAAGCATTGGATTGTAAATATGAATGAGACTAAAGAAATACAGTTTGTCTACAAGTTTCTTCAATATGTGTGATGTGAAGGAACATTTAGCTCAGCAGTGACTTCTTCTGACACGGGGATGGGTTTCATGCTGTTAGTTTTGTTAGTATTTACTCCTGGGTTCCTAGTGACAGCTCAGAGTTTGTAAGCTTTTGACTTTTCTTCCTTGATACCAGAGAAATAATGCCAATTCATCAAGATTTCGAGTTGCTGCCTAAGAATCTAGTTGAAATTAAAATTCCATTATAATTTGTGATTGGTCAGCAAGGTAATAAAAGAAGACCTGTTGTGTGTTCACGTTATTCTTGTCAGTTCCCCATTTTAGCGTGCATCTGTGCATTTCATTCAGCAGTTATGGTGAATGAGTCTAAGGGGCAGCTTGTTTTGGTTACATCGGGACTCTGTGCTGGGTTTCCAGGCTGCAGACTAGCCTCTCAGCGGGCGTGGGCTCACAGATGTGTGCTCTCGGGCACAGGCAGGACCAGGGAGAAAGGGTGGCCAGGTATGGATCAAGGAAAGGTTATTCAGTGTTTTTATTTTTAAAATGGGGAAGGCATCCTCGTTATGAATTAAGGATTATGAACTTCGTTAAAAATAAACTAACTTCATTCCAGTTTTTTGATCTTGAGCAGTTTACACACTCTTTCTGGATTTCAGTTCACCAAAGACATGACTTAAATAACCATTGTATACCACCCATTTACATATTTGTGAAGAAAAGAAAGATCATATGTATGTACATTTATAAAACACACTGAAATATATACCCTTGACATGTATTATTTCATTTAACCTTGAAAACAACCCATGAGGTAGGTACCACAATTACCATTACTTGCAGGTGAAGAAACCTAGATGGAGAGAGTACACATATGTGCATGTGTGTGTGGTTAAGAGAGCAAATTTTGGAAAGAGCCTTGTTTTGTTCAAATCCTAGCTGTATTTCTAGCCAGTTGATCAAGGGAAACTGTGTACTCTCTCCATCTAGGTTTCTTCATCTGCAAGTAATGATAATTGTGGTACCTACCTCATGGGTTGTTTTCAAGGTTAAATGAAATAATACATGTCAATGGTCTCAACATCACTGTCGATTGTAATAAGTACTTTCATTGATAATCCAACCACCCTTTTGGCAATGATAGCAATAATATATTTGTCATGACTGCATTTCAGGTTTATTTTAGACTTAAGTCAGTAAGTACTATGGATTCTTTTTGAAAATTCACGTGGTTTTACTGGAAAACAAATAGATATCCCTGATGGTATAGTGTTGGTTACATATTTTCTTAATGTGAAATGAATGTTTGAGATTATTGTACTAATATGAGTCTGCCATCGAGTCCTAAATTTTATGACTCAAAATCAGTGTGTTTGTGTAATTACTACTGTGGTTGCCATTTGACACTGAAATGCATCGATATGCTCCAAATGACAGAAATTATGTTACATTACAGATTTTTTATTTTGTTTTGTTTTTATTGTTAGCCTGACTGTTATTACTTTGGAACAAAATAATGTGATAATAGTTAAGTGAAGATTCAATGAAGATTTTACAGCCCTTGAATAACCAGAACCACACCAAGATATTTGTTCATTTGATCAATTTGGTTACAGTCACAAATTGTAAAGATACCATATCTTTTTTTTTTCCTGTGTAAAAGGGCTATATTTAGACAGCTAATAGCAATAAAATGACCTCTTTATGTTAGACTTTATCAAATTTATTCAAGACCTATCATCAAAATAAACTATTTACTCATTTAATTCTTGTGCTTTTTGAATGTTCTTTCTATTCTTTTTTTGTTGTTGTTCAGAAATCTATGCTTCAACTATAGAATTGCCTTATAAAATGACGAGAAGTTATGGTAGTAACTAGTAACTGGCATTTAAATATTATTTATTCTGTTTCTTATTTCCTGGGCAAATATATGTCATTAACATGCATGAATACTGTATATATTCTGTTAAAGACATGATACAACTCTACACATACACACACACACACCCTCTGCCCCATAAGAAAAATAAGGTTCTTATATGTAAGAGCAAGTAAAGACAGTTATTTGGATAGCTTAAGCCCATCTTTAAGATTTTCTTGTTCAAAAATAGTAGTTCTCCTGGGGAACAGTTTTCTCTGGAGGACATTTTGCAATGTCTAGAGACACCACTGACTATCAAGACGGGGGAGGGACTTGCTACTGGCATGCAGTGGTTAGAAGCTAGGAAAGGGCTAGCTATCCCTCATGACCAGATAACCTCTCCCGTGAGTGATTGCCTTGATTTGGTCTAAAAGGCTGAGAAACTCTTGTCTAAAATATCCCAAGTAACACACAGTTATTGCACTATGGCTAATGTTTACTTTTTGAAATATTGAAGGAATCTGATCAGCTTCCTAAATATCAACCTCCTTTTACCCATAAAGAACGGGATATAATTTTTAAGACTTCTTGGTCAAATTATTGACATTTCGTGGAGGCTTTTTTGTTTTTTTTTTGTTTTGAAAGAGGATATGCCAATGAAATAGAAATGTATGTATGTTTTTCCTTTAATGTGATTTTTTAATTATGAGGATGAAGGTGCAGATTCAAAATTTTATTTTTATAAAGCATATTTAAGTTAAAATAATCTAAAGAATTCTTTCATTTCAGTGTTTTTTGAAGTTATTAATATCAGGCAAATAGACAAAATAAACAGAATGTAGTTCTTTTTTCTTTCAAGGTGCAATGCTTTTCTATCTTTAAACAATGCATGCTGTGTAAAGACTGACAATTGAATCCTTTTATGTGATCTCTGTGTATTAGATCATTTGAAATTTAAGAAAATGCAGGTTACATTGACTTTTCGAGAAACAGCCTATATCATAGAACACACACACACACACACACAGACACACACACACACCCCCACACAGACACACACACACACATCAGAAAAAACCCCTCGAACCAGGCCTTTTAGGGAATATATATATATATATACATATATATATTAGTTTGCAAACCAAACATAAAATACTCTCCTAGACATTTTTTCATTGAGCATCCAAGTTATGTCGAATGTTCCATTTCTAACTCTTAAGTCAATTTATGGGAGGGGTGTGTAAAAGCACTTTAGTGAAGAAAACCGGTGATCGCAATACATCAATGTTAAGCGGAAGCGAGGTTATCACTCCGTGAAAAATCACATAAACATTTCACGTATAAAATATTATTCATCAGGGCAAAACCCTCTAAGGGGTTGAGAGATAACAAAGGTGTCATGAAATCTCCCCTTTTTTTTGAAAAAGGGAAAAATGTATTCCAAGACTGAGATGGAATCTGTGGTCCTGTGGTAGGTAAGAGATGAGTATAATTGAGAAGAAAATTAGCAAACCTTAAATATCTGCCGCGGCAATATCATTACCCATAATCTTGCCCTTTTTCCACCCTCTTTTCCCCAAAGACTGACGTCCCATATCTGAACTGAGGGAGATGTGTGCTTTCTAACAGCTAAATCAACAAGGTTTCACATGAGTAGTGCTGTGCAGTGTGGTTGACTGATTTCATGAAAAACTAATCATGTATTCATCATGGAGATCAAACACTTCCCAAGTAATTATCATCCAAACCCAGTCTGATAGGGCCCGAAAGAGTGGTTTTGCTGATATAATCCAAGGTTGAGCAGGATAGTTCTCTCAGCTTTTGTAAAGCGTGGGTCAGAAAGCACAAACCTGAAATTGTATTTTATAATTAAGAAAGGTAAAATTGGCAGGCCGCAATCAATTATTTCAATCAATCATAACATTTTTAGCCTGCCCGGTTACTTACTGGAACACACATTTAAAAATTGCCTTTTAATATGTGGTCTTTGGAACTTTGTTTTTAACATGAAAAAATGCGAAGAAGTTTTTGAATTAAAATATGCATCTTTTTGTGCTCATTATAAAATAATATCTTATCACTTCCATCATTTCCTTATTTGGAATAATAGTATTTTTTTTTTGATAAAGGGCTGTTATCGCTTTGAATTTTATGTTAGTGCAAAATGAATGCTTTCCAAAAATCTTCTTTAAACTTTGTGTTTGTGAGTGTGCATTTAGATAAAGACGAGTAGTGTACAACATTTAAAAGCTTCACAAAGGAAGTCTCCACATAATCACCAGGCATGCTTCTTAAGCGTCCGGTAATATGTGAAGTTCTTCTCATCTGTTCTTTCATTTAATCTTCAAATAAATTAATGAGAGGAGATCAGCTTATACCTATCACTTATAAATGAGGAAACCAATTTCTAGAGAGGCTATATCTTGCTCAAGATCACAGAGAAAGAGATGGTGACCCCAGCTCTGTGAGTTCCTAACTAAAGCGGGCCCCTTGACCATTTTCTGCAGAACCTCCCAGGTAGCCATCCAATCAGAGGGTGGCAGCATTTTAAAAACTTTCTTCTCTTTCCCGTTTAACTTTTGATACTTCTCTTTCTCTCTGCACATGAACTTAGGGCAGAGGGATTTCTCATTTCCCTGCTTTTTCCTTTCCTTTTTATTGAATCCTGTTGGAAAGCACTATTGTTTGGAACTGCCTCTCTGCCCAGCAGATGAGCGGCTACTTGTCTTTTCATCATTCTTTTCTTTGGTGTTTCTCTTTTCAAACATCTTGATGGTCTTTTTCATTTGTACTTTCTCAGCATGACACTGTTCATGGTAGAACTTAGCTATCAGACCAATCCTCACTTTTGCTTTCTTTGAGCCTTTCTTGACCTTCCTTCTGTGTCTTTTTTTCTTTTTCTCATAATAAGCTAAATATATCCAGAGCACTTATGGTATAACTCAATATATCCATTTTGTGACTGGGTGACAGCTCAGGGCTCCTGGGTGTATCCACTGGAGTGCAAAGCTCTCACTGCAGGGGTCTCAGAAACCCATGAACTGACTGCCCATATATTCAACTTAAAATTGTCAATAATGCCTCCTTGAAGTGTGGAGGCGGGAATTGAATAAACCTTTTCACCAGAGTGAGTTCTGCTCATTTATGGGTTCTTTAATGAAAACCAAGTTAGAAAGTTGTCTTTGTAGTAGAGACAAATATATTTTCTCTGTGTTTCACTTGTTTCTAAATTGTTGGTGAGAGAAAAGCGCTTATTCACAAAACTTAGCCAATTGCCACTGACAAATGGAAACATACATGTTCACTCACAAAAATCCTAACTCAGGGTGGACTCCTGGGGATGAAGCTAATTCTACTCATTTCATGTTGTGTCCTTTTAGTCAAAAGTTAAGTCCTTCTGTCTACAGCCAGTTACTGAGTTAGTCCTCTCTTCCATCATGGCGTTTTCTAATACCTCTCATTCATGCAGATCAAAGACCCACTGTTTTTTCTTTCAGTTAGCCGGGCAAATACTTTTATAGACAGAATTCATACACTTGCTCCCAGGTTTAGAGCGCTAATTTGTTTTTAGAAGAATAGGAAAAAAACTTCCTGGGACTATATTATACTAGTATCCCTAGAAGGATATTAATGTCCCTCAAAAGGCAATATTAAAATTTCGATTTAGATAGATATGTTTAATACACAGCATTAATGTTAATGTAGTAATAACAAGGAACACCACTTAGAATCTTACCCCACAAACATGCCTGAGTATGACATGATGCATACTAATTAGTTAAAACAATTTCACTTGCAATGTCAGGGTTTATTTTAAATTTAGATATTTTCAAACAAGTCTTTTAAAAATTCTAATTTTTCCCTGGAGTTCATTTGAAATGGTTATTTGTGGGTTTCAAAATATTTGAAAACAGTTCAGATTGTATTAATGGTCTAAGTGTTATTATTATTTTTAACATTTCTGATGTGGTTATTATTACTTGATAGGCTAGTGCAACTAAAGCATAGCAGGAGCTGGTTTTATCCACATCCATTCATCCCACCTAAACACTATTTGATTCTCAAATCATTTGCATTCTGCCATGATAATGAACAAAGGAAATCCAAAGAGAATAACTGACTATGTTTATAACTCAATAACTTCAAGAAAACTAACCTTGGTAATCATAGACCACCTTAAAGCATAATTTTATATATGTGGAAGGGTGACTTACAAACATTGTTCAAATGTCTGGCCTCTGAAATAATGGAACTGTACATTTAAGGAAATATTTAAAAATGACATCTATGAAAAAGGAAAGACTACATTAGATGAGACATTTTTAGATACCAGGTGATGTTGGTTAGTTTTTAAATTGAGACGGAGCAAAGTAAAAGAAAACTTGATGAATTTCTAAAGTATTTGTGATCAAAATAATGGGAACCAACCCCTTTCAACTGGGTTTTGGAAGGCTGCAGACATTGTGTGTAACTTTTCACTACCATTATTCCATCCATTTAAAATGGATGGTTTTCATGGTTGATACAACACTTGTCAGCATGTGAAGACGAAAAGGCTGCTAGCTTTCTTATCTTTTGCATGAAGAGATTATCTGTGGAAGTATAGTCACAAAGAGGAACAATGTACAAATCTCTACAGATTGAGAGTTATGGGGATGGCTGTCATATGTTCACATGTGTACATATGGCTTCGTAAATGTCTCATCTGTTTAATTCTTTTGAATTACATCAGGCGTTGACTTCATTCAGTTTGCTTTCTAGCATTTTATGTTTTGCTCAAAATCATTTAACATTACAGCTCTGGTTATGGCAAAGAGCTGTGTTTTCTCTGTGAGGCTCACATGTGCTCCCTTTCATTAAGACATCTGCATAACCGAAAACACCAGAGATTGGTCGATGGCTGTAGGGACTAACTACAAGTAAACACAAGATAAACAATAAGGAAAGATTTAAAATCCTCATATGTCAGAAGTATTATAAGTGGTAGGTTATCCTCAGTGGTATGTAACAAAGCTCTCCAAGATATCCAAATGACAGAAGAAGGGGAGAGGGAGAATCCTGGAGCAATTGCTAGACTGGGAGAACCCTTCATGCAAAACATGAACAACAGGACCGACTTGTGAAAAGATAAGCTATCCAGAAAAGGGGGCAAAAAGGTGGACTTCTGAGATAGAATTGTAACAACACAGGAGTGTGTCATGAAAGAAGCTGCAGAAAGACTGAGGTGAGCAGGAGATATGAAGAAGCAATTTGCACGACACATAGAAGAATCTCCCGCTCCTGCTCCTTCGAGTCTCTAAACTAGATCATCATCAAAATGATAGAAAAAGCACGATGAGAGATCTCCCCCTCAGTTTTGCAGATGTACTTTTTGCTTTGCAATTAATTACCTAATTGTCATTTCTGGGTGCTCTCCTAAAAATGATATCTTAGGACTCATATTTCTTTACTATAAAATCAAATGAGCGAAATTGAATTTTTTCCAGCAAATGGTGAATAAACATGTTCAGCCCTTGAGTACTGATGGACTCTGCTTGATGTCCTTTGAGTTGAAACTCTCTAATGATTCTCACTTCTCAGGGATGCTAGTTGTGGATATTCAGATCATCCCAATTATGGGGAAAGTAAGTGCTAGCTCAGGTGAACTAGGATGTGAGAATATTTTAAAGGTTTAGTCAGAGTGATTTTACAAAACTCAGGGAGAGATTTTCAGGCTGGGATCTTGAGTAACATCATTTCCATCCACTGTGACTTCCTTATCCATTTATTTACCAGCCTTTAAAATGATGTCTTAACTTAAAATCTATTATTACAAATTAGAAAACAAGATGAGTAAATCTACCCACCCACACATATTACCAATAGCAGACCATTGGAAGGCCTGTGTAAAATAAATAGAATCTGAGAAGCCCAGACGACAGCCGAAGAGTTCATTATTCTTTAGAGCTGTTGAAAAAAATCCATAATAAAAACATATATTTATGGTAAAAATCACATGTGCTGTAGTGAGTACTCACTAGAGTAAAGTTAAATAGTCTTAACTGAATTTCTTTCACATTTGATTTAACCCCGGCTTGGCAAATTACAAAACAAATTGCATTACACACATACACGCACAGACACACACACAGAGTCATGTGTTGCTTGATGATGAGGATACATTCTGAGAAATGTGTTTTTAGGTGATTTCTTTGTGGTGCGAATGCCATAGAATGTAATTACATAAATTTAGACCATACAGCCTACTGGCACCACCATTGTTGACTAAAATTTGTTAAGTGATGCATGACTATCTTCTGTCTGTCTATGTATGTATGTATCTCTCCATCTATCCATTTTTAGTTGCCTCTTCTTTCAAGCAGTAGATCCCAAAGTAAACTTGGTATGATTTACTGTTAAATTGGTAAAAATATGATTTATTGGGTAAGGAAAACAGAAGTTAGGACCTCTGACTTCTGCAGTTTTATATTACCCTCAGCAGGCACAGCCCCTGGATAACATCTTTTGCCAAGTGACCCTGATTCAAAACCTCTTAAGTCTTTAGATCACTGCACACAAATCCTGGTCTTTCATCAGTGTGCATTAAATATCGACTGTGATGAAAAGATTGAGGAATGGCGTAGCTTACTTTGCCCAACACTGAGGACTAGTGAGAGCCAGTGTTTCAACGTGATATTTTAGGGAAGACAAAGAAATTCCAACCTGGGCAAGACTGTAGAACATCCCCTTATGTTGTGGACTTTTTCTAGTTATTTCATTTCTGTAAGAGGGAAGAAAATACTAGGTTTCAGGAATGCATTTTGTGGGACACTGCAGTTTCATTTTGTGAAGATTTTATATAACTCTTGGTATCTGCAATGTGCTTTACTCTCGTCTACTTGGTAATTAATTATTTAATTAGATTACGATGATACAAAAGCTTTCTCACTGGCATCACCCTGTTTCCCAAATGATCTTCTGAGAAGATGGCAGGCACAACCACAATTACATGGAGTTCATTAGTACTTCTCTGAACCAGAAAAGGCTTCCTCTTTAAGACAGCCATCATGTGGGATGACCTAGAACCATTTTAAATGATCCGAAAGGCAGAGAGAATGGCACTTCCTGACAGTTTGACCTTGATCAATGTGTGTCCAGGTCACAAATTCAGCCTCAACCTCACATAGTGTTATTCTTCATTTTATTTAAAGATAGTTGAGGGCACAATTTTCCATTTAACTTTCTCGTTTGCATTTTAGTTATCTATCAGGATACATTTTTTTTTTTTAACATGACTGTATTTCTTTTTTAAAAAGCCACTTTTCTCTCTTTTCACAGGGAGAAAACCTTAGAGCAGGAGGATGGAAGTCCTGTCCCGCGAGTTACTCAGGTGTTTAAAAAAAGAGTGGCTAAACTGTTAGATCCCTGGATGCCAGTTCATAAGGGGATAAGCATGGCTTTGGTCCCATCCAGGTAAAGCATGCTGGATGTCCTAATGAGGATTATGATGGCAAACTGGCTTTTTATTTTTTCAACTGTCAACTTCTCTGTTTTATTGACTTAATTTGCAGGTTCCCAGGATAGAAAGGAATTCCACAGGAAGTAAGTATAGCTGGGCAGGCTAGAATCCAGATATTTCCTGAGAATATATAAAACTGGAAAGGAGACCACAGTTTCCTGACATTTGTCATAGCCCAGAGAAGAAAGCTCATTCTTTGAAAGAGCCAGCTTCGCCTTGTGTGTTTGCATGAATAAGAATACCTGTGTCATCAATTCTTTTCACTCTTTTCCACAAGTTTTGAAATACAACTGGTGATGTTCTGTGAGTCAGTGGCATTTAATGTGTAAAGGTAATTCTAAATTGTCCACATAGCGTTATGAAGCCTGCCCATCACCCCACCCACTCCACCATGATGGTTTTTAGTACCAACGACTGTATTTTGCTTACCTCCTATGTGCTAGGCAGTCAGTGCTTAATGGGGGGGTCCCCTTAGTTTCTTTGTAATCTTCTGGCTTTATCTACTCATTTCAATTTAGCAAGCTAAGAAGCTGGCAAAACTATTAATCATTCACTTGAGTTTATTCATCAAAGGACTTTTAGTTGGAAGTGCTGGAGGGAAAGTGTAATGCACTCAGGGTCTCTGAAGTCATAAGAGGTGAGATGAGCAGAGCTCTGTGAAGAAGAGGCCATATTAACCATAAAGCTATATTCCCATACAAATACATCTTACCTCCATCACTCTCCTGTCCCAGACAGAGCTGGACAGATCTGAGGATGAATTTAGATGCTGCTCTCTTCTAACCAAGTGAACTTATACAAGATTTCTTCAATTTTCTGAGACTTGGTTTGCTTATCTCTAAGTGACACTAGGACAATCTGTTTTGCAGGTGTTTATGATGATTAAATGAGATAATCTATCTTAGGTTCAATATTGGTTACATTATAAGAACTCAATAAATGAGAGTGATTATGCTTTCCATGTTGTCAATTTCCTTCTTAGATTCTGAAGCTCTTAAATATAGGGTCCATGTATGCACCTTTTTTTTTTTTTAATTCCTCATGAGTCCAATAAGTTGGGAGCTGAATGGGTCCCCAAAAAATACTTATTCAATGAATGAAGTTAGTAACCCAGAAGAGTGTCTTCCGAAGGTCATATCTTACTTGGTTGAAAGCACACAAGATGATGAGCTTTAGAAGGTTAGTTTATAGTGACTTCTTCCTTTTGATGATCTCTTTAGGGATTTTTTACAGAAAAGGCAAGTAAGAACTCATACCGTTATTTTTGGACTATTGTTGCTCTCTGTTGAGTCACAGGATGAGAGGAAAAAGGATTTTAGTTTTCACAGATACTGTGAGCTCTTAAAATAACATGTTGTGTGTCACAGAATGGGGCCTTGAGGTTTTGTAAATATAAATACTGATGAAGGAAAATGGGCTCTTTGCAGAATTTATCCTCTCGCCTTTAGAATAGATATAACGGGAGAACGTGCCACTTTTTTGTAGCGTCTTCTGACTGTCTTAAAGGGGTGAAGTGGCGTTGGGGAACAACCGCAGCATGTCCCTAAGACACTGTGGCTGGGAGTGCTGGGTACACTGGGAAAGGGCAGCACGTGCACTCCCAAGTGTGAACACACGCGCACGCATGCATGCAGGCACACACAGAGCAGCAGTTCATTCTCATTTTCTTGTATAAGATGTACTGTGTAATGAGATGTACACCGAGTCCCCTACAGTGGACAGATGGTCTCGGGGAAGTCAGCATGTTACCACTACATCAGGGAAAAAGTAAAATATAATTCCTTTTGTGTGGTAGCGATGTGGGTTGTGTGTGTGAAAGCAAGAGATAAGAGGATGTGCATTTGTGATTTCTGCCTTAGTCTTAACTGACTAAATCTAGGAAGCTAGTCCAGACACTGGACAGTTTACGTTTCACAGCAGGCTGCCTCCTCTAGGGAGGGGAAGTCAGCAGAAGTGGCATTTTTCTGGAGGCCAGCTTTGATGTGCCATGAGGCTAACTGAGATCTGGCCATTTGATGGGTGGGGTGAGTGAAACCAAGCCAGACTGTACTGGCATGGACTTCTCTCCCATGAAGATGCGGGCGCTCCCCTCTCTGGAGTGAAGCAGCCTTCAGTGCTAGAGTCCTGCTGCGGCTCCAGGGCTGGGGAGGCAGCCTGGGGAGCTTGCTGATAGGACTCCCTGGGCCGTGGCCTGGCCAAGAGTGGAGGCCAGCCTGCTCCAATCTGGGCAGCAGCCTCCTACACCCTGACTATGCGGCTCCACTGTCTGGTGAAGTGCTGGGCGGCGACTGGAATATCACTGAGCAGTTGATGCCAAGAATCTGTGGGCTCCACAGGCTGTTAGGAAGTGGGGTTGAGTAATGTTGGCAAGGGGAGCCGCTGGTGAATGGGGTTTGGAGGAATGACAGTATAATGAGAGAGAGAGAGAGAGAGAGAGAGAGAGAGAGAGAGAGAGAGAGAGAGAGAGAGAGAGAGAGAAGGTGTCTCCTTCATTAGCTATGTAGCACTCAACAAATGCTTTTAAGAGGGTGCTAAGCCTACTCAGGCTGGAAGCTGTGCTTTTTTGAAGACAATGAAAGATGCAAAGGTCTGTTGAAGGTCTCTAAGTGTCCAGTGTGAGCAGAGGGGCCTTGCCAGGCCCACTTTGGAGGAAGAACGTTTCAGTCTGTGTGTTGTTGGTCGCAGCGGTCCACCAGGCTAGCCACATCTTCACACACAGCAGGCAGCATGGACTTGCTCCGGCAGTCTTGTGATCCACTCAGATTTCTATTGCAAAGTGCACTCGTGTGTTGATTATGAAAGATGATCTGCAGCTGACATCTCCCATCAATTCTTGTGGAGGGGTGTGTCACTTATTTCAGATTGTTTAGATGTGGATTGTCAATAGCTCTCATTGAAATAAATGACCCAGAGAAGGAGTGACTCAACAGAAATGTATGGATTGGTTTCTAATTTTGGCCTGTAATGTACTTTCTGCTCTTCTCCCTAGCTCAAAGGACAGTATGTATACAAATTCTTTGGGAGAGGCAGAATGTGTCAGTCTCTTTATCTGTGAAATCAGGACAATGGAAATCTCTTCCTCGTAGTATGTTAGAAGTACCAGAGACATCAAGCATGCCTAGTGCTTAGCACAGTGATTGGTACATTCTAAGTGTCCAATACATGGCAGAAATAAATATTAAAAAAATTGTAGACATATGCTTTGGAGACACAAAAATGTGGTTTCTAATTGCATACTGGTTATGTGATCTGGACAAGTGAGTTCTCTTAGCAAGTATTGTTTCATAGTCAATAACATGGGAATAATATTAGTATCTATCTCACAGAGACATGAAAAGAATTTAATAAATATAAAGTCAATACATGAGAACAATAGTGCACGTCACATAAAAGGATTACAAGGATGAAAAGATAAAATACAAGAGGGCCCGACATAATATGAGCATCCAATAAAGGGTCACTACTGTGAACTATTATTAGAGGTCAGCTCCATAAACCAGTCGCTTAGTCCAGGAATGGTTATCGGAGGAGGTATCAATGCTGCTCATCAAGATTAGCATTCATTTGTGTGGATAGAAGTAACATGACGGAATAGTTTGAAACTCTTCTATGCTAGTTTGCTCACAGAGACACACCTTCTGTGTGACCATAAGGGGATTGGTTGACCTTCTTGTGCCTCCAGGCATGTAGACATATGCCTTATGCCTGGCTTCAAAAGCTCATCGCTTACATGTCCCTTTTGAAGTTGGGTGTATGTTCTGTAGAGTGCACAGTGTGGCCAGAGGCAAATCTCTCTCTTTGTTGAAAAAGAGAAGAAAGGCCAAGATAGAATATTGGTTGCTGATCACGTGAACTCAACAAAGCACTGAGAGTAATGAGTGTTTATCTATAAGTCTATGTGTCTTTGGGAGTGTACCTATACGTAAAGATGTATACACATGTGTATATACATAAAATAATATACATATATCTGTATACATGTGTGTATACACATAAACACATGTACACACGAGCATATGTCCTTTAAATTCAATTAACAAAGACTTTCTAATTCTTCACCTGTCAAGTCTTCACCAGTATATGTATAGTAGCTTGAAAATGCAAAATGTAACAATTCATGATAAAAAAAATTTTCAGTGATAAACTTAAATCAATTTAAAGTATGTGAAAAGAAAGATCATTCTAAAGTAGTTTCCAAGTTTTCAGAGCGCAATTCTTCATGATCTTGTAGAGCCCTGAGGCTTTATTTTATTATGTCCACAAAGTAAAATTCAGAACTAAATTATCACCTGAATTATAGTCGTAGAAACCCATTTACCCACAAAACATGGAAAGTATTTTGCAACAGTCAATTAAAGGGCATTAAGTCCTAGATTATTATTTTTTAAAAAATTTTAAAATTATGGTTACGTGGCAAAATATACACTTGACAGAGAAAATAGTGGTATCTGTATATTTTACTCTGTGGACGTCACATGCTCATCATTCTGTAGACCAAATAATGAGTAATCGGACGAATATTTTCTCCCATTCAAATATTTTGCTGTGCAATTGCTGTCCAAGTGAGTAGAGATACATAGCCTAAGGAATGTGACAAGAAATAGATGTATTTTCTTTATTTTTTTCCAACTCATGAACATTTTGTTCTCTAAGGAAATATTTCAAAATTTTCTTTTCTCTCTCTGTCTTTTAAAGTAGCTAAAGGTAGGAGTGAGAAAAGAGCATATGTGTTTTGGGTATACAGAAACAAAGTGAGATTCTTTTTCACAGCATAGAGAAACTTTCTTTGTTGTTCTAGACTTAGCTGGATTTCCATCTTAAATTTAGAAAATGTATATATCCTTGCAAACATCTATCTGTATGGGAATGGGAGAGTGCCATTTGCCAAAATAGACTTTTGAATCTATGTTTTCTAGTTATTTATATACAAACCACTTTAGTAACCATTTTAATTTAAGATTTTGATAATCGAAAGCAGCACAATCACTTCAGAATGTGCAATGATATTTATTTAACCCCTTCCAGAAAACCTACTGGTAGACAGAAGTGCCTGCAATATTATTATCCAAAGATTTTAGCAGAGAAATGTCCCTCAGAAGGGGCTTATGAAAGACACTGCCTCCACAATTGACTGAAGTTCAGCTTTAAAATAAACTCTTCCTTTTAAGCACAAAACTAGCAATTCACAGGTCCTGGCTGAAGTGTGTTTTTGTTGTTGTTGGAAGGTTTCAAAGACAGAGCTTTTGGAAAATACTTAATTAGTTTTAAGATTTTAGTCATGCAGTAGGTTCCCTTTGTAACCAGAACATATTCTTTTTTGGCAGTTGCTTTATCTAGTATTGCTTCTTTCACATTGTGAATAATCAACAACAACTGTAACATGCCAGCACTCCAATAGCTTTCTTTCTTTTGAAAATAGAAAGCAAAGAAATCAGAAGAGATTTATGGAGAGTGGCCCAAATTGAAACCTATTTGGAAGCACCTTTTCTATTTGCACAGCTAAACATCTTTGTGTTTTATATTAAATAAAGGAGTACATAGACAGACAGCTCCAAGTTTGAAACACACATTAGGAAGGGTTTCTATAAAAACACATTACACAATCAGCATTCCGAGAGGGCTGCCAGCTCGGGAAGACTTGATGCCCATGGGTCATCCCTGGAGGACAGGCTGTATATAAATACCAGCTGCCAGTTCAGTTTGTGCAAATATGAAGTCTGTTAGGCCCAGATAACATGTATATAGTGCGACATCGCAGTACCCAGCTCACACGTGTGGGCCTTAGTATATCTAGGGCTTGACATGACTTTACTTCTTACTAAAGCTATTTCCAGACAGACTGGTAAATGGACGATGACCATTAAGACAGGTGGGGTAAAAAAAAATTGAAGAGCAGTAACGACTTTATAGAAGGCTGCACAAGGAAGAAAGAACTGTGTATGTTACAAAACGTGGACATCCCTTTGTTTTCTGAAGCATTCATGAGAAAGTAAGAGCCCAGTGGCCACAGCATCTAACACTGTTTGGCTTATAGTAGGTGCTCAATTAATATTTGTTTAAAAAGTTATCTTCTATTGCTTCTAATTCCTCTGACTCAAATCTGTCCTAGTCCTCGCCTTCATGACTAGTATCAATGAGCTAATTCACACATGAGTTCTTGGAAGTGATTAAGAGAGACGAAAGATGGCAGTTCAATGGCCAAGGTCTTGAGGGACTTCCATCAAGTTCTGAGGGTGGTTTTATGGGGTATTTTTCACTATACTATTAGGCTCTCCTATTCGAGTCCTACTAACGCTGCCACCTTCAGCTCATCTGAGGTGGAATACCATTGTGGTTTTAATTGCTGTTGCTGAAGTCAGGGTGCCTGGGTCCACTATTTGCTAGGTCTGTAACTTGGGGCCTGTTGTTTAATCTCTCTGTAGTTTGTTCTATTGAATGGAATGAATTAGTACCTACTGGGTTGAATGAATAGGTTAATATATGCAAAGCACCTGCAACAGTGCCTGGTAAAGAGTAGGCATCCCAAAAATGTTTGTAATCAGGGCTATCCCAGCATGCTTGGTCAGTAACATATATTTAGGCACATATATTTAAGCTGTCTTCTGCCTCTAACTTCTCTTTCCTGTGACTAGCTATAAAAAGAGAGCGAAGTGATGTCACTCTATTTCCACCCTCCCCATGGGCACAGAATAATGTTATAGTCACTGTTATTGCTCAAAAGTTTAGTATCCACACCCAGAAAGCGAAGTATGAAACTATAAAGAAAAGCCATACTGGTGCTTAAAGGGTCGGAAAGTGATGATTATGAGGAAAGACTAAAGACAAGTCATCTCCCCAATACAAAGGTTTAAGCTGATGTAAATTAAGCTCTGTAGAATACAAAGGGCCCTTGGGAACCCCAGGGGGAATTGTTTCCTGTTCATTTTTCACTATCATATCTTTCTTCCTTCCTTCCCTTCTCCCTATGACTGATTTCGTCCCATTTCTAATTCTCTTCTCACCTGGCTTACCGCAGTCATGTGCAGTGCATACACTACAGTTCTCTTGTATGCATTATGTTCACCACTACTCTGAAATGTTTTAAGCTTGTTATTGAAGCTCATGGCAATCACTAACTGTCCATAATCACACAACCAAGTCAGCAAGTAACAGAAGCAGAATCCAAACCCAGGATCCTGGTGGCTCAGGTGTTGTTTATGAACTGTAGCAGCATAATCCACATAAAGTCCAAGGGCCTGGGTTAACAACTCAGGGTCATGGAGAAGAACCAAAATAAACAACAACTAAATAAATGCTGCTTCCTCCTCTCTCTCTGCTTGCCTGCCTACCTACATACTTGTCTTCTTTCCTTATTTCTGCCTTCTTCCTTCCTCTGAAAATGAAGAAAACAAGCAAAACCCTTAAGATCAGCCATAATTCATGCCATCATCCCTGTTTCTCCAAAAGCACAAAAAGAGAGTTTTCTTTAGTCTTCAGTCTCTTCTGACCGATTCAACCCTCCAGTATCTTTTTCCAAATGATCTTTTTAGCTGGTTGTCTGCCTCCCTCACCTGCCGAGGTTTTTGTGAAATTATTTCCTAAACATTTCCTGCGTGGTCCCATCTCTCACAGTTGTACTTCTCTTCCTCCACCCCGTGAAGATCAGCCCAGCACATTTTCACACCTGGAAGAACATTGTAAAAACCAATCATTTCCTTTTGGACATCTTTTCCCCCCCTGAAAGTTATATCTCCCTCCTAGACACTCAAAAATATTTTATGTGTATCTTCCTTAGAGGCACTTTTAGCTTTCTGTTTTGTAATATACTTGTTTATATGAGGGTCTTATACTTTTCCCTCATCAGCCATTTCTTTAAGGGCTGGAGTTCATAACTTATTCATCTTCCTAGCCCACAAGAAACTCTTTTATACATCTCTTTTGTCAGAGTAGACCAGTCAGTACCTCCTCTATACTCTTATCCCACCCTATGCTTCTGACGTGTTCCTTTTCTCACAATTAAAATTACATATATATAAATAATAGAATAATTTTAATGCTGTTTCACTCACAAGAATGTGAGCTCCACAAGCCATATTCCAAGTGCTCATAAAGTGCTGTGCCCTTAGTAAGCATTCAATACATGAGTATAGAGATTGATAATGATTGATAGAAAGATAGATAGATAGGTGGATGGATGGATGGATGATTGGATGGGTAGAGAGAGTGATAGAGAGAGAGATCAGGACACATACTCACACATCTACATCCTATGTAATCATACTACCATGCTTTCCAAAAGACTATGAAAAAAAACTTCTTTTCTTATGGTAATTCTGTCCCTTGACCACAGCATCCCTTTCGGATAGTTATGATTTCTGAATCTACATCTCCCATCAGGATTTTTCTTGATTCCAGAAATTCACTTGCTTTCTGGACTTCACTTAGATGGCAAAGACTTATTAGGCTTTCACCAGATCACTTAATTTCCTTTTTCCTGGTGATATCTCCAGATCACATTTTCCAGCCATCTTATTTGTTTGTTTTTTGGGTTAGTAGAGTGTCGGTGAAAGTTATGTGCATGTTTCTAGGCCTGGCCCATTAAAAATCTGGATTTTCTTTCCATTCTCTAATCACTGTCTGTCTGCTGGAGAGTTGAAGGCCCAGTACAAAACCGTGTGAACCTAGGACATGGCATGGTGGGACCATAGTTGGAAAAAGGCATGAATCCTTCAGTGATTGTGTGGAGTAGAAAAAGCCCTTTCTGCTAGTTGGGCTTAAACAAGTAAGACATATTTTATTCGATAAGCTATAAAATTTGTGGTTGTTTAGTATAGCAGTTGGTCAAACCCATTGAATACGTATACTCCCTTAAGTAATATCCTCCTTTGGCATCACTGATCTTTCCCATTTGACCTGTGCTCATTTAGTGTGCTCTGAGTATGCTTCCCTAAAGGATTATTTACTTCATCTCTTAGTCATCATAAGGTAACCAACTCTTTATTCCTACTCTCATCCTTTCAGTTCACTGTTTAGTTATCATCCTTTCTTGACTGGTCTATTAAGTAAGGCCCAAATGGTCTTTCTGCTTCCTCTGTTGCTTTAATCTGTCTTCCATACTGCCCACGGTTTTTCTTTTGTAAAGATAGATCTGTGCTGAATACTTGTTTGGTATTCATGTTTGGTGCCCTGGTGGAGTAGCAGTTTGGTCTACTGCCTCTGGGCAAGCACAGTCACATACATTCTGAGGACCCTAGTCTTTGTCCAGGGATGGGGTGGAAATAACAAAGATAAAAAAATAAATAAAATGAACAAAAATGCTTCGTTCTCTCTCATCCTGCATCTTTCTTCCTTTCTTCTTTCTCTCTCTTCCTATTTACCTTCAACCCTGCCTGCGCCTCTCCTTTAAAAAAAATTGTATTACTTTAAAAAACAATTAAATTTTCTTTACCATGTCATCTGTTTTTAACCATGTCATTATATTCACTCATTAACCATGTTTCACCTATATCTCTAGTGTTGTCACTCAAGCTCTAAAACAAATACAGAAAACGGAGGTATACTTTTCCTTAGAGTATTTGTTTTCACATTTTTCATTTTCTACATATGATATTTACCTGGCCTAGAATGCCTTATCCTTCCATTTTCTGTTTGACAAAATTTATTCACTTAATAGGACCCAATTAAATAATACTTTTTCTCTCTTTTCTAACATCTCATACTGAGCTAATTGCTCTCTCGTCTATGCTCCTATGGCATCTGGAATAAAACTCTCTTATAATGTTTATTCCTTTGGATTTCAATTATATTGCTGTTTGTGTCTCCCAATGGATTGTGAGACTCTAGAGAGGAAAAAACTGGTCTTGTTTGTCTTTGGGTACTCTGTGTCTAACTTGTTGAGTGGCAACAAAGGGAATACTCAAAAAGGCTTTGTTAAATAGATTTTTAACTATCATATAATTCGCTGTTGAAGAAAAATGTGTCATTTTCCAGTGTGGAGAAGTTCCACAAAAATTTATAACTACTTCCTATTTTTCAATAGCCACAATAATAAAGACTATTCTGTTTCAATATTAATATTTATTACTGATCTTTAATGAGTGCTTATTATGTGCTAGGCACTGTGCTATATTCTTTATGAACTTCATCTTATTTAATCTTTGCAATGATTCTATGAAGTTTATATCATCGTTATTTCCATTTTAGACTAATGCATTATTGGCTTATGTTGGTGTACAGTTATGAACAAAAGGCAGTTGTGATACAAGTAGCTCCCCATAGTACAATTGATTTTTCTCCCAAAGTGAGAAACCATTTGAAATCTCCTGAGGTCTTTCTTGATTACCAAAGATTCCATGTGATAATATGGAACCAGACAAATTTCATTCAAAACTGCTTTAAGATAAAGCTTTTTTTGTTTTCTCTTGATATTTATAAGAGCCCTCTGATATTGTGGCCCTTACAAGGTGTGGTAGAGATCTTGACCATCACGTTTGAGAACTTTCAGAAAGTCAAAAGCATTGCTCTGGGATATTTGAGGACACTAGGACCCTGCTGGATCCTAAAATTCAGAGTAGAATTCAAAGGAAAAAATGGGATGTCAGGAAAGAGTTGAAAAACTACTGAAAGGCAGGCTTCTGATGCTGTTTCTGACAACATTCATTGGCAAACCAGGTCTTCTGTATCCAATTTTTGAGTCTGAGCTATATCTATTGTGTATAATGTTTATGTGGGTAATGAAAATATTTTGTGATTAATAAAGATTAAAAGAAAAGAACACGTTTCTGCCATTCAGTGGGGCAGGAAGGCAATAACAACATTTGCTGTTAGCTGAATGGGCTACATTTGTGCTATCCAGAGGGAATGGGCTGTGTTCCTTTTGTTTAGGAAGTGACAGTTGACTTGGAGGGAAGCAAATACACATGAAGTCTGGTTTGTTGAATCATTTTATAAATCACTTCTTTCCTATATCATTCTGCCATTTAAATAACTATGTTTTCTCCCATTGCCTGTATCCCTAAACTCCCTTATCTAGTTTGCTTGACAATCACCCCATTGTCTTCAGCCTTATGACTACGCATATCAGCCCATCATCATATCATCAGCCCATATCATCACCAATTGCTAAACTCTGGATTTCTTGTTCTCTCTTCTACTCTCTATCTGCCTAAAACCTACTTACCCATAACCACTCAAATGCTTTCTCTTGGGAAGTCTCCCCTGATCATATCTGTAAAAATTTTCTCTCTCCTCAACTCCATAGACCCTATTGCATGCTTATTTCTCACTTTTCACTATTGTTTTATGTAGTCTTCTTCTCTAGAAGCATTGTTTCATCTTTCTAATTAGTTTGTATATTTGTGGACTCTAGGAGCTGTGTCTTTGGTGTCTTAGAATCCCCCATAGGAAAGGGGGGAGAAGAACTAGCATTTACTAAGATTCTTCATATTGATTCTTTGATTTAATTCTTGCAAGAACCCTATGTGGTATATTTTAATAACTCCATGGTAGAGATGAGGAAGCCCAGGCTTAGGGAAGTTAGCTAAGACATGTCAATTTCACACAGCTTATAATTAGTTGAGTGGGTATTCCAGCCTAGTTCTGCCTTTCCCCAAAGCTCCTGGCTTCCCCCAGTATACTTTATATATATTAGACACACGCATAACAGCAATTCTCATAGATCACTTCTAAGTATAATTTTTATGGTCTTTGACATAAGCATTGATTACTGAGCAATGATTAAAGTGCACTGCTATCGTCTATCCAAGTAGCTTGTCAACCTTCATGGCTGGTACCATGTTCCATTCTTTGTCTGTACATGCATGTGTGTTATCTTAATATCCAGAGCCACTAGTATATACTTGTAGAATGCTTGACCGAAGGTAGTATTTAAAGCTGGATTATCACAAATATTCCCTTTGGCTTTCAAAATTCTTGTTAGCCTTAATCATATTTACCCAGGCTATGTGTATTTTTTCATTCCCTGTTGAAATTAAAAAGACATAAAAAGTTATATTACCTGACAATTGAAACCGCATACATTTCTTGGTTTACTGGGACCCCAAGAAAACTCAACTAAGATGAAATATAATGAAGGGGCAAAATGTATTGCATTTCTCTTATTTAGTGCTTTAAAATATTTGATGATGCTTACATCTTGGTCAATGATATTCCTCACGGCATTTTCATGTACTCATGAAATCAACTCAATTTTTATTGCCCCATTGATCTTAGAGTCTTTCTACTTTATTCCTGTATACAAATTTCTTTCCTTCCTTGATTCCATTCATTGTTTTTGACTCTTCTAAACCGGACTTTGGGAATGATTTTCTGAGGCAAGACAGTATTGGAAACAACTTGGAAGTTTCTGGCCAAACTGAGTTGTCTGTTGGGTGGTGATTGAGGCAAATTGCTATGAGGAAGTATGCGGTGGCCAGTCAACAGCTTTTTATATTATTAACAATAACAGTTTCCCCTCATTAGAATAGATAAGGGAGAGTTGAATAGAGCTGCTGCCTCTCTTCACACCAAGAAGTTCAGTATTTGCAATTCTACAGTAATTTTTTCTAAGGACCTCAGAAGGCTGCACACAGGCACAGTGATTTATTGCTTTCTATCATCCAAATCTTAAGGGCACCAATAAATTTTTAAGAGCTTGTCTATTTCCAAGGCTTGTAGAAATGATGATTCTATATTTATCTCAATATATAATTAACAATAATTTATAGGTAATGAGTTTCATGTTCTCAAGACAAATTACTGGCCTTTCCCCCCACCCTTCTGTCTTTTTTTTTCTTGTGCAAGTCACGGCTGGGGGCTGGATTTCTGCACTGTGATTTCCATGACACCCAATTTGGCATCTCAGACTGTCACGATGAGCTCATGGTTTCAGGTGAGGGATAAGCAGGAGCTCATGAACCCTCAAGCAAAAGTGATGAAATTTTCATCCGAATGTCCTACAGAATAAAAATGATGGAGATAAAAACAGAAAATATATGACATGGACAAAGTTGTTTCTAACTAGAACATTTTTCAAAGTTTTCTAGGGGCATCAATTGCTCTCTGAGCAAATCGTTTAGTACAGAGCTCCAGTGAGAACATTAGCAAACGGGCCTCTGTGCCTGCAATTAGATTAGTCATGCACTTGTAGGTTGGGGTTTACGGTAATTTGTATTCCAGAAGAATCCCTGTGCCTTGCTTCTCAGGAAGAAAATAAAGGAAACTACTAAAGTATGCACCGAGATGGAAGATTTCTTTTTTCTTTTTAAATTGCCCTATTTCTCTTTTAGTTTTAGAAGGTTTATTTCATAAAAGCCAAGATCTAGATAGACATTATATCAATATTCTCAAACCTCAGACAGATTATTACCATTACCTTAGATGTCATAAACATTTATTCCATTATATCTAGGATTTCCTTTCTTGATCATCTAGTTCATAAATGACTGGAAGGGAAAACATATGTCTTTCTATCTTCTAGTTACATAGCCCATCATTTTCATTCTTGGGACTGTCATCTACATCATCATCATTTGCACATAGTAGGTCTTCTCTGAGGAATAATCGGTGGTTTTAAAATTAATTTAGGGCCTGCAGCAGAAAAGATGTGTGTGTGTGTTTGGAAAGTGAGACTTGAGAATGCTAACTAGCTGTTCAGCCTAGTAAGTTGTGTGTAATCTTGGCCTGTGTCTGCACTGGATGGTTCCGACACCTGCTCCAGCTGTTCCACTGGGGCAGACTAATCAGCGAAGCCTGAGTGTAGGCTCTGTGAAGGCTGTCATTGCCATTTCTGGACTGCACTGGATGGTCCTGCCTTGTAAAACCTCTCATCATGCCGACTGATCTGACCAAACACTCTTCTTTCAAGGATGTTGGCAGTCATTCTCCTGCCAAAGCTGTGGGCAGAAAACTTCACCTCTATTTTTCGTCTTTATTTTTCTAAATGTCTTTCTCTTTCTTAAAACACAAGACATGGTGAGTATGCCTCAGTATTTCTAAGCCAGTGTTGAAATCTTAGCTTTGATGTGGGCAGATAGTCAACCAAAATACTCGTTTCTCCAAGGTACCTTCTGATCAGGAAAGTGAAATCTCGTATTATTTGGGGGGCTCTTTCTATGTGCCAGATACCTTAAGTGCTAAAAATTTAGTGGGCAGGTGCATATCAATATACTATTATAGAGCAACTGCAGCAAATGACAATGTATAAAGCTTAGAAACAGCAGAGATATTCTTGGTGTTTGAAGTGTATTTAAATGTTATATGCGAATGACTGTAATGAGAAATGTTATATAAGAATAAAACATTTTTATGTCTTAAATAAAACTGACATTAATTAGAGTCTGACAAAGTCATGCGTCTGATATTGTTGACAATTTTGCTCTGTTGTGTAGAAACTTGGATGACTCAGAGCTTCAAATGATTATAGTGATGATTAATGGGAGCATCAGCCATTTGTTTAAGCAGAGATGGTGTTGACTGCTAAGTGAAAATATCTATGCTGTATATTGCAGACATTTGCCCTGCATAATGCGCTTCCATGTTTGTGGCCCAAACTTTCAGAAAAGAAAATCTTTCGTTTTATTTTTTTTATTCCAAATTGTATTTGTTTATATTTAGGTACTTTTTGTATTATAAAGGAACGTGAGTATTTATTTTTTAACATATTATGGTACAAGAAATTTCATGTAACAAATAATTACAAAATCCAAGAGCAGATACAAGGTACAAAAAACTTTTCTTCCTGTTGCCTCCTGCACCATAATTGGATGATTCTGTCTGTGGGAAAAGGTCCATAGTGTCTCATCAGCTCTGTGGCCGTGCTTTTAACATACTTAATAAATGTGAGCTTAAAGCTTGCAGGGTCTGTTACTTTTGTAAAAATATCTGCTAGATCGCTAGCTCCCACCTAAAATGTATGAGGTGAAATAACACATTGTTCACCCTACAGTAATAAAGTCGGCATCTTATCAAGTCAGACTCTCTTACTCTGTAGATAGCAAATACATTGTTCTTCATTTCATTTCTTTGAATCATTGGTCAAAATTGCCTTAGCTGCAAGTTAGTTGTAAGTTCAACAAAACTGATGATCATATTCCAGGTTATAATTTTACATACAGATATTTTTTATTCCTAGAATAAACTCATAAGCATAAATATAAGAATTAAAAATATTTATATAGATACAGAATTAGTACTCCCCATGTAAAATGTGCATCCTTATTTTTCCTTCACAAATTTGGGCAAAAACTGTGCATTAGATACAGCAAAATATGCTATTTCTTTTAGCTTTGTCAGTTATGAAGAATTGTGATCTGTTCATATGCAGGAAATATATTTTGACTTGAGAAATTTGTCGTAATTCTCAGCAAACTGTAGTGAGCACATCCTACACCTTTATACCTGGATTTTGCCTTATAATATTCAGTGATTGGGAAATAGGAATATTTCTTGAGCAGGCACTATTATATTCTAGGTGTTATACAAAAGGATTGGCATCCTGCTCCTCAGCTGTGGTTCGTGGTTCATGGACCAACCGCACCAACATCGCCTGGTAACTCCTTAGCAAGGCTACATCTCTGGTCGCTTCCTAAATCCTCAGCATCAGAATCTGCGCTGCAATGGGCTTTCTGTGCATTTTTACATTAGACTCTGGGAACATTGCTTTCACTTTTATTTCTAATTCCTCATCGCAGCCCTGCAAGTTCCGAGAAGTAAAGTCAATGTGCAGAACTGCACATCTTCAGGGTGGAATCCTTCTCTTTCTTCAGATATTGCTCGCATTTCCACTGTATCATTCTAGCTTTTACTGTTGAAATGTTGCCACTTCAATTTTTTAATGAAATTATTGAAGGAACACTGCATCATAACATTATATAGACTTATTATCTAGACTTAGGAGGGCATCATTGTAAATCAAGATCCCTCTGTCATCTATGTATCTATGTATCTATCTATTTACATGACCCCTTCTTAGTTGTCCTCAGATTCCACCACTTTAATTAAACCTTTCTGGATGCCTCCTGCTGCCGTTAAAATTTTCCTGCTTAAACTTCTCACCATATCTTGATTTTTTTTTTCTATTTCTGCTACACAACACAGTCTTGTCTTAGATAATTACCGCTAATGTTCATGAGGACAGACAAGATCTTTTCTGGCTTGCATAGCATATTGTCCCCTGCGCAGTAGCTACTATATAATATGTGTTTAATGAATGCTTGGATAAATTAACTATTGTCTTTGCCCTTTAAATAAAGCCATTCTATAGTTCATTAGGACAAGTAAATCCAGTGTAGTATATTAGCAGCTGCTAATTGCTTCAAGTTTATTACTGCCTGACTCACATTAATATTAATAATGATAATTCCTACCATGTGTACAAAGTACTTCAACACCTGTAACAGCATTTAAATCCTCACTGCACTTCTGTGGCTATAAGATTCTCTTATCCCCATTTTACAGATACAGAAATTCATGCAGATGGAACTTAAATGGCTTGTAAAATATTACAGGGAGCTCCATGGAAGAGAAACTTAAGCCTTGTGATTGCATGTTTCATGCTCTTTCTGAAGCAAGAGCAGGTGTCCTGTATGAAGTCAGAACTGTTCTTTCCAGTGGTGTCAGTTCTAAAAGCTCTCACTGATAACATACCTCAAGATAGTATTGACGTTAAGACATTCTCCCACAAATGAAGGCATAGAAATCAGAGCTAAGAGAAAGCCTACAGGATTTGGTAAATGGTTAATAAAGTGCTCAAGAGGATAGGGGTAAGGAGGATGAGGGGTAGAGTTTGAAAGGAGCCCCAGATTTGGAGCTTGGTGCCTGGGAAAGTGATGGTACCACTGATTTAACAGATGCCACCAGGGCCGGGGGGAGGACAGCTCGAGAAAGAAGAGGTCATGGCTCTCGGGGTCCTCTTTTTCCTGCTTCTGGGATTTGGATACCCTCGTGGAGATGGGACTTGGACCCTGAGTGGCTGCACGGATCTTACACCTGACATGGGTTGTTTTCAGTCATGGAGACAATGTCGGGATTGATAGTTAACTGCAGTGTAACCTCCAGGCTAGGCTCCCCAGACTCAGAGATAAGTAGAGAGAACTCTCTATAGGCAGTTGATTGAGTGAGAAAGCAATGCAGCTTCTGGATTTTACAATCTATTTTAATTTCATTCTCTTTCCTTCCCAGTGTTGAAATCAAATACCTTGTCAGTTAGAGTTATAAAAAACCCAGCAACCCGAAACACGGCTTACTCATCCAGGTTTAAAAGATTTTTCATTTAATTGTTTATAGACAGAGTAGAAAGAGATGGGATGTGAAGTTTGCCCCTTGGTTTTGATTTTCCTTAACTGTGAACTAGGGCAAGTCACTTAACTCAATTTATTAATCCACCAACTAGCTGAGTAACATTAAGTAGCTTATTTGATTGTGAAGAGCCAGTGAACTTCTATGGATGAAAGCAGTGTGTAAATTTTAATACGCTGTATAGATAGATGCAGCTATCATGAGTGGAAGCAAAAGAAAGGACAAAAGTAAGACTAGCTATCAATGTAAATACCTACTTAAAAACAAATTCTATATTTAAAAAATTAAGACATTAAAAATGTTGAGGTCTGAATGATGGAATAGTGAGCAGAAATCAGAGCTACGGATATTCATTTCTAGAAAAGAATGGTTCCCAGTATTGAGCAGACAGCAGGGGCGGGCGTGTGCTGCACATTTTTCATACTTTCATTTAAGTATGATGATGACTCTCGACTCTGTTAATATCTTTTATGAGCACAAAATAGACCTTTATTTAGGAAAAATAAAGAAAAGTTAATTCTAAATATGCATGATTTAAAAAATTTTGTTTCATTTTAAAATTTTTCCCATAGGACTGTATGTCCACAGTATATCTTTAAAATGATATTTAAAGAACATGTTAGCATCCATTCTTGGGGTATCCAGGCCATCATATCTCCAGAGACACTCTAGGAGATAACTTGTGGCATAGCGTGCCACATTTAAGAAGACCCATTCTCCTTAGAGTGCCCGGAGAGGGACACCTCCTTAGGCACCATGCCCTCAGAATTCATCTTGCCTGACCCCAGACTCCATTATGCAATCCCCTTGCAGCCTTGCCAAAAAAACCAGAATAAAGTCCCTTGTGCTATCTTAACTATTACATCACATTTCTTTCTGAAAAAGGGTTAACTCCTCTATATGATTCACACACTATTTGATGCAATTTTAAGAGGTTTTGGAACCTAAGGCAATAAAGAACATGACATACACTATGATAGACCACTAAGGCAAGATCCACTTTGGCACAAATCACAAGCCCACAGGTAACTTTTGATCAAAGACTCAGTACAAATGAACTTTCTCTGAATGCATTGTGGATAGAAGGTCCTGTGGGTCAGAGAGAGTCCTTCTTTTTCAGTCTCAATATGGAATTTTCTTAGAGCAATTATCCTACCTCTGTTTGCAGTTCCTGTCACTGTTAGATTACTATGTTATAATTCAGGTTATGGGCAATTGTTTTCCTTTACTTTTCTGAATTTGCTATTTTTTTCTTCAATGAGTATATATTACTTCATAATATATACATTTGCAATGAAACATTGAATCTATTATTGGTGGCTTTTAGCCCTCAAATGGCTTGTGCACACAAGTTTTCCCTACCTGTATCTCTTCCCACACTTAGATTCTTCCTTGGTTTATTTTATTTGTAAATATTATTTTATCATAAAAAACATTTAACATGATATTTACCCTCTTAGCTAATTTTTTAAGTAGATAGAAAACAGCATGGGTATATCTAAAAATATTAAAAATAAACTTGCAAAATTATGCAGCAATCCTATTTCTGTTTTTTTTTCCAAAATAATTGAAACCACTATGTTAATGAAATGTTAGCCCTTTATGTTAATTTTTTTGCTAGTCACAATAGTATGAGGAAATAGTCAAATGAGGAAACAACCTAAAAGTTCATGGAAAGATGAATGAAGAAAATGCGATATATGGAATACTAGTCAACCTTTATTTATTTAAAATACTTAATTAAATTAAAATAGCATTACATTATGCCGTTATATATGTTTCAGGTGTGTATCATCATAATGAACATGCTTATATAGCACAACAAATTCACCACTATTCTATCCTTCACCATATAATTGAAGAAGAAATTCTGTTCAATGTGACAACGTGGATGAACCCTGAAACATAAGTGAAATAAGCCAATTACAGGTTCCCACTCCATTGTCAAGGCTGAAGGAGTTTCACTTTCGCCTTCCTTGTCTGCACTGGACCCATGACCTTCTTACTTCTCTTCTGCAATTAATGTTTCTCTCTCTTCTGGATGGTTGCTCTCCACATGCACACATACTTGGTCCCATATTTAAAAATTTCTCCTTGGGTCTCATATCTTCTTTTTGAATACAGTTCCATTTCTTTTTTACCTTCACAGCTAAACTTCATAGTAATTGTGTCTAATGCTGAACTAACTTCCTCATCTGCATTCTCTCCTACACACACACACACACACACACACACACACACACACACACACACACATGCACACTCCAACCTGGCTTCTTTCCAGCCTCACCTATTTTTGAAATAGCACCCATCAAGGCTGTGTTGACCTCCGTGATGTTCAATCTATTGGACATTTGTTTATTTTCATTGTATTCAACTTCTCATTAGAACTCAACATAGCTGACTACTCCTTTTTTCCTTGAAATATTTTCTTTTGTTTTCACTGTTACCCTTCTTCATATTCATGTCTGTTTGTTTTGTTTTCCTACCTTACTGGTCAATCAGCTTTGTCCCCTCTGCTGGCTTTTTTCCTTTGTGAAATATGATCCTAGGTCTCTATTCTAAGCATACACTTCACCAGAGACTGGTAATCAGTCTATGTTTTTGAATGCCAATTGCAGGCTGATGCCTCCCTATTTTAAAACTTGAGTTCTGGTGTCTCCCTTAATTTCCAGTCTCATATATCCAGCTTTCAACTCGACATGGCCACTTAAATGTCTAATAATTTTGTCAAAATTTCAGTATCTTAAACAGCAAGGCTTATTGAATCTACCTCTAATCTTATCTTGAATCTAGAGTCTTGGGCTTGGTGACAGCTTCTGGAAGACACTGGTAGTTTACGACATAGTCTTCCTGCTCCTGTTCTTGAAGTGCAATACCCTTCTGCTCCTACTTTCCAGACAGCAGCCAGAGTGATCTCTGAAGCTATCAATCAGGTCATTTCTTACTTAAAACTATTCAGGATCATTTTGTTCTCAGTTTAAATGTGATCTCCTCACAAAGACTTTCCCGAAGACACAGTTAAAAGTAGCACTTGAGTCTGCCTGTTAAATTGTCATCATTACATTTACTTATAACTGATGGTTTCCAATTCCCTTATATGTCAACTCCCTGGATATAGGCACTTGTGTAAGCTGTTAGTCTCAGTGCACAGTGCTTGGTAAATATATGCGCTCAAAGAATGGATGACTGAAGGAAAGAAGGAATGAATGAGTGATTCAGCAGCATCTGTTGTAATATGTCATGATTTCTTAAGCTATCTCTCCATAACCCTGTTTAGGAGATTTTTTTCAATTCATTTGTATAATTAGATTAATCTTTCCTCAAGTAACTAGAATAATGTATTTGATTGCTTTGTTCACCTCTTTGAAATGGGGTTCTTTTACCCCATTCTGACTTCGTACATGTTACTTAGAGGCCAGAAGAAGCACCATTTTTGTAATGATCTTTATAAGCATTGTATATGATTTGGTATTCTGAAAAGAAAACACATAATGCACATTATGCAGTTGTAAGAGCCTTGATTTATGCATGGATTTTGATATTTTTCCTCTCTATCTGTTCACCTAAACATTTTGAGAGTGTTAGATGGGCCATGCCAACCCAGATCGCTTTGGGGTTCATCATGTATGGTGAAGCAGCTATTTCCAAGTTCTCTTTTTCTCATTCTATGGCTGTGCACTATTGACAAGGTCCAATGACTTCACATGTCTTCAGTGAACTAAACTATAAAAGAACAGGAAGAGGGCAGAAGGCTACTCCAACAACCCAGTCAAGCTGAGCTTCAACCCACCCCAGTTTTTTGCTTACTGGTAGACAAGAGGAGATAATACTTAATTCCCCCAAACGCAGACACAACCTTGCTCGGTTCATAGTAGGCAGTTCCCCTCAGTGTCCTGCCTGGTGTGCTCCAGGTTTTGTTAAGCCTCCTCCCTGCCTTAATTCAGACTGTTTTTGAGGGGCTGTCTGTCCTTCAGAAAAACTTCATCTTCTGAAGTTCCAGCCTGAGATACCCCTCTAGTATATACCAGAGTTTCAACCAAGAGCCAGCAAATGCCACTTTTTAATCACTGCTTCCCGCCACTGTTCAGCAGAAAGCACAGGCGCAATGCACTTTTGTCTTCCCCCAGCTAATAACCCAGGGTGTAGAGGTCAGGCATGCCTTTAACATTTGCTTCTGTTATATTCGTCTGTGCTGTCTCACCACCTTGCAATGGCCTGGCCCTCCTCATTGTTTTCAGAACCTTGACTCTCCTTACCATTCTCATCATCCAAATTTATTTAAGGATGAAACTATTAGAAACACAATTGGTGAATTAATGTCATAGGGACTGCTGCTGGCAGCTCATCAATTTTTGATATGCCACTCAGACAAATGAAACACAAGCCACCCAGAACAAGGGGACCTTTTGACACTTCAAAGGAAACCCCTATGGGTGGTTTCCTCTTGAAGCTACGCTAAACTGGCTCGATCTCCTCAGCTGGAAGCTGCCAATGTCTCATTAACCCCTAAAAAGGCCCGGCATGAGCTTTTCTTTTCAGCTATAATTATGCCATGCACTCCTGTTATGCTGCTCTGAATCGCAACACTGTCACCGGCACATTATAAACATCCACCCTAATTGAAAAGCAGATTAGACTCTTGTGTTAATTAGCCAAAAAGCCCGCCCACTTGCATGCATTATGATTGCCTCTTAAATACTGAGGATGTTGAAATCCCTCAGAAAGACAAGGCAGACTTAATTGCAATAACCTGCAAATTAAGTTTAATTTACTTTAAATTTACCGGTTTAGCAGGCTCATTTGATGGTGTTAATGTTCTAGCAAATTAATTATCTGAATTAGTCATGCCTGGTGGAGTTTTGCAGCAGAATACATTGTACAGTGGCCTATTAATAACAGACAAACAAGACAGGATTAATGAGAAGATTATGCTCAAGTTCTTCTTTTTATTTTTTTAAAGATCTTGCTTGAATTCAAATATAATCACCGAAGTGCAAATACAGACACGGAATATAAACAAAATGGGATTTATGACACTCTATGGCATGCTATCCAGGAGAAACAGTAAAACATGACCGGTGGAATATCAGACAGTGAGCATCCTATTCAATGTTCTCCTCTGGAGCCTGCCTCACTGCACACTGTTTCTCGTTAGCAAACATAGGGGAGTCCCAGAGTTAGACAGTGAACTGCAGAGAGGGAACCAGAAAGTCGTTTAGAAATAGCTTCCCTTCTGTTAATTCTGTTGTCCTCTTAGTTTATAAAGTATTGAGACGCTTTCTGGAATCCACTTGTAACCATTATCTTTGACCAAACCAGGATAGGATTCACAATACATCATCTAAAACAATGCTTCCCCTCTTCTCTTTTGTCTTAGTATGTATCTGGTAAGGCTGCATGTGGAACATTTGGGGAAGAGGGACTTTTGAAGGATGGGGATACAAAGCGTGGGGGAATATTTAGAGACTTAACCCCTTTGGAGAACCTTCCAGATTTACCACTCTATGAGGATAAGGAGGGACTCTCATTTCTCTTATATCATCAGATCTTTACCAGATCTTAGGACAGGGCCTGAAACATAGTGAAGACTTAACAACTTTGTGTGTGTGTTTGTTTGTTTGGAATAGATGAAGCACAGAGTTAATGAGACTTTTGAAAGAATAACTCAAGTGAGAATATTGTAGGTATCACTCCTAACAAAAATGGAGACTCTGAAAAGCTTTCACTCGTGCTTCCTTCGTTAGAAAATAGATTTTCTTCCTTTGGTTCTGGGGACACAAAGACTCTGTCTCCACCACACATGGCAGAAAGTCTTAGTCTTAGCCTCTGGGTGTCAAACTAACACTCTTTGACTGTCTCGAACTGAATATGGCCATGCAGTGACTGACCTCAACATGCCGGATTACAGATTGGGCTGGAGATGCCTAAACCATCATTTTCTTGGAGCAGTCGCTGCTTTTGTCTTGATCCCATCAACGGCTGTCAATGCTGGGGTGAGCCATTGAAAGAGCCCACGTTTGCAGTCGTCATGCATTTATGCTTCTCTGCTTAAAATAAAATGCCACCACTTGAAAGAAAAGCCGTATCATTGATTCTGGTTGTTGGTTTTTTTTTTTTTTTTTTAATTATCTCATTAAATGGCAAAGATTGGAGTTTAGCTGGAAGTAGGGGGAGACAGGCAGAAAATGCACACTTGTTTTATGGGGGATGTTTAATTTGGGGGGTAAAATAATGAGAATAAAAATTATCTCAATATGTTTCCTGTATTGTGTCTATATATCACACAACTCCTTTTTGGAGCCACACTGGTGGTTAGGGTAGTTGGTTTTTCTCTGTTGTTGTTCTCTGTTGAATTACAATTTGTAGCAATAAATGAAACTGGCACAAAAGCAGGTGTTATTAAAACTGGGCAGGAAAAGGACAATAACAACATAATTCCACTTTAAAAGCCGATATGTATATGGTTGAAACAACTTTGGTTGCAGCCTATGGGGAATAAGAGCTGCACCATAAAGAAAATGGATTTCGATGACACATAAACAAAAGGCAAATGACTAATCTATTTACATATAACATGTGGTGTATTCATTGCACACCATGGTGACAGAATTGTTTATTTCATTTATAATTTATGCAGCAAAATCTTATTAAATGTGTAACTAGTTTGCCAGATGATAATATACGTAGGAGATTACACTTCTATTATAGAATATCATTAACAAGAAAAGATTTTCATTTGTGAGCTCATTTTTTCCCAGTCCATTCTTTTCTGCATTGTATGCTCTGACTATAGGTCTGTCTGTCTCAATCATGGTGACACTGTGGTCAGAAGAAATAGCCGTGCATTTCTGGAGAAGAGTGTCCACCGGCCAAATTATGACATCTCTGTACCCTAGAACCTCGGTCTTCAGAACATATACAGGATAACTGATGGGGTGGGTGGAGCTTAAAATGGCTTCAGAAATCCTAGAAAACCTCTTCTCTGTCAAGTAAAATTCTATCAAAGAACAGAAATAACAGAATTGGGAGCCTGACAGAGATCATGTCCAAGACTAACAGGGGTTTATAAGTAAGTGTTGTAAAGAAAATTCTTTCACTGTGCTGCCTTTCTTCTGATGGACACTCAGGTTAAAGGCTTTAAGAAGATCCAGCCACCAAAAATGCACACAGCTTTGCAGATAATTCCTCTAGAACATAAACACTGTACATTTCTTTCTCTTTTTTTCTTCCAACACTAGTGTGGATACTTTCTTCTGTGCAATCTTTTTCTCTTAACGCACACAAAACTACTCTGCTCTTATTCTCATTATTCATTTCAGAATAAGAAAAGGCCTCCCCTTTAGGGTTTTCCTCCATGCAGTGTTATTTAATGAGGACTAAACCATTTCAGAATGTTTGCAGTGAATCTCATTTCAAGCCAGGAGTAGGGTGCTGATGAGGGACTGAGGGGTAGGTGGGGTTTGGGAGGGGGATGGAAATGAGGTGGTGGAGAAATGCTTTTAAACAATAAAATCTATTTTACTTTTAAGCCCTGAGCTGTCAGGCTTCATTCCAAATAATGTATCCTGACAGTTCATAGCTACTCTTAAAAACTGGGTGAAGCTTTTGCAGTTGCAAACTAGTGTGATAAAACATGAAAATACTTTATTCAGGCAAAGTGGAAATAGCTGTTCAGCTTGGTTAAGTTACACAGGAAACCTTTTCCTCTCTAAATTAATGTACTGTGCCAATATCTTGCCAGTGACACACAAGCTGTCCACTTAATAAAAGCCCTTCCAGTGAAAAACGTGCCTTAGTGCATCAAAGCATTAGTGAACACTCCAAACCGAAAGCCAGATAAAACCATGCATTCAAAACAAGCCTGTGAGGAAGTGAATCTTAGTGTTGCCAATCACTAGTGGAAAATGCAAAGAACATGTATTTATTCAGTCTCTACTTTTGGCCTGGGAGAAGGCAAAGAACTGCTACGGGTGTGAGGTTTTTTGTTTTTGCTTTTGCATGTTTTCCCATTCATGAGTTTTGTAATCACTTGGAAAGAAAAAATGGTGGCTCTGCAGGCACTTTCCTTTGGGTGCCAGAGAGAGAGTCAAAGTGATAACAACAACAGCAAAAAGTAAAAGGAGGCAAAATAGAAAGAGAGGTGTTCCTTTTTATGATCCAGGCTCCATGTGGATCAGTCATATGAAGTAACAGCTGCTAAAGCAGCTGTAAGGTGCCTAAATTCAATCAACAGGTGTATGGAATCCAGAATCTAGGAGAGGACATTACTTCTCACACCACATCCAAATCTTGTGCTCAGTTCGAAACCTGAGAGACCCAAACAAGGTCGGTATAATTTAGAGAAGAGCAAAAACGAGTGGTAATGAAATATGAAGTTCTGTTACATAAGAAACTGTTGAAATTTGTTATCACATATACCTCAAACCTAGTTCATGTTAATATGCAACATTCCTTCAATAAAATCAATTAAACAAAAGAAACTGTTGAGGGGGTAGGAATGATTGCTTACTCAGAGAGATTAAATTCTGGCAGGAATTGTAAGGTCACCTGGAATTAATTAATTAATTGATTGATTGGTTAATTCTGTGGAGAACTGACAGTAGCATTTTTTCCTGTCTTCACTGAGTAATAATGATTGTGTTATAATTAGTAATAATAATACTTAACATTGACTTGAATAGTGCCCTCCAGTTTACAAACTTTTTCTCACAAATATCATCTTATTCAGTCTAACCAAAACCTGGAGGAAAAATGATTGCAATCTTTAATAATTGAATGAGTCACTGACTCAGATCTGCTAAGCTACTTGCCCCTGGGGATACAGATGATAAGAAATGTCCAGGGATTCCAGGCCCACTGATTCCAAATCACAATGGTAACTGGACCAGCTTATCTATAGGTTTCTTTCTAATCATCAGTTTTTATGATTTTAATACATATAGAGGTGAAGGAAAGTGATCTTTATTCATCCGCTCAGTCGGAGAAACACATTACTAAATGTCAAAAACTGGATCATACTGAGTCCAATAATATGAATAAGGTTTGAGAATCTTGCCTAGCTAGTGAAAGGAAACCAAGAAAGTACTGCATTTACTTGCTTCTAAGCCACACTTTTTTTTGTTTGTCATTTTAATGTCCCTGAAAATTGGGTGAGGCTTATATTCAAAGGTAGCTTTGTAAATAAACCTTATTGTTTTTTCAGGAAAACCTATTGAGACAATGGGGTGCAGCTTAGAATTGATGGTGGCTTAGAATCAAAGAAATGTGGTAATTAGAATTCTCCTGGAGGCAGGAGGAAATGCTGCAGGTTGATGGGAAAAGTTTACAGAGAAAGTTACAGTTGTGATGTGCATGAAGGCAGAAAAGAGAAAGAGGAAGCAAAGAGGGGGTGTGGATGGAGGGCATTTGGGACAGAATTCCTTGAAAGTTCTTGAGATTTGTATTCAGCAGATTTATTTGTGCTTTTGTAAGGGGTCCAACTTCTTCCAGTTTGTCCAAGATTTTCTTAGTTTCAGATGTTCCACTGTCCCTGGAAGCCCTCCATTTTAGGAAAACAGGGTGGTTAGTCCCCTTACACTGTGGGGGGGATTGGGGGGAGTAGTGGACACTCCACAGAGGTACACAGCATATCAGAGGTCCCAAACAGAAGTGAGCTTTGATAGGATTGGATGTGACCCAAGCACATTTGTTAATGCTAAAATGATCGTTTTGTTTCAATTTTCCCCTCTGTTGTCAGAAGAGCTGAATGCAAGGTGATTTCTGAATACATAGTTGGCAAAAAAAGGAAAAAAAAAGAAAAAAAAAAAAAAGAAACTGATCTTAGAAAGGCTAGTTCAATAACAGGAGCCCAATTTGACTTTTAGTTCCTAACACCATCCAATATATGAATTACCTTTTTGGGGCAAATTAATATTACACATAGTGTGTAGGTAGGTTGCTAAATAAAACACATATATAATTTGGGATGACAGAAAAAGACCACCTTCAAGAAAAGGAAGTATCCTGCCTAAAAGATGCATATCAGCATGTGAGATCTGGAAAGTAGCTGCCTGATCAAGGTGGTTAGAAAGTACTTTGAGTCTGATTGAAGAATAATATGTTAACTAATAATCAGGCGTGAGCATGACACTCCCCAAAGGGAAGTTACACATCATCATGTCTCTGAGATCCTCAATGGAAAGGGCCCGTGATCTAGCTACGATGTTTCGAGTGGAGTTGAAGTGACAGTCCTTCAACATCCACCAAAAACCAACTTAACTCTGCTCTGATTTCAAATGGCTAACTTGACTTTCCATGAGCATTTCCATAGGTAATTGACAGGCATCATATTAGACTTCATGAGGGTAGCAACTGTGCCAGTCTTATTCACCTTTATACCCCTGTGTCTAGCTTAGGAAATGGTACAAAACAGAACGCAATAGTAGTTGAATTAAATGGATATAACTTTAAAAATAATGGTCTTATTTCTTTTGCTTACATGATTATATTCATTTTAGGATATTGACAGTCCACCTCAGTCTGTGAGTATTTCACACCCTACCTGGCAGGGTTCTTGTGCCTTTGACCATCACCACGTTCCCTCCTTCCTTCCCCCTCTAACCCTTAGTATTTATTCTTGTATCCTGTGAATTTTTTGAGATGTATCTATTCTTTTGTTTTGTTTCTTTATATTCTACATATGAGTGAATTTATCCTGTACTTCTTTTTTTTTTTTTTTTCTGGCTTATTTCTCATAATACAGAAATGACTTTCTTTTAATCTTATGATCCCCTTCTTAATACATTTGATTAGCATTCTTCAGTTTGAGTGAGTGAAGATCTTGAATTCAGCATTCTGTGGAATTGTATGCATTGTTATGGGCTGCGTTGTATCCTCCCCCCAAATCAGATGTTGAAGTTCTAAACCCAGTACTTCAGAATGTGATTGTGCTTGGAAATAAAGTTTTTGAAGATGTAATTGAGCTTAAATAAGGTTATTGGTTTGAGCCTAAATTCGTTACGACTGGTGTCCTTGTAAGAACAGAGTGGGACACAGATATACACAGAGGAAGACCAACTGAAGACGCAAGATCTCATTGATTCTGCCAACACGATCTTGGGTTTCTAGTGTCCAGAATTGTGAGAAAATAAATTTGTTAATTAATTTACTTGATTTGTGCTAATTTGTTATGATCGTCCTAGAAAGTCAATTCACAGGACTAGGTTATCTATCTATGAGGAAGTGTCACTGACCTTTTTCCTTGACACATCTATTCAGTCACAGAAACATGATAGTTATGGCAACTCTGAGAAGAAAGTTGAAGGAAGGTAGACCTATTTTACAGATAACTACACTGATGCTCAAAGAGACTAGAAATTCAATTACTTTTCATCATGAAAGAGAAACTTGTTTTTATTGTCTTTAAAAATCTGCCCTTCAGAGCATTATCCTGGAAAATCGAAGGGAAAAAATTTATATGATCAAATAAGTTTTGAAACTCTGCATACTGTTTCTTTCTCTTAGTAAGTCAAATGGCAAAATAGTATGTTATGTATTTAATGTTATTAAATCTAGTATTTTATTAAAAAAATTTTTAACCAGAGAATTTAGTACAATCAGTAATGGTCTGTTGAAAATATTTCATAAAAATGTATCTGTCAGTGCTGGTACTCTAATTTTCATTGATGAATGGAGATAAAATTCCTAGGTAGCCAAAAGGGATAAGATAAATTCATCCTGGGAATATAATGTACATCATAATGACTATAAAAATGCTGTATTGTATATTTGAAAGTTACTAAGAGAATAGACCTTAAAAGTTCACATCACAAGAAAAAATTTGTAACTGTGTGGTGATGAATGTTAGCTAAGCTTGTGATAATTTTGCAACATGGACACATATCACTACATTATGTTGCATACCTGAATCTAATACAATATGAACTGTCAATTGTGTCTCAATAAAAATACAGAAAAAATTATAAATGACTGAAGGAATGAAAAATTCAATTTAGGTAATAGAAGTACCAACATTATTATTTGTCCATGGGAATTGGACCAAGTGCCCCTCAAATAAATTGATAACATATGCTGTTTTCCTCAGACCAGACTCTCCTCTTCACACTTATCCCTTAGGTCATATTGCAAAATCTTCTCAAATTCCATTTATTTGTGAAACCTTTCCTGATCCTTTCTCTTCCTACCACCCACCATAAAATATAATCAATCTCACTCTTTTCTGAATTGATTCTGGTACATGCAATCGATGTCATTTTGTGTGGTATTTATTGCATTTCTGTTTCTCTCCCTGGATCAGGAGACTCTTGGGGACAGGAAGCCTGCCATGCTCATCTTCTATGTCTGGCAGAGAGTCTGAGACATGGGCATGTTTGGTGAAGGGCAGCATGGTGAATGCCACTTCCTGGTTTAGTGACCAAACCTTTGGTTATGTATTTATTCCCTGGCCACGCTCCCAGGTCCACCTGTTTAATCATTTTAAACTCATATAATAAAAGTGTCCTCCCAATAAAATATTCTAGAAAAAAGGGCACCTTTCAAATAGTAAAATCAAAAAACCTGTTGAGCACCAGTTGGAGGGAGTGATGGTCACTTTCTGAATAGTTGTGGTTCCCAGTTATTGAGCACATCCTATGAGCCAGGTGTGCGCTGGGAGCTTTGCACACACAATTTCTGTATAATAATGATTACTACTGGTATTCTGTTGTATTCATTTTCAAACAAAAGCACAAAGACTATTGAAAACATAAGCTTTGAATGCTTGTCTGGAGAGTTGTAAGAAAAGTAGTGAGAAAGAATACAGTTTTCTGTGGCCCAGCTTCTGATATTGATATTTTACTCATCCTCTCAGGTGAGTAGGATATATATACCTCATTGTATCCCACAGGAGAAAAATGTTGGGGGCGTGTATCATTTGCCTGTGTAGTTGCCTAAGAGAAGAAAGATACAATATCAGAGAGATGGGTTAAGTCTTCCTCTTTCATTTCTTTACTAAGCTATTATGTGAACATAAGATATATACATATATATACATATATTTATTTTTAAGAAAAAAAAAGAAAGCAGAGGAGGAATTGACATTTCAGGATGAGTGGAAGGAAGAAGGTGAAAAAGCATCTTTATTTAGTTATTTATTTTGATTTTTCAATCTAGCCTCTCCATCTCGAACTTCAGTCCTTGGCCTCTACTTGATCTTCACACAGTGTCTCAGCTGCCTGAGCCACAAGAGCACACCCTAGACATGATTCTTATTCTCTGGGAATTCTCAGCCTAGTGGGAGGAATTGGCATTACCACTACACCTCAGGATAAGTGTCATCTCTGAAAAACTATGACATGCTGGACAAGCCCAGAGGAAAGAAGCCTATCCCAAGGATCACCTTATCTAAGGTATTATTCAGCTCTATCAATAACTTCCCATCATATCTTTACAAGAGCTGTTGTCACCCTTACTCCTTTTCTTTCTTTGACTCCCAATATCAACTTATCAGTTAGTCTTATCCATTCTGCTCCCAAATTGGCTATTACAGTCTATAAATACTGGCACTACCCAAGGCCAAGTTATGACCATGTCTTCCCTGGACCACTACTAACTTTTCCATATGTACCCGCTCTACACTACATTATCCCACAGTAGTCACAGTGACTCAACTGGAGATCATGTTATTCAGCTTAAAAACTCTCCATTTACTTACTAATCACACTTAGAATAAAATTCATATGCCTTACCAAGGCCTAGAAGGCCCTATTGACTCCCCACCTAACTCTCAAATCTTATTTATTGTTCATTTTTGTCTTTGTGTCTTGAAAAACTTATTCTTATCAGGGATTTAGCATTTATACTTCCTTCTGCCTAGATATTTCTTTTCTAGTTCTTTGCCCTGTCCTGCTGGCTTCTTCTCAAACATTCTCTCTACAGATAGACCCTACTGAAATTAGCTTACAGAAAGCTTAGAGAAATCACTCCTTTTACCTACCCTTGTGCACATATATGCATATATGTGTGTGCAACACTTATATGTATCTGAAATAATATTTTTTGTGTGTCTTTTATATATTCCTCTATTGTAAGCATATTCTACTAGGACTGGGACCTTACTGTCCAATGAATTAATCACAGTATCTAGAAGAGTGAGTCAGATATAATAAGTGCTAATGAATTTCTGAAGGTGTGGAATAATGAAGAACTTCATGATTCTCTGTAGACACTGGTGGGTGGAAAGAGTCTAGTGTTGTGATCATTCCTAGAATAAAGGGCAAATGAATGTCTGAAATCCTTTTCATAAATATCATAAATCAAGTTATTGAATATTAAAACAATCATCTAATAAACTTTTCAATAAAAATGTGTATTAAGGAAAAAAATCATTCAGAGACCTCTGATGGTACTGTCAATGGATGCCTTGAGATAGCATTAGAAGTGAAAAATAGCTTCTAATTAAGTCCATTGGGTTCTTCAGAAATGAAATCTTCTTGGGCAGGGTTCAAGATAGTAAAAGTTTGAATCCATTTTGTTTTAGAATTTACAATAGATACTCTAAGAGAATGGACTTGAAGACTTGCTGAACCCAAGAGTGAAAGAAAAGAAGTTAGCTGGAACAGGAACACATCTCAGTCATGAAAGAGGTAAAATGTCACTTCTTGTGCTTTACATGGGATTTGGCCTCTCTAGGAAACTACTCTACTGTATCCACTGGGAAATGTATATCTGGTTTCAGTTTTACATCGTAGAATCCTCCTTCTACTAGGCTCATTGGGAACATCAAGTTATAGAACAAAAACAACACACTGTCATTGACCCCGAGTAGACCTTCGTGACAGAGAAAATAGTTGGATGATCCAGAGTGTTCTAAAATGTGAGGGGCATATATGAAATATTGGGTGTAAAAGGACTCAGAGCAATTTTGACCCTAAATTGATGTTCATTTTCCTTTCTCCCTTTATTTCCTTTTTAACCTGCATGGAGTAGAAGAAAGATAAGCATTCAACAAAATGCATGTTTTATAGTTTATAGATAAAATTTAAATTATTTCCTGTAAAATTGGTATGGGCCAAATAAAGATTCTCTCCTTTTTGAATAAATAGAATACAGTTGAACTCACTCAAAGCTAATGTATTTTTACTTAGTAACATAAAATAGTTGGTCTTGTGAAAAAAAGTTACTCATAATTAGCATGTACAACTTATCATTATCCCACATTTTCCCAATAACAGGAAGAGCTCCACTATCTCCAGTGTCTAGAACAGTGCTCAGCACATACTAGGTTCTCCTCAAATAGTTTGCTGAAGGCAAAAAAGAATGAAGAGATTTCTCTTTATTCTTGGCAGAATCTAGTTGGTGAGGAGAGAGAATGATCATTCTTGAAAGGAAGAGCAAAATTATGCCCAGTATTACACCACTCATGCAATATTGTTGTTGTGATTAAGTTAAATGCATGACCTTTCTAAAATATATTCTACTTTTAGAAAAGTTTTACATATATCATACATAATCTTCACAGCCCCCTTGAGAAGCAGGAGTTTTTCCTGTATTACTAGACAAATTATGACATGATATGTTTGAATAATTTGTCTTCTCCTCCCACCAATTTATGGAAGACTCAAGATGAAAATCATGATTTTCTCACTCCAATCAAGGGGACCACCTAAGGGTAGCATCCATGTTTCAAAGAGAGGACAAGGAGACTACAAAAGTCAAGATTTTCAGGAAAAAATCAAGAAAGCTGGAGTTCATGTGTTTAAGTATGCTGATGAAGAAAAGCAATAAATTCTGAAATTATTATCTCTGGAGAAGTGAATTTGAGGTGAATACTTAATGATGGTATTAAAGGACGATATGTGATTATTACAACATTATGATAGCTCGTAAAGAAAAATGAAGGTATTCCCATCTTTGCAGGGTACAGAAGCAGACTGAAGAAACTCAGGTTGGGGACTCATATGGAAATCAGCAATTCTGGCCAGAATTATATGTCTCCCTGAGAAGACTACAAGGCCCAGTTTGTGAGCCCACATGGTATTAGGACTTCATTGCCACTGAGATCCTCAAAACTACCTCGTCAATATATTCTTCTTATGACCCTCAGCCCAACAGACTCCATGGCTGGTTATAGTTTCTCTAGCTCACCTTAGCCATCATGAAGTCCAGACTTAACATGGATTTGAATATATTCTAACCCAGAAATTTGCTTCTTGACTCCATAGGTGTTTGCCATTGGGCATTGAAGTCATGAAGAATGATGGCATGAAACGGGGGAGAGTCAAGTCATCTGCCTGTGAACCTGATAGGATGAAGATTTAGGTTGAACTACCCTGGCATTCAATAAAGATTCAGTTGTTTACACTAGCTACTGGCCATTTGGATTCTCTAAATTAGATAGCACTTTCTCCTGCTCCCTAAAGTATCACACTCACCAAAGGTTTTCAATAATTATTTGATTTTGTATTTTTACCAGTGACTTTCTTAAAACAGGTATCTGATAATGCAATTCCTCACACCAGGGAATGTAAAGTAGTTACAGGAAATATATAGACAAACCTCAGATTTATTCCTTGAACTTTATCGTCCGGCTCTAATCCCCTCCACACCCCTCATTTTAGCAATGTGGAATACTTGACACAAGGATCCACCTGGATTCATATTATTTCTCCTGTGTCTAGTACAGGTTCTGATACAAAGTAAGCGCCCCAGGCAAGTTCATTGGATGAAGTTGATGTATGAGACATATGACATAATTACTCAAAAAGTCTTTCCCCAACATCTCCTTTGCATTGCTTGTATTGCACTCTCCACCTGGCAAGCCTTTCTCTATCAATCCCAAATTTACTTTCATTTGTTATAGCCCTATCTTTCCTTAGTTCAGGTCAATTTACTCTTTCAGCAGGACTTTCCTAGATGTTACAGTTCATCTCTGTGTTTTCTGAATCCTCCATGTGAATATTACTTTTATAATACTTCTTCATTCTGCCCTAGATTACAGATTCTGGTGTGCACATCTTTTTCTAACCCACAGAATTCAAATCCTGGAAGAGGAGAACAGTATTTTTCTGAATTTGCATCACATCCTTAATACTTGGAGCACTAAAGGGGCTAAGTAGATTTTAATTAATCAGACCTCCTTTTCTATATTAGTTTTCTCTATTCCTCCACATTCTCACTTCATTTATTCATTTTCCTTAATGCACACCTTCTCATTCAAGCCTGCCATTTCTATCCTTTCTCCTTATCATTTCTCTTAACCCTTGACTCAGGCCCTCCTCTGTCTCTTTGAAACCCAGCTGCTCTTCATGTGCTATGAGCAATAGCATGACTGTTTTGGAGACATAAGAAAGGCTGAGAGATAAATGCAAAGATGATAGTATATTGGTCCTTGGAATGGAGTAAATAAAATATAAATATATGGAGAAAGATTGTATCTTTCCAAAGAGGCCTGCTCTCTGGCTTCTGCCCACATTGATGAGGTAGACTTCTTTTCTTTTTTTTTTTGAGGAGGCTCTCAGAAGCCATTTATATGACCAACTCTGCCCCAAAGTCTCCAAGTATTTCCATAAAATGGAAAGAAGTAGGTTAATCAGTTGATGCCTAAGAAGTGGCTATAGCAAGAATGATATGAGGAAAGTTTAGAGATCAGGGCAGAGTCAAGGCATAGTCTTGGTAGAAAGGAATTGTGACAAAGGCAGGAGACAAAGAGTAAGAGTGAAGGAAGGGAGAAAAAGGAGGGAAGCACAAGAAAAGGGAGTGTTTAATATGCTCCAGACTTCTCCATGGTGAGGCTGTAAAGATGAAGCATTAATGATGATAAAAGTTAATTTAGATTCATATTTTTCCATCCTCTTCAGTTGAAATTCTCTTTATCCTCATGGAACAATAGTCCAATAGTTTTCCCTTTCCTAAAATGGTTCTTTGCATCATCTTCATTTTCAACTCCATTTTGTCATCTTTCTGGGTGTTTTCCTGTTAGGGAATGAACTTTAAAAATTTTTGCTTTTTGGTCTACAAATATCTGAATCACATATTTGAGGTGGATTGATATCCTCAGCTGCTTCCCTTTCCATTGGGAATTGTAGAAGATATGTGTTGGGAGGGATCTTATTCTATCTTCTAGCACCATCTTAGAGAAGACAACCACCATGCATGGCATTTCTCAGTGTTTAGTCTCCAGTCCTGAACAAAGCAGACTAGTGACCTGAGACTGCCTCTCAGAAACTATCCACAACTCTGAAAAGGACACCACTGAGACAGAAAAAGAGACATCAGACACAAAAGAGGATTCAGAGAAGTGACACACTCATGATCCTAAAGCTGACATACGGGATGGAGAGGAAGTCTTCTTAGGAGTATCCAGAAGTTCAAATGTTAAATGTCTATATTTTTTTGATACCACATTGAAGGATCATCATAATGAGGTCTCACATCCTTCTCTCAATAACCGTCCCTCAAACTGAGCTAACAAAAGAACATTTATTCAACAAACAGACAAAAACACAGTTCAGGTAACTACTTATCTAAGAGAGTTCCTTATTTCTTCATTCCTCTGAACACACTAATCATCCAGGCAATTTTTGTGACTTCATGCAACTAACATGTACCTAGAAAACTGTACTGCACTGAGGTATGGTTACTGGAACTGTTTAAGATTTAAATAAATCATGCCAATTGATAAAAATGTTTATAGATGCCAAAGTGTATGAGAGCCTTGGCACTAAAACAGTCTGTATTTTCAAATAAAAGTTTCCTTTGTAAGAACAGGAGAACTGCATTATTCTGTCACTTCTCCAAATGTCTATGAATCAAGGGCCTCTTGGGAGGAAAAAACATTTTCTCCCAATTTCTACAGTCATAAAGTCTTCCAAATCAAGCTGAGCCTTCTGAAGGTAGTCTTCCTCTGGACTATTTCCAGAGATTTGGGCAATCAAATTTTATTATCAGAGTCACAGGATAACTAAGGATTGGAAAGTGAACCCTCTGTCCATTACTATTCCCAATCCTCCCATGCAAATCCACCTTGTATTTGCACATGAGGAATTGGCAAGAATTAATAGGCAAGAATTGACAGCCACATGTATCTTGGCACACTCTACTTTGAATAAGCCAACTACATTTATTAGAGAGCTGTAGGAGTCAGAAGTTGTTCTCTTGGAGTGGAATGACTTCCAACTCCTTAGCTCTTTCTCTACATCTTGCCCATCTTTCAAGTTCAACTTCTGCCCACTTGCTCTGAGAGGTCTTCTCTAATGGCACTAACTCACGGCAGCCCCTTTGTTTTCGGAAACTGCATTGCTCCTATTTTTCTCATTAATAATCTTTGGCATCCTGTCTATACCTCATTACTTGGCCACACTCTTGCTTTTTAGACATTTCATAAAGGGAAATTCCTTGTGCTTAAATAGACTGATTGCTTCTTTATAGCAACATCTGTCACTGTTTTATGTCTTCCACTTTCAGACACTTAAAGTTGGAAATCAGTTAACATGCAATTAGTTGAATCAAATTGTATAATTCCCTGTATCACAAAGAGATACCTTACTTTTTCAGCCAATATGAAAAAAAAAAAAAAGGGGCTAAAGATACTTCTAATGATCTCTGGAAAATATTCAAAGTAACTCAAAATTAAATCTTGTTTTAAACGGAAAGAAATGGGAACGTGATAGTATTGATTTTAAAGTCTTTGACCCTTGTTTGCCTTTTTTCCTGACATGGAAATGAAGAGTGGAATAGTGTGTCCCCTCATCATTAGTTAAAATGAAAACACTAGAGAACTTCCTCTGCAATAAGTCCTACTATGCTAAGTGCCTTACATGTACTTTCTTCCCATTAGCCTTTAGGATGGGGACCATTATCATGCTTATTAGGAGATGAAAAAAACTGAGGCATTAAGAGGAAGAAATGAATTTCGAACCTAGTTCTGAGCCTAGGTCTCAGCTCTTAATTGCTGGTCTTTTGTCACTAGGTGAATTACTGCAGATATTCCTCTTGAAAAACAAGTTGAAACTTTTATGTAATTCAAAGGAAGGCTAACTTTCTGACAGTGGCATTTACCATGAATTGGAACCCTCCAATATACCGTGATGACAGGTTTTCATTCAGTTCTGCTGTCATTTCCAAACTTGTTCTTTCCAGATTTTCCAATTTTAAGAATAGGCCAGATTACAGTTCACAGAGCTATCAACTATGTTGGATATGCTAAAATGGGGACCTAGCCTGTTAAGTGTTAGATTTCTTTTTAATTTTGATGCAGGTAGCAAAAAGCAATATATTATATGGTGAGACAATAGAGGCAGACAAATAGCTGGCTTCCCTTGAGGATTTAGGGAATTGTTATTTTAGGGTATTGGTAATATGATACAGAATAATTCATCTTTGGGTCATTAGCACCAAATTCAATCCAGAATAATAATGACCAAAAATAGTTATTCTGTGACAATCTAGTGCTTTCCAAGAAATAAATTTATAGTCTGGTGAATTCCCGGAATACACCTACACCTACCGACCATTCTAACATCTATGATTTCTTAGAGGGAATTCTATTGAGAGTTAATATCTATATCAGAAATGATTTCCTCAAGTCTAGACTAGAAATAAGGAAGAAAGCTTGGGTTTCCTCTATAGACCTGGGAAATGGCTCTTCTTATTGTAACGTTAAAAGGCAGTTCCAAACGCACTTGGCAAATACCATATGAATGAAGACAGTGATACATTTGCCCTCTATATCCACATGGACAAACTTGGGAAATAGGTCCTTTCACTCTATGGATCTCCTAGATCTGCTCAACAAAGAGGAACTGATCAGATGGCACGAGACCATGTGCAGTTAACAGAAGGACGGTAAACAACTAGAGAGATAGTGGTATAAGAGTCAAGAGAAAGGACCTGGACTCACCGCTGAGTCTCACCACACAGCTGCTGTGAGAGCTTCAAGAAGAACTTAGTATTTCTGATCTCAATTTCTAGACTCTAAAATGGGGCTCATAATAATAGCTACCCTACAGGATTGTCATGAGCCCCAGGAGCTGATGTACGTGAAACCCTTAGGATGGTGTCCAGCTCATGGAAGCATTAGCTATTACTTTTGAGCAGATATAGAGAATACTACTGATACTGTTCACAATAAAGGTAAAGAAGCTCTTGAATATCCATGGTTTGCTATTCTCTTAAGTGAACTAGAAAATGTTCTCATCTATTTGACATTCTCTGGGGTGCCAGGCACCCAGCGAGTTGCCAGGATACAAACATGAAAAAGTCATAGTCTTTACCCTTGAGAGATTTATCATGGAGAAAAAAGGCAGATATGCACACCGATGATTCTCAATCATTATGTTAAGTGAATGAGTAGAGATGTCAAGCTGTTTTGAGCATATAAAGAGAGAACTGAGTAATTCTCCCTGGGAGAGCGGCTTAAGCAGGTGACATTCAACTGAGTCTCAGAGGATAAACAGGAAGAAGTAAGTTCACCAAGTATCTGTACTGGTGATCAACCCCTTGTGTGGAAGAGACTGCATTCATGTTGTGTCTAGAACATTGTGAAGACTTTATCATCAAAATTAGAAGTATTTGCTACTCAGCAATGACATGATTGCTCTCTGTATTCGATTGCTTTATTAGTGAGAAAAGGGAATGGGGGCAAAAGGAAAGTGAGGAGACAGAATTAAAAAGAAGAGGAAAAGAAAAGCTCATTATTTTCCCAAAGATAAAGTTAAACATATGAAAGCAAAAGTCTTTCCTGTGCAATAGCCTATTCAAAGGCAATAATGTCTCCATGGCTTATTTTAATAAATTAATCAGACCCACTGAAGCCAAGGAGGGAGCCCTGTCTTTCACCGTTATGAATGAAAGAACTTTATTTAGAGATGTTCCCTCCAAGGAAATAACGCTATTTTAACTGCTTTCTGTGAGACATCCGGATTTGTCCCTCAATAGGTAATAGGGAGACATTTAAACCTAGTTCTGCTTCACTGGTCATTGGGGAGATTCATCTAAAGCTGCAGAAAAGGACTAGAAATGGTTGCATCATATTAATAAACGGGAAACCGAGGACACTGCCAACTGGCAGCTGAATGTGTTTTGGTGGTTTGATAAGGCTACTAAAGAGTTTATGATGTGACAGATGTTTCACTACACTATTGTGAAATGAATAGATTATGAGAAGTAATTAGATGTACATTGGAATCAATGCTGTTATCATCGAGGCCTTCGGGCGATGCAGTAGATGAGAGTCTTGGCAGCAGGTGGTCCAATGGCTCCGAGACAGGAAGACACACTGCGGGAGACTGAGTGACAGGTTTCACAGATCCAGGGGGTGAGAGATCTGAGCTGGGGCCTGCATTTGTAATCTTTACTCATGTATAAATAATAACAACTCTGCCATTGACTTCATATGCTATGTCATAGCCTCTGTTACCCTCACACACATGGAGAATAGTGCTGGTTTCATCCACTCAAAGTTATTCTGGGGCTCCCTGTTTTCAAATATGCAGATGTAGGTTTGATTGTAACTGACAGCTCTATCACTTTTCTAGGGAAGGCTTTTGGAGCTAATCATCTGATGACTGCATTTATTTGTAATGCTTGGCATTGCGCCACCATTGTACAAAACTTCCTATAGGTTGCAGATCAGAGGCTGAAAAGTACTTTACCTGCCTTTCATCAGGAAGACAGTTTCTTCTCTCTGGCTCAATGACTAACATTTAAAGCGACACGTTCGTCTCTCTACTCTGTAAAATCCCTTTGCAGGGGACCTGGCAGGGTCACCCTCCATGCTTGAAGCAACCATATGGAGCCTGCTGCTTTCAAGAGAAGGTTTTGGTTTCTGCCAGTTTCCAGGGTCAGCTATTAACACACTAGGGAATGTGGAAGTTTCCAAGCACAGAATGAAGAGGGAGGGAGGGAAGAAATGGGTGATTAGGGGAATTAAGTAACTGATTCCTGTGTACATCTGCTACCTCTGTAGGAAGAAGAAATATCTGGTAGAATCATTTATTAACCCCTATGTGCTGAAAATAGCCATGGCATTTATGTAAAAAATAAAAAGGAGGGAGTTTTCTTGAGTGATCTCAAAATAATATGTAGTTCGGATAATTAAAGAGATCTCAGCAGAAACTACATGGCATATGGGTTGTTTACACACTGCCATTAGTGCAAGTTTTTAATACTCTTACTTAGATAGCTACCTCATTAAGTTATTCATTCTCCTAATAAAACTTTATTGAGCCTTCACTATATCTCTATTACTTGCTATTGTGAATATAAACCTAAATAATCAGTTGTCTCTCTGGAAGGTGTGTGTGCTCATATTAATTCCTGCGTACCTTCTATAAGGCAGATATTTTGCTGGGGAGCTACATTTTGAGTATAATTTTGAGGCTAGTAGAGATCATGTGTCAGACTTTATAGAGCAGAGAGTAGATATTATACTAATTTAATGAAATAATATAAAGCTATAATATGCAAAGTCTTTTAAAATTAAGGAATACTAGTTGGTGTACCTAACTATTTGTGGATATTTTAGTACAACCAGTAACTGAAAATTCTAAAGATAAGATTTTCTTCCTGATTAATAATGTGTTTAATTAAAATCAGAAAAAAACTGACGTACTTCACATACCATATTTTAAACTAAGAATGATGACGGTCGAAATGCACTAAAACTAAAGCTTTTGCCTTTCAGTGGTCTTCTGAAGTACATATCTGTGTCTGGGAATCACTAGTGCAAACTCCCAGCTGTTGTGATTTTGACAGAGACCATGGCTAGTCAGCCAGGGCTTCCTGGGACAGCAATATAACTTAAGCCTTCACAGATAGAGGCCCTTGTCAACAGGCATGAGGAGCAACCTGAAGAGGAAAGGTTTGTGAAATTGGTCCATCTCCAAATGAACATGAACTTCAGCAATAATAACAACCACTTGTAGAGCAATCTGCTGTTTTCCCGATGCCCTTGTCTAACCCTCACGATAGCCTCACCAGGTAGACTCTGCTACTTTCCTCAGTTGATAGATGAGAACACCAGACTTTGAGTAGCTTAAGGAAATTGCCCCAAATTGCCCAGGAAGTGGCAAAACCTGCATCTAAAACAAACTCTCTATTTTCTATAGCTCATGTATCTTTGCCATATTTTGGATAAAATGATATACTACAAGCTCCTTACATTTTCATTGGAATTTAATGCCTGATAGATCTTCAGTAAAGACAAATTATTCATAAGACTCTTCTCATAACTCCATTATCTAGTTGAATGAAAAACCAATTAGATAAACAGGGATTAATAATGTGCATACTTATATTTGCCAAGATTTATGGTATATTGACTTTACACCCAGTATTGTTGTGGGGTTTGGGATACGCTGTGTCCATTGTTTCGTGTTTCTAGTAATTGGTGGATTCCTCCATCCCTGCCATGGTGGTTAAATTAAGCAAAATACTCAGGTGAAAGCACATTAAAGTTTGAGAAATGCTAGTGCAATCTATCCATGCTTCAACATCTCCACCAACAAGAATGTCAAACTTTCTACCCATGGACACATCTGACTATTAAAGAGTTTGAGCTGCATTTTCCCAATAATCTTCACACTTTGATTAGAATTCTGTGTTGGAGATTTTAAATATGGAATTAGAAAATTTGACACTAACATTCATATGGAGTAGCAATCATGGACAAATGCTTAGAAAAATCACTGAAAAAGAAAAAATGCCAGATCTTAAAACATAATGTAAAGACTCTGTACTTAAAACATTATTGTACTGGCACATGAAAGACAATTAGGTGGAGTAGAGAAGGAACCCTAGCAGCAGACCCAAGTCTATTATAGCCTAAACATATGATCTCCTAAATATAAGTAAATTTAGAATACAGTAAAAGCAGTAGCTCAAATTATTACTTGGAAAGGACAGTTTTTAAATTATGACACTGAATTTAAGAGTGAATGAAATTTTATCCATTCTTCATACTATATGCACAAACTCCAATCTATCAAAATGTGAAAAATAAAGTGATATGAGTATTATACATCTATGTACATATGTATATATGTATGTATACACACACACATACACACACACACACACTATCCAAGTGTTTGCATTCTTCTTTAACCTAGGTGCAAGAACATGTTTTGAACCACGACACAAAATCTAGGAGCCAAAAGAAAAGATGGATAGTTTTGGCAATATTTTTTTTCATGGTAAAAACAGTATATACAAAATGAGAAGACAACCAACACACTGGAGGAAAATATTTGCAATATATATCACAAAAGGTTGATATTTCTAATATTTTAAGAACTCTAAAAAAATTGGGAGACATAGGATCAAAAGCCTAACAGAAAAATTGAAAGAAGGAAAAAAGCAAACAGTTCACAACAAGATATAAACCAGCTTTCAAAATATGGTGACATGTTCAAATTCATGCACAAGTAGACAAATGTGCATTAATGCAACACTGAGATATTATTTCTTCCCTATCAGAAGTATGACAATACATTCTGTTTTTAGAGTGTGGGGAACAGACCCACTCATGCATGGTTGATGGGACTACAAATGCTAAAACCTGTCTGAGAGGGAATTGGGTGCTATCTGACATATTACATAGGCACTTACTTTTGGATTGGCAACTGCACTTAAGAAATTTACTTTGTCCTTACACCTCCAACAACACAAAGATTATTTTGCATAAGGCTGTTAATTGTATCATTTTTTTTAATGATACAGTGTAAATCCACCTAAATATGCATACATAGGAGATTTCTTGAATAATTTATTCTTTATGCAATGGAATGCTAGGCAGCTGCAAAAAAGAATGAAGAGGAGGTCTATGAACTGATAGGGAATGCTTTCCAGAATTTATTGAGAAGTGAAAAATGAAGAATGCCTATTTTAATCTGGTAAGAATAACAGAAATATATGGAAACAATCCATTTATTTACTCATTTTTTACAAGACATACAAACAAATAGCCAGGAACTATAAACTAGAATCTAAATAGATTGGTTACCTATGAAGTGTGAGAAGGTAGAGGAAAGAATAGAGGAAAGGTGGTGAGAGAGGGTAGATAAGGGAGAATGACACCTCTCTGAGTATATAAAGCTTTGGGTATAATTTTGACTCTGAAAAAAAAAATGACATCTCAGTAGTCAGAGATAAACGTAGGCCCCAGATCTTGGTTTTTAAATGGCATTGTACAGTGAAAGGAATTAGGATTCCTTAGAGAACTAGCTAATGACTCTGACCAGGAAAAAATTATAAAATATAAGTCTGATTAGCATTTGTGACAGAAATTAAATATTAAAAAATGATGAGTTGGCAGGATGTTGAAAAGACATTCAAATTTGAAGTAATGTCTATGGTCAAATCCAGAGAAAAATGGATTATCATTCATAGAATAAAATCAATGTCCACAAGTTCTATACTAACATAGAAATAATTGAACTAGTAAGTAAGAGAGCAGGAAAGCTCTTCCTTACAGTGTGGCTTTAATGAACAAATGTGGAAGGAATGATGCAAACAATCATTTACAAGTTTGCCAGATACATCATAGTAATTGCTAAAAAGCACGAAACACTAATAGTACTAAAATAAGTGGGTGAAATTTGATGAGAAATAATACATTTACATACTAATCATGTATCTCCATACAAGATACTAATTGCAAAGGGAAAAGTAGTACTTTATAGTGGAGAAATTGGCAGATACCACCTATAACAGCTGATTAAATTTAACCTTATTAGCAATAAGGCATATTGATAACATACACCTCCTGATATGATGCACTTCGAAGAGCTCAATATCCCTCCTATAGAATTCTTGCCAAAATGTAAATCTAAAGTTAATCATGAGAGAAATTTCAGAAGATTCAAATTGAGGAGCATTCTATAAAATGTCTAGTCAGGATTCTTCAAAAGCTTATTATGCATCCTCCAGCTTTACTGCAGCATAATTAGCATATAAAAGCATGAAATATTTAAAGTGTTCAATATAATTTGATGCTATGTATACATTGGGAAAGGATTTCTCCTATCAAATTAAGACATCCATCATTTCCTATACCTAGCATTTAAAAATGTTTGGTGCGAAGATTTAAATTCTCTTTAGTCTCCTCAATACATACTGTTGGGAAAAATAGAGAGTCAGGGCAAAAGAATGAAACTGCACCCCAAAATCAACTCCAAATGGATGAAAGACTTGAACCTAAGACCAGACACCTTAAAACACTTAGAATAAAACAAAGGAGGTGAACTCCTCAACAATGGTGATGACAATGATTTAGTTTTCAATTTAATACCTAAAACAAAGGCAATAAAAGCAAAAATAAGCAAGAGAGACTCCATCAAATGAAAAAAATTTCTGCATGGCAAAGAAAACTATCAAAAAAAATGAAAAAGCAACCTTTGGGACAGGAGAAAATATTTGCAAATATCCAAAATATCCCAAAGGGTTAGTATCAAACTATCTGAGCAATTCATACAAGTCAATAGCCAAAAACCAAATAATAAAATTAAAAAATGGGCAAAGGAGTAAAATTGACATTTTTCAAAAAAAGATATACAGATGGCCAACATAAAAAGTGCATAAAAATGTTTCAAGGTCCTGAAAAAACAAAAACAATTGAAGAAGTACCCCAGGTTAGAGAATACAAAGTTTGACATCCTCATTTCTTTATTGACTTGACTTTAAGCCCACTGAATTCCTGTGCACCCTTCTAATGAGCTCAGATCTCCAGCAAAATGTTTCTAGGAGTGAAAGTTTTAGTCTTTTTCTCTTAAAGTCTAAAGTGAGAGTGTCATCCCTTTGCTTTTGATGTCTGACTGCTGTAAATGCAGATCAAATTTTTTAATATTCCCAGGGTTACACAACATGGTTGTCTTAAACTGAGGTGCTGTGCTTAAACAAGCAAAAATAAGGGCAAAGGGGCAACTTTCAAACTGCTGTTGTATCATTAGCTGTCAGTCTCCTGTAGCCCACATTTATTCTTGAGGTGATAGGGATCCTCAATGCAGAATTTTATACTCTTCCCATTAAATTTCACCAACTAGATGTTAGTCTGTTGAGATCTTTTTAGATTCTGAGCTATCTATGAATTTGTTGAGTAAGCCTTCGTCTATGTATACCTTTATCTAACTCACATATGAAAATGTTGAACAGAACTGAATTCCCTCTAGATTGACATCAATTATTTAAGTAGCACTTCTTCATTGTACAAATTATTACTAATCCAGCTCAAGGTATTCTATACATTTCTTCAATGGTGTCCCATTTTGCTTAGCAGGGTATATGAAGGAAATCGTCAAATGTGTATTGAAGCCAAGAGCCTTCTTATCACCGATCTCTGAATTAGTGTCCTACATTTGTTGTTGACTGGGAAAAGGGCTTCACATGGCATCAGTATCACACAGGGGTCAATTGAAGTTTGTCAAAATCTGGCTTCATTTCTGCTCCGGCTTACTTAGGATTGATCACTGAAAAACTGCCAACATGTCACTCCAAATGGCATCCAGAGAAAGCAGAGATACTGACAAGCCAACAAGGTATTTTCTGTCACAACTTCTCTCCACAAACCAAAGTGGTGAGATGAAGTGGGTAGAAATTTTACAATACAGACAACTCATGTCATTCCTAGTCAATAAAGATAGCTTTTATTAAGAAGGAACTTTTAACATTGTTTAAAAGAAAACATTCTATGTCATTAGTCCAAAGAAAGAAAATGCTGTCAATCCCACAGTGTATACTACTCAGTGCTTTCAATTCATTTGATACAGCTAGTCACCTATGTTATATTATTATAATAGATGTTAAAAATAACATCTATTATAATAAATTTATGAAGACTGACCTTATTTTGGGGGATTGAAAAAAAAACACCTAAAATATTTCTTATAGCTTACAAGAGAAATGGGAAAAAGCAAGAACATCAATATCTTTAAAATTACTTAAAATATCTGTGCTTTTTAAAGATACAAGTGCTCTAATCCACAGCTTATAATTTAGAATGCTGACCAGTGTCTTCCAGTGTCTGGAAGAAATATATCACTATTGCTATTTCTCACAGTAGCCTATATTCTTGGTACAGGGGGTCATAGAGAATCATTTAAGTTTAAATATCTTTCAGGACTTTTTAAACTTAAATAAAAAATATGAATGAAGAAACCACAGTGAAAGGATGCATAGGTTTAACTCTGAAGTCTCTAAAAACATCATTTAATAAACAGAAAAATATTGAAGTAAACATTATAAAAGGTTAATATTCCTAATATTTCATGATGTATATTTAATTGAAAAATGTTGTTTCCAAAAATCTATGGAAAAAAGACATGAAGATAAAATTTAGAAAATAAGAATTTAAGTAATACCATTTTAAAGCATATTAAAAATAACATGCAAATAATTTTTACCCATCCTGTTAGTAGCTACTTAATGAGAATTCCCACCTTTCCTGGTGGGAATATGAACTAGTACAAACTTTTGAAAGAAAGTTTAATAGAATGAATAAAATGTTTTAAAAATGGTATAATATTATCCTAGCAATTCTGTTTCGGGTAATCTGTTTTTAAGAAAATAATCTTCTAAGCAAATAAGACAGAATCATGAGAAAAATACACAAAAAGCTTTGGGAAACATGGTCATTTATAACAAGGAAAACTTTGTAAACAAGAAGTGTTCAACAACAAAGCAATAAATTGTAGCAATTTAGATTAATGTTATAAAACCTCTAATTTATAATGTCAATATAAAAACAGATACAAATTATGTGTATCAAATGGTCTTATTTATGAAATAACACCTAGGAAGAAAAAATAGTGTGTTTATAGCAGAATTGTGTGCTTTCCATGTCCTCTTAAAACCTTTCCAGTAAATCTTACACTTTATTTCGCGAGTTTTAATTGTATGTAATCAAATATATCTTCTTATTTTGAATTATCTCATTAATATATTTTAGCTATATTAAAAAAAAAAAAGCCAACAGATACACAAAAACTAACATTTGGATGTTGGCAAAAGACCTGGGGTTACCAGAGAACGAGGGGGTGGGGTAGGCGGGAACAAAGGGCAGTCAGGGTCCAAGGGTCCAGTGGACAGTGGTGGAGGACTATTAGAAATTTCATGGTGGGTGTGATGTGCTCTATAGTGAACCTGTACATCTAAAGAGATATTTTGTAAATTAAAGTTACCTCAATAAAAAAAAATCTATTTTATTTTTAAAAAGTATTTTCGAAGAAACATTGCGTGATGTCATTTATATAAGTTTAATGTATACATCATAAATCAGCATCTGTTTATAATACATTAAGCTCATCACCGTCAATCTGTTTCATCTTTTATAGAACTGACTTCTTTTACCCAATTTGTCCATTTCCCTCCTCCTTCCTTTCTGGTAAACACTAATTCTATATCATAGACTAAAAGTCTGTTTTTGTTTGATTTGGTTCTTTTGTTTGTTTTCTCATTATAACACATGTGAGTGAAATGATACAATGTTGGCCTTTCTTCTTCTGACTTATCTCACCAAGTATAATGTTCTCTAAGTTAAACTTATTAAAAATCTATTTCTAGAACAAAATGTTAAAAAATATGTTTATCTCACACAATGTGAGAATATATTTTAGGTATAATGTTTAGACAAGAATCTTTTCTTAGAGTGATAATGTTTTTTTTCATATGTTTCAAGATGGTGTCAGGGGATATGGAATAACACCAACTAGTTTCGGCTTGCTTCTTCGGAAAGTTGCAGGCTTTCTTGATGGATTTGTTTTAAGATATACTGTGGCCCCTTTGGGGGGCTTCAGCAGTACTGAGAATTGTAATCCTACTGATAGCCCCCAGCCTACTCAAGCTACACAATCATGCATTCCTCTGACTTCCGCGGTGCTCTCTTCTCTCTGTTACTAATGAAGACAATGCATTATAGTCACATGGTTTCATACTAAGTGCCTCAGCTAAAATATGAATTACTTAATGACTTCAGGTAACTTAGCATTGTAATAGATCTATCACTGGCCTTCAAAAAGTCCTGAATGAAGAAATACATGAATGAATCAAGATTATCAACTACCAGTATTATACCAATTGCAATCTGGGCACTGTAGCTAACCTCTGAAAGTCACCATTTAATTTTTCCTAAAAATACCTTACTTCCTAAAAAGAGCCTACCAAAAAGGGCTTATAAGAGAGAAACAAAAACTTGGTGATACTTTAGAAGAGAGGAAGCTGCACCCCAGTTTCTAGCCTCTGAGGACCAACAGTGGCCACCCAGCCACCAGGCGCCTGACAGTCTAGACTGGCTGGAAGCTATGACTAGATAAAAGGGACCCATTTCTGAGAACGAAACCCTATGTGCATTTTACAATTATGTGAATCCTATGTATTATCCATGTGAGGAATTCACAAAAGAATAACTGAATTCCGTTTGTAATTCCTGTTCTAATTCACATCTTCCCCTCTCCCTCACTAATAAAAGTGTATCCCAAAAGTATTTCTCGGGGCTCAGATTCTATATCTAGCCCTCACGTAATAAAGCTATCTTCACTACTTCCAAAAGAACACCTTTTGGATTTTGTCGGTTGAGAGAGCTATTACAATACCTTCTTGTAAACTATAAATTACTACAAAAATAGACCAATATATTTATAAATTGCCTTTCAATGCTTCTAGAAGAGGTATGGGTTAACCCATTAACCATTTAGCAAAAAGAAAATATATGCAAAAATACTTTAAACACAAAATAATCTCCTACTAATCTTCCTAATAGTAATAACAATATTGTCAGTAGTATGTTCCACTCAATAAAATAATCTCCCAGCTTCAGAGTCATACCAAGTAGAGTTGAGTCTCCAGGGACTCAACAATATACCATTTATTTAAAGGAGGAAAAAAAGTCTCTCAAAAATGTGGAAAAAACACTTCATTTATTAGTCTAACATTAATATTGACTGAGGATTATTAAATGCTTTTGTGCTTCCCTAAGTACTCAACTCACTACTAGCAGAATTTCTCTTCTTCCCTGTCTACCTCCCTTCTTTTTATTATTTCTGATGACTAGCCAATTGTCATGGAAATATAAGAAATGAAACTGAATGCATTAGGCACAAACGTAAGTATCACAGGTGGGTTTCTCTCAGTGAACCTGAGAGTAATAAGTTTGATAAAGAGGAAATTTATTTTTAATTGAGGAGAAGGAAGAACTGGTATTTTATTGCCGAGTATTAGGCATTGATAATAAGCATCTTGTCATTTTGCTTTAATAAAATTGCATATAACAACATTATAACATTTAGTTGTACAATTATACAACCTGTATAATTTTTTTTCTTGGCTTTTCTGCGGTAAATGCCATTATTCTTAAAGCTCTGGTGATGAAATTTGGACTGAATTTTATTTGGCAAAATCTCAGAATAAGAAGAAAAGTGTTGCTAAGTGATGCGGGTGATTGAACCTGAATGAGTGTGGAGTTTGTCCTGGAAACAATTCAAGAAAAAACACCTTATTCCAGCACCACATGGCAAGTTTACTGGAAAACAACTAAACAAATTGATGCATGCAGCTCGGGGGTTACCAGAGAAAGAGGACTTGCTTTTAAAATGGTATCTCTTATACAACTAGTGGAAGGAACTTCTCTTTGAACCTATAGCTCTTGGGAGTGTTGAGAGAGCTGGTAAGCATTCCTGGAGTTCTCATTAAAGCTGGAATTCTCAGGAGAGTCGCCTGGAGTTCTCTGGGGGAAGTAACTAGGGGGTTGTGTCTCTAGACACAGGTTGCTAGAGGGGGTCTTAGGTTTTGCCAGACAATCAACTCTCTAGCTCATACATCTGCATACCGCCTCTACAGATTTTAAGCTATGCTGTTTCTGCATCACTAAACAAAATAAATAGTTTAAGCAAATGACTGGTCCAATTTTACTCACTTCCAAAGAAACGTTATATACAAATAATTATATGAATCTTTTAATCTCTAATACAGTCTTGGCAAGAGCCTTACCTATGCTACTTCTGTCTGTATAGTACTTAGGGCAAGCATTTTTAAGCACTACAAGCAATATAACTGATTTTATTTCAAAATATTTTATAATTCTAACTTATGCACCAATCTACTTAAGTCATCTCAAATAAATAATACTAATCAACATAAAAAAGCTGTGAACTGCAATGTAAAAACATACATAGAATAGGTAATTTCCAAAAGGAGAAATACCATTAAACATGACTAGAGATTCAGTTCCATTATCAAGTAAACTTGATAAAGCAGGGTTCAGTGTCTCGGGCATACAAATCCAAAATCAAGTAAAATGAAATAAGTGAATATAAAATACATTTTTTTGCCCTCCAGATTTGCAAAGATATGTAAGAATAATAACTTTGGTAAGTGAGAAAGTTGTACCTACAGGATTGTTTACAATACCAAGACAACAATAACAGCAAAAGCTGGAAAGTCAATGTTCTTTAACAATGGATGGTAAATTATAGTATGTCCATATAATGGGTCATTTTGCAGCCATTAAAATGGTGAATGGGGGCTCTGCCATTTAAAAGCTGTATGACTTTGGGCAGGTTACTAAACCTTTCTGTGCCTGCATTTCCTTATCTGTGAATGGAGATGATTATAGTACCCAGCTGGGTGGTAATCTCCCAGGAATAATATACAACATGTGCAAAGTGTTGCCAACCCAGGGAAGTTCACCCAGGCCTTAGTCTCCAGGGTTTTGGGGGGAAGTGATTACATGAAGCATCCCTATGACAAACCTTAGCTACTGTCTCCTAAAGGACAAATTGATAAAGCAGGGCTCAGTATCTCAGGCATACAAAAGCAGGCATTCATTACAAATCACACTGTTAACCTAAACTATCTGGCATGGTCAGAGGCTTCTTACGTACAAAGGCATTCTTCTCAGGCAAGAAATTCTATAGGCTAAGAGGTTACATGCTAAGCGTCAATCAAAAGCAAGTTCTAAAAACCTTCAAAATGGGAAAGACGCCTAAACCTGTGGAGTTAACCATTCACCGCACAGTCTTCATTTCTTTTTTTGGTCTGCCAAATTATACCAGAGGGATATAACACACTCTCATCCGTAATAGTGATTGAATATGACAGAAACTGACAATAGAATTATCTTCGAGGATGTTGTGTATGTGGTGGAGAGAGAGGGAAGATGAATGAGGTCAGGGTCCATGCTACTGCAGAAATCATCGCAATGTAATTGGATGTATATTTGGACTGGAAAAGTTTCTAGGCATACTCCTGACTTTAATGTGACCTCAAACTTTATGATTACTGCAATGCACAGTACAGAATACATATATTTTTCTTAATAATGTTCACACTAAACAAGCAAACAATTCAAATTTTCAATCACTCTGACATTTCTATCCCATCCTATTCCAGTACAGTCATTTCTATTCATTTATAAAATTCTAGATGAAATTCACCAAACTGACTTCATGATTCACTCTTAGGTCACCAACTTCAGTTTGAGAAGTATTATTCACTTACTTTTAAATTGCAGACATTCATTTTTGGCATTTAAAATTTTATGAAGTATTATGGATAAAAAGGCAAGGTAGAGAATAGCATGTATACCCCATTATGATTCATTCTATGTAAAATATTATAAATATATGTATATATGTGTGCATATGTTATATAGAGTTAAATAGAAAATTATTCATCAAAATATCAATCAATGCCATCAAAGTAACCTTTAGTAACTTTTGAGGTAATTCAAAGAAGTGAGATTTTTAGTATTTCAATCACTACTGAGATTTTCTTGACTTTTAACTTACTTTTGGGCATGAACAATTTTTTTCTTTACAAAAACTACAAAGCTACACCAAAAAATAAATAAAATTTCAAATTATCGAACATAAAAAAGTAACTAATAATTCTAATTCATGCCAAAGTTATATTTAGAAGATTGATCAGATTGCATAACCAAGGTTTAAAACCAGTATCACTTCCCAAATAGCTAACATGAATGTTTGAAATACGATGTATTGAAGATAAGTAAGACATTACCCCTTTTGTCACCATTCAAATTTTCTAAATATCTACTCTCTTGTATTCTAATAAATTATTATTCTTACCATCATGTTAACTACAGTTAAAATTGAAGTAAAATAATTTGGAATATGATTAAATAGATAAAACTAGTAAACTTAAAATATACAACTAATGGCGTGTCCTGGTGGCTCAGGGGTTAAGTCTATAGCTCTGGCTGGGGTATGGTCCAAATATAGCCCAAGGGCCTGGGTTGGAGACCTAGGGCTAGAGGGTGAGGGATGGGAACAAACCAAAATGAGCAACTAAAAAGATAAATGTTCTTCTTTTTCTTCCTGTCTCTCTGCCTATCTTCAATCCTGCCTGGTTCCTTCCTCTTAAAAAATAAAAATAAACATACACATAACTAAAACACTTTTTATTATCTGACAAGCAAAGGAACTTGTATTAGTAACAATAAACACTGACAGTGATAATTACTGCTATGGTAACTCCATAACACTCTAAGACTCTTCTTTCACTCATGTATTAAGCATGGGAGTTTTAAAAGGATGTAGCTCATTCTTAGAACACAAAGAATACAATTTCAAATTATAATATTATTGTACTTGAAATAATTTAGAGTTGAGTACACTGTATTCTGTCTTTGTAAAAAAGTTGAAACTCATGCCTGACTTAAATGGCAATGCTCTTTTAGTTTAGCGGAACCAAATGATTCTTCATCCAGAATAAAACTTGTGTAGCAAACAATGAAGCCGATTTATTCTCAAGGCAAATCTGTATTTCAGGAACTTCCACGGCTTTCCTCATCTCATCAAATGGCCTAGGTGACACACATGAAATTGAGTGATTGAAGAATCAAGTCTCCCTTGAAGAAAGAATTCTTGATCCTCCCATGATAATCAAATTCACATTCCCAGAAAAAACTCTTTCACTTTCTCTTGTTCTCACTGAAAGGGATCCCTCAATGGGTAAGGACAGGCAAAGGTCACTTTCACTTTTATTTGCATAGCTACTTTCCACCAAGATCACTACTCTCTGTAAATACAACATAAAGGAGGAAAAACCATGACCCTGTGAAAAAGCTTCCTTTTTCTTTGTTTTCTTATATAATAACATGTATGGCGGAAAACGTATACCTGATTGTTGGTCGCCAACTCTAACTTCATTTGTATGGCATCAAAGACCAATATTCCAAAAATATTTGAATTGCTTTTCATCTTGTGAAGACCTTCTTTTGTTGTGTAATTAAGATGGCCCACAGTCAAATAAACATTGAACTGCGTCTCATGGGAATTAATAAGCATGATTTTCCAATGACTTGGGATTAGTGGTAGTTTTTGAAGAATTGGTCTTAAGCTTAATAATGAAAATGTTGAAGTGTAACTGGCTTACAATATTAAATGACCCAAGAGAATAAAAAAAAGTCCACATAACCCTAAGCTATATGTCACTTAAGAGTTAGGATACTACAGTATAAAATATAAAAATTACATTTAAATCTCAAGATAAAATACACTCTAGTGAGTATATAAGATTAATTTAAAATTCCTTATTCCATTTTTGTGCTTAAGGTAATATACTGAAATCTAATGGAACAAATTTCACAGACTTGTTAGATTATAATGCAATGATTCCAAATGTGATTGTGAAGACGGGCTGTAGAATTTTACCCCAAACTCATTTTAAAGCATCACTCTTTCATTGCCTTTTGAGATACAACTTATATAAAAATGTAGCAAATCTACCACTATGTATATATATTCTTGAATTAATTTTCAATTTTTCATGATCTGCTGATATGGAGGGAAATTTAATAAACACATTTAAAAAAAAAAAAACTTTAGAATATCCCTGCCAAAAAAAGACTGTCTGTTCAAGTTAATAATAGCCAAAGCTCTAAAAATGGTAATAAAGTTAAGAGCCATATGCCTGGAACAAATGGATTTTTTCTCACCTTTGACTCAAGACAAAAAACAAAAAAGAGAGATAGGAGGTTTCAGTCACACCGTGTTTAATCCAATTTGCTTTGGGTTTAATCTCCAAAACAAGGCTGGTCTGCTAATTCCCAATTATAATGGCACATGTAATCAGAGTCCTCATTAACAAAGACTGACTATATTGTCTATTAGGAATGAAAATTTGAAATGCAAATTCAGCAAATCAAAACATTAAATGAGCTCCTACCCAAGATGCTTAGAGCTCCCGCCAGGGCAGACATGCTGGCCGGCACCTGCCCTGGATTTTCCCTCCAGCCCAATGTTCCCTTCGGTTCCAGTCTTTGCCTCCTAATTGACCTGCTTATGATCTCTGCTACAATTAACATATGCTTATTAGTAATGGCTGGTTAAAGATTTCAAGTGCTGCAGTTTACAAAGCCTAATAGAGATGGCACGCCACAGGAAAGGAGCCGCTACTTCCTTTATCAGCAAAGGTGCAGTGGTTGGAGTACATGTGATAGAAATTACATGATTTTTCACACTGTCCAATGTATATATGGAAATCGTTATTAATTTATGCTGAAAATCAACACACTTCTGACTCCAGACCTCATATATACTGAGACACAAGCACTTGCTGAGTTCTTATTCTTTTTGAGCAAGTAATTTCTAATTGGTTTTGGGAAGAAGAAAAAAGTGAAGAAACTTCTCTAACATGATATGGCTCATGGCCTTAGTTGTTTTTTTTGGGTTTTTTTGTTTGTTTGTTTGTTTTTTCAGAATTTGATATCATACTAATTTTTTTCAAGGTGATTTCATACAAGGGAATGGGGAATTTTGCACTTGACAAAAATCTCCCCTGAATTTTAATAGAGTGCTGATGCTTTTAAAAGATTATATTCAGACTTTATATTCTGGTCACTGCCTAACCTTTGTTTCCAGCTTACACCACCAGACTTGAGAACACTGGAACATTGAAGTAAATTTCCTTTTTTATTTTTATCGTGTAATTCAATAAAGAGATATTCCATCTACTTTGAAGTTGTCTTGTTCTTTTTTTTAACTCAGAGTTAGTTTGACCAACTATAAATCTCAATTTTGACGCCATATCTTGATTAGGAAATCATAATCTGGCTATTTCTGATCCAAGGGATAGCCATACTATATATACCTTGGTATTGATTGATAAAATTAATTATTTTTCTTTTTTTGTTAAAGGGAAAGGAAGCGGGCAGGAAGGAAGGGAGGAAGAAAAATCTTCCTATTTCCTTGTTTGTTTTGTTTGTTCCACCCCTGGCCCCTGTTTTCCAACCTTCATTTCTGAGCTTTACATGGATTATGCTTTAGCTGCCAACTCAACACCTTAGCCACCAGGGCACACCACAAATGAATTCTTAGATCACTGTCTCTGGTGCTCATCTCTATTTCTAGAAGGAGGTCAAACACTCTATGCTGAATCTCCCAAGGCCTTGGGCTATCACTCATCAACAATAAGATCTTAGACAAATTGTTTTCTTGTCCTGGGTAACAAACATCAGAAATCCTCCTTTAAAAACAATACCCACTTACTATCTCACAGTTTCTAAGGTAGGCGTTTGGGCTTGGTATAAGTGAATTCTCTGCTCCAGGTTTCCCCGGGCTGACATGGAGGTGTCAACCCTGGGGACAATTCTCTGGGACTTGATGTTCTTTTCCAAGCTCACTGCTTGTTGGCAGAATACCTTTCTTTTCAGGTGTTGCACTGAAATTCCTGTTTCCCTGCTGACTTTCCTTCAGGGGCTGCTCTCAATTCTTTGCACATGGATCCTTCTTTCTTGAAGTCAGCAAATACTGATAGAATCCTTTTTCTCCCTCAGATCTCCACTTTCTTTTTGCAATCAGTCTAAGAAACCTTTGCTTTTAGAGGGTTTAATCTGATCAGGTCACATTCATCCAGGTCATTTCACTATTCTAACATCAACAGGATCATATAACATAACAATCATTTTAGTTCAGTCCTGGGGATTACACAGGATGTGTTTACTAGGGAGGTGAGAAATCTTGGAATCCTGCCTACCCAGCAAGTTATTTTGCTTCTTTTGGCCTCACTTTCTGAATGCAAAGTGAGGAGGTGGAGCTAGATAAAATCTGGCTCATTTTCATCATATCTCCAAATTTCCAGGACCAAGTAATATAACTGCACAATTCATGGATACAAACCACTAATTAATAGCTATCCACATAAATGGGCTGTTTAATTTGATTGGTCAGTTGGTTTCTGCTTAATTAGATGGTGATAGAATAATTCCTATTATTAGACTTTCCAGGTATTTAAAATAAATGAGAACAATACAGGGTCTCTAATTTTAATAAACAAAAGTGTCCTAGAGGCAAAATTAAAACTTACAAGCAAAGAATGATTTAGAAATTAATGATATGCTTGGTCAGAGATGGAAGCTCAGTGTTGGTGAGAGGTAGAGCTAATGTTGCTTGCACAATTTATATTTCAGCTTGTTCTGTCCGTAGCACAGAGTTTTAACAAGGGAGTTCCCATGGATTTTTGATGAAGTTCCTTTCCCAGAGTTTTTCTGATATATTTCAAAATTGATTACATTTCCCAACAAAATCCATCTACTCAAAAATTCTTTTAAGAGCACTTCCTCTAGATATTTGCTTGCCCATAAGTATTGCAGTCACATTTGAATAACCTGGCTTTTATAAGGAACAAATGTGACTTTCAAATATCACATTCTCTAACCTTAAAACTTGAGAAACACTTATGTCTTCCCTCACTTTTTAAATTTCAGACAGGCACATTGTGCTGTGGAGCAGTACTGATTGCTTTAGCGTTGTTCAATACAAGCCTTCCATATTGCCAGGGAGCATGTGGAATTTGAATAGCCAGGTAACTGAATGTTCAGGTATTTGTATATGTCAATTTTAAAAAGTAAAGACACGGAAAGAAAAAGATACAATTCCTTTCTTTTTTCTAAACTCTGGAGTTAAGAAAATATCCAAAATTCTAAAAAATTTTAAAGGTACTTGGTGATTAACTTCTTGACATAATTATGCTAATTTAAGAATCTGTCAAAGCAACTTTATTCCTTTGAGATTCTTAATATCTCATCACAACGATATTTGGTGTATACAGGAGCAATAAGTAAGAGCATATACTCTTCCTTTGTTATGGGAATAGAACTTTTGTTTTTTTCTTGTTGAAATAATGAACAACATTGGTTTGCTCAAAGGTCTTTTGTATTAAATTGCAATGCAAATACATTCAAGGTGGACTAAATAGAGGATCAAACTCTTAGGTATTGCTCATATGTCACTGATCACATATTTTGAGTTCTAAAAAAATATTGAAACCTCACGTGAGCATTTGAGCTTCTTAACTTTAATCTCTGGATGTTCGAGGTTGGGTATATTTATGTAGATATTCCTTTATAAACATCCCTTTTTTTTTCCTCCCTCTTGATATGTGGCCCCTTTGTTCCACTTGAAATTCAGTTTTAGTCCCTTGACGTTCAATTACTCTGCATGGGAGCCTGTAGCAGCATTCGGAAGGGGATAATAAAAATTATTACCTTAAAGTAGTTCTCTCTCCTGCTTTCAGTGAAATTATTCCAGTTATCTCCTTCATCAAATGTATTTATTTGCTTTTCCTTCTTAGATTACGATTGGTAAAATGTTTGGAACATGGTTAGAATAAAATCTGCTCACCATTAGATAATGTTAGATTTTAACCTTTTCTGTGAAAATAAGACATTAACTATTTGAGAGATTGCAATGCTGTGTGTCTTTCCATATTTGGAAAAAAATCACACTCTTTGGACAACTCCACAATAGAGAGCAAGAGCTCAGTTCTAAAGTACTACATTTTACATTCTTCACTTCGTCTTTAAATCAGATGGAAACATACATAACCTAATACGTGCTTTTTTCATTTTAAAATAGAGATGGTTATAGTATTCACGTCAGTACACTAATGTGATAATTTAATGAGTTAATGCCTTTAAGACACCTGGTACATGCCTGGTGCACAGTAAATGTTAGCAACTATTATTGTCGTTACTGCTGCTGCTGATGTCTGAGTTGAAGTAGGTTATGGTTTTACTTTACCTAAATAATATAGTAATTTTAATGTTTTTAAAACTAATTTGTCAATATAATTTTTCATTTATCAGCTTTAGGAACACTTTCATGCCCCAAAAACGGGGTTAAATGGATAAGGTGAACGAAAGGTCAGGAAGTACCTGGAACATTGCCAATAGGCTTCTGCTTCTAGGATTGTCATCTCTCACCTGGTCTCCAGAAATAAACTCTATAATGATATTAATGATACTTTAATGCCTGTTTCTGTCCTTTAATTTATTCTTGAGGAAAACGAATAACACTTATGCAACCATGCTCTTGTCTAAGACTCTGTTTTCTGCTGAGCTACCAAGAAGCAGAGGGAGAAGGAAAGGGGAAGGGAAGGGAGGGGTGAAATAACACTTTTTAATTTTATTTAAATAATTCATTGTTTAATATCTGTTTCTCTCACTAGAATTCAAGCTCCATGAAGGCAGGCCCTGAATTGCAAATTGTAACCCTTCAGTGAGGGGGCTGTTTCTAAGTTTTAATAGAGTTCTCCAAATACAACAATGTGACTTTATTCTTTTGACATTTTTTGAAGTCAAAGTTTAGAATGAAAAATGGTCAAAGGTTTAATTATAGAATGGGATAGCCCACGTAAATTTTAAAATGTCATAATTGGATCTTGAGTAAACAAGAAATGGAGCTACCTTGTTAGTGTGTAAAAGTATTAAATAATAGTAGCACAGGAAGAAAGAAATACTAATTTCTTATACATTTCATAAAACTAACAAACCACTGAATGTCTACCTGAGGGCTACTGCCTCTTAACTTTTAATTTAAATTGATTTTATGTTTAATTTATGAATGCTCAAAATATTATGAAATGTAAAGGAGAAATACAACCTCATAAATCAGTGTGTTCTGGATTGCCAGTTTAATTTCCATATTGATTTAGTGCCCAGACTGGTGGTATCTAGAAGAAGCCGTAACACTTAAGAGTTTTCCCCCAGTAAAAGATCCATTGATAAGTGTCTTAACTCAAAAACCTTCTGATTAATCTCTGTAGTAGAAGAAGTAAGAGCAATGATAAACTATTTTTTTTTTATTTTGGTTTATGCCTCATTCTTACAGCTATTTATATTTATGACATCTTTCCTATCCTTATTACAGCTTATGGCATAAGACAGTGAGTAGTAAATTTGACCTCTCGATAACATAATGTAATACCTCTGAATTTAAAACATTTTTGTGTAGTGAAAAATTTTATGATTTTTAATTATCAGTTATAAACTTACTTTAGTGGTCACTAGATTTGGAAATTACTATTAAGAGTAAACTTTACATAAGCATACATATATACTTAGCTTTTACTGACATCATGTTTTCTTCAAATTTGTATAATCTTACCGTACTTGATATATCCTCATAAGTCAAATGTAAAAGACTTTTTGGGAAAGTATTTTCTTTTTTGCTAAGGAAAATCATAAAAAATAAGTATCAGAAATTCTATAATCAAAATGATTGGATTTATCTTCTAGCTCCACTAAAGAGCTGAGCAAGCTTGGTCGTTTGAAGTGAAATAATGCAGTCAAGTACTTCTCATGGTGACAGACACAAAGGAAGCATCCATAAATACTAACTCTAGTTACATAATAATGACAACACCAATACAAGAATAGTGATAATAATATGAATACATTATGACAAAATAATTTCACCTCTTCATAAATGATAGTATCTCTTTTCCTTCATTTTATTCTTAACTGTTATTTCTGTTAAATTTTGAATGCTTATTAAGTGTCATACATGTTTTTAAGCATTTTTCCCCTCCAATTGCTTTGTCCAATTGCCACAAAACACCGTTAAGGTAGCTGCTAATAAAATCATTTTACTCATGGAAAGTGAGTCATGAGAATGAAGTGGCCCAAGTCAGAAGGGCCGCAGTGTGGAAGTCCATCTTGGTGATCATCACTTGGTTATCACAATGGATTAACCAAACCCTCTTTTCCATCTGTAAAGTGTCCTGGCTGGCAGCACACTGAAGCTCAGCCTGGCAAACTTTTCCATCTTGCTTGTGCCTTGCTGACCTACTAGTTGTTGGATAAACTTTCCAAGAATCAAATGGGTGGTTCCCAATTCAGTCACTGTGGTTACACATTGTCAATGTAAGCACATGAATTGTTAATTAAATACCACATAAATCAATAAAATGTATGTGAAAAAGAGGCAAAGAACTGTTCCTATGAAAACTACATTGAATTCTTTACTAACAAATAGTATGCGTGAATGAGAAAAATATCATTAGAGAAAACGAAGACCTTTACTAATATTGACTTTGAATTTTCTTTCTATTTAAATGGAGGTGGGTATGTGCCTGATGGAGGTAGTTTAGGCAAAGCTGAGAAGCTCTCCTCAAGAGAAATATTCTCAAAGACAAAAGTAACTCTTACACTGAAGAAGGGTGAATTAAAATACAAGTAGTACTTTCTATGACATTTTTATAATT